>PRKT01000154.1:232748-276191 GCA_003671525.1 Saccostrea glomerata | reverse complement strand
GGGGTGCTTGAATTTTAACCCCCCAAGGGGTCATGATTTGAAAAAAATTAGAATCTTCACTACCTGAGGATGATTCCATTTAAATAGAGAAATATCACTAATCATGGCTTTGAAGTACTTGAAAAGAAGATTTTAAAAGGTTTCCCTATATATCCCTATGTAAAATTTTGGTCGGCCATTTTGGCCCCACTTTAGCCCCAGGGGTCATGATTTGAACAAACTTGAATCTACACTACCTGAGGATGATTCCAAATGGGTTTCATCTTTCCTGGCCCAGTGGTTCTTGCAAGAAGAAGATTTTTAAAGATTTTTCCTATACATTCCTATGTAAAACTTTGGTCGGCCATTTTGGCCCCACCCTAGCCCCAGGGGTCATGATTTGAACAAACTTGAATCTACACTATCTGAGGATAATTCCACATGAGTTTCATCTTTCCTGGCCCAGTGGTTCTTGAGAAAATTTTTAAAGATTTTTTCTATATATTCCTATGTAAAACTTTGGTCGGCCATTTTGGCCCCACCCTAGCCCCAAGGGTCATGATTTGAACAAAGTTGAATCTACACTATCTGAGAATGATTCCACACGAGTTTCATCTTTCCTGGCCCAGTGGTTCTTGAGAAGAAGATTTTTAAAGATTTTTTCCTATATATTCCTATGTAAAACTTTAGTCGACCATTTTGGCCCCACCCTAGCCCCGGGGGTCATGATTTGATCAAACTTGAATCTACACTACCTGAGGATGATTCCACATGAGTTTCATCTTTCCTGGCCCAGTGGTTCTTGAGAAGAAGATTTTTTATAAATGCCATTAATTTTTCTCTAATTCATAATTATCTCCCCTTGGAAAAGGGCGTGGCCCTTCATTTGAACAAACCTGAATCCCCTTTACCCAAGGATACTTTGTAGCAAGTTTGGTTGAAATTGGCCCAGTGGTTCTTGAGAAGAAGATGAAAATGTGAAAAGTTTACAACGACTACGACAACAACGACAGACAACGGACAAATTTTGATCAGAAAAGCTCACTTGA
The DNA here is from genome assembly GCA_003671525.1 of Saccostrea glomerata. NCBI lineage: Eukaryota > Metazoa > Mollusca > Bivalvia > Ostreida > Ostreidae > Saccostrea > Saccostrea glomerata. The sequence continues at coordinate 275,163 of PRKT01000154.1, read as the reverse complement.
GCCTTCGGCTCAGGTGAGCTAAAAAACGTCAGTCAACATTTGAATCAATGATAAATTGCATTTGCTGACAAGGTTATTATATCGACCATAGAACTTACGAAATGATGACTTAAAAAGAACAAACAGTTCAAAAGATATTGTCACAGTTATAATTTTTTTTATATAAGTGGGTCAAACACTTAGGTCAAGGTCAAATATTTGTATATCCATTGAAATGTCTTGTCACATTCAATGAATACACATTTGAAGTATGGAAGCAATTGAACCAACTATCAAAAGTTATGGTCAAGGTGTTTGGTTATTTTTTGTGAAAATGGGTCAGACTCTAAGGTCAAGATAACGAGGTCAAATTTAGTGGTGCCCGAAGAAAGGTCTGTCACAAGAAATAAACTTGTGAACTATGACAGCAATAGCCCCAACCACTCAAAAGTTATGACCAATGATAAAGTTATTTCGGATAACCAATCAGGTGAAAAGACAAACAGAAAGACATACGAACAGGGCATAAACTATATCCCCGAATCTTCGATTACAGAGGCATAGACATCTACAATGTACTAGTATATAAAAATGAAATATCTTATAGAATAAACTCTATCAATAACAAAGATTAAACAATAGACGACTGAGCATATGCTTTCCAATAACCATATTCTAGATTACATGTCTCATTTCCTCCGACCGCTTAACTAATTTCTCTCAAAATAGTCATCATAATGTACATTGTATATAAGGAGCAGCCCTGCAGCTTGGATGTCAGACGCCTCATACATTGTTTGGAACTTATACAAACTAGTAAGGGATATTTGGAAGTCTTTTGATTTTAGAAGTAGCAAACAATGAAATAAGTAAGGGGATACATCGAGATCTTCTCTCTGTTTAATCAGGTATGATGGATTCACAAAAGGATTTGATAGTATCTGACAGTGAACCATTGTAGGACTGAATTTGTATGGCATATGCGACTGGGGCGTATTAATTTTATTCTATTCAAGTATATTTTGAAAACGTTATACATCTATATATATAATAAATATAAGAATTTACTCTATTGTACTTTTTCAATTTTGATCTTTGAATCTGAGAAATACGACCCTTACCCTAAATGTATAAGTAAATTATTAACTGACCTTTTGTCTAGACGCATACATATAAGAATATTGTTTTGTTCAGTATTAAAACCACAATGAACTGCTGGGCTGTCTAAGTGGTATTTCTTAAAGGTGTTGAAATTCTGTCTAAAGGATCTGGGGTGAAAGAGAATAAAAATTTCCCAGTGGCCAGTACATGTATAAAATATTACATGTATAATATTGCATATGAAAAAAAGTTAAAAATGTTTCGACTGTGTTTACATTTTATAGGCCTACTTCTGTTAGAACAAGTCTATGGTTACGTATGCTGTTTTTCCCAGTTTACATTCATGGATTGTAAACAGACAGAACTGTAAAGATTTGTCAGCCCTAATGAATTCCCCACAGTGACATGACTCTGCGGTTCTTACTGTTTCATACTTCTAACGAAGCTGTCGGGCAACAATTACTTTTTCGCGATATTTCATCTACAGTTTGCGTATAGGTGCTAATATATCATTAACTTATTGACAGCATTCTATTCATCTTAGATCATCAGGATAATTGATATATTTTCCGTTGCTTCCTTTTGTGTGTTCGTATTTGTGTTCATTGATAGAATGAACCAACGCATTGAGGTACGGCGTACTGTATATGGAAGCAGGACTGGAAAAAGTTGCTTGAAGAATAAAAAAAAAATGGGCTCAAACATGTCAAAAGTCAGAGATCATGAAAATTCCATACTTAACAAACCATTTAGGTTGTTTAATTCAACAGAACAAATACTAGTACATGTAGATAGAGGTAGCATTAATAATTTGAATTATTTAATGTAATTTTGCAGTATTGTAAAATTTCTGCTAACGTAGTAAGCATCAGAGTGAATTTACTTGTACGAGTATATACGAATCTTCCTCTGATAAAAGACAAAGTCACTCAACAAATACCGTGGTGTTAAGTAACTCAATCACTTTATTTATAAGCTATATTGTTTTTGGTAACTATTCTTACCTATGACCATAAGAACAGCGTTTCTTCTGGTATATATAACTTTGGAATGGAATGGACGGCAAATCATAACATAGCGATTTATGCTGATGTTACACAAGGAAAGGACACTGGAGCATAGGGTCAGCATGTTAATAAATCCAAACACAATACATGATGTATGGTCTAGGGGCCAATTCCCTTTAAATAAGGTTGCCACGGTGACGGGCATGTTTCCAATAGAAACTAAAATGTCTGCTGCTGCTAATCCAAGAATGAAGAAATTTGTAATCGTTCTTAATTTCTTGGATCTTAGAACAATGAGGTAAACTGAAATATTTCCGACAAGAGCCACTAGACATATAATCAGTAGAATCACTCCCTCTATGTAGAGTTCTGTCATGGACGTGGCTCCGTGATCCGCCAAGGTCAGCTGACTGTATGACGTTTCATTATCCGACGTCATCTTGTCAGTGTGAAGAAGAGCAAGATACTTGAAGGTCCTTAAAGTTTAAGGCCGAATATTCCTTCTTTCGTAACGTACATTCCTGGTTCTTTGAAAAGAAAATGAAGCAAAAATATAGCAATGATTTTGTAAATATATACAAATACATGTATATTCATTCACCGATACATTTAAAAAAAAAAGGTTAAGCATTTAATGTTAATATTGCAATGCATGCACATATTTTAAAATTGCAAAAATACCTGGCACATGCATGTGCATGTTTTCATGAATGAAACCAATTACTATATTCCACGATGACACCTTTGTTATTACATTCTTAAGACAGATGTATTGAGTAAACATTTAAAAGTGTGGTTAAATTTATCCTATTCTTTGAAATTGACCATAACTTGTTTTCCTGTGACAATATTTGTCAGTAGTGTTAAGGAAGTGCGTCGTGACTGCAGCTTCGTCCGGCTGTACATCATGTAATTCTCTCATGTTAGGAATGTGAACATGTACATACATACTGGGTATATACCGCAACTAGTGTAATATTGTACGAGAATAGATACATGTATCATAATGAAATGTTCATTGATTATGTGTCCTTATGAAGTTTAAATCAGTGATTGAATAAAATTTCAGTAACTTTCATTTATATAGTAAATTTTATTACATGTTTAATATTTGTTAAGAAATATTCCTTTAGAATGATAATACTTTTACAGTAGAGATTTATCATTTCATTTTTAGCAGATTATAATTTGTATTGAGATTATTTTTATCAACGAAACGTTAACACATGTACATTTGTACATGTATGCCAGGAGTTTTGGGCTGTTCTTATTATCTTGAACTTAAAAAAAATCACCAAAGGGAACGGCAGATCAATGAATTAATTGAAATAGAAGTAATTTGTTTTTGCTAACCCAAGGCCTGAATTAATTTGACATTTTCCTAATAAGGAAAAGACTAGGTGAATTAATTTTCTTTTTGTCTAATTATTCTGTATTAAGGAAATACCAAATAATAATGCTGCTAACGCAGTTTTCACTTTTATATTAAACAAAAGAATGATTTAATCTCATATGCAGTGTATAATTCCCCACGACTTTTTGATAAAAAATATACACGTGTATAATCAAAAGTAAAGTACATATGGCATTTTATGAGGATACAATACATAGTGAACAAACAGAGCAGATACTAGGATTGTTGTTTAAGGTACAACAGTGAAATATAAGAGTGGCTTTCAAATCAATTAGATCTTATTGCACGGAGTATCATGACCTACAAAAAATCTTAATTAGATGTGTTTAATATAAAAACCATAAAGTATTATTACTTGAGGTATTCTTTTATTCAATCATGCACTGCATAAAGCCGTTTAAATCCGCTAAAAGTTATTAATGATTTGAAGGCGAAATGGCCATTCCAGTAAACAAGGATTTATCTTAAAAATATTTTAATACCGGGCCATGTTAAATCTTTTCGGTGTTCAGTTCTTGACTCGGGTATTTCTGTGTAGATTGATAATGCCGATCATTTAAATGACCGTAATCCTATTGAGTAAGCCTTGGTTCTCACACACTACTGAGGTCGTATCCTCTCTAGAATTCTATACCAAGATGATTATAAATCGAATACTCCCTACACAGTCTTTATTTCAGTGTCATTTCTTGTTTTTAGCATTAAATCTTGTTCTTGGTAGGTCCGAGGAATTAATATGTTGTGGACAAACTTTTTGTACATGTTGCATTTCTACAACGTTTTTATTATAATTAAAAAAAATCATTTCAAAATACAATTTACACGTGCAAAGTACTAGTAAACAGAAAATATATATAGGGTATATAAAACGCATATGGCCAAGAATCAATCCCCTGGTTAACAACTCAGGGTTACATTAATTTTTATTGGGTACGAACAACTACTAGTATATGAATATATTTGAAGAAAAAAATGTGAATTTAAAATTTATGGGTCAAAGTATACACTTTTGTTCAAGTTGCTGATTCATGGTCTGAAGATTTATGGCAATTTCTTACTTTCATTTGTGATATCTATCTTTGTACAAACGATGTATGTATCACCTGTTTGTAAGAGAAAAAGTGAAAATGTAATAGTACTCTTTCTGAAAAGAGATCCATCCAAAAATCAAAAAGATAAATGTATATGTTTAGTCGTTTGATCAAGTGATTATATTTAGGGGAAAAAATGAAACACGCAGAGGGTTTCAAAATCGTCCTGGATGAAAACGAATCTTTCATCAAATAGTAGCCTAAGAAGAAAAAAATCTCTGGGGACGCTGCAGCTCTATTGGTTTTTACCTCATTAACAAAGAGAAATGCATTTGGCCTTATCTATGACAACAGCAATAGATGAATTAACGATCCTTAGTTTAGTTTTCGTTTTCTTTCTGTGTCATGTTTAATAGCATTAGGATAAAAAAAAGTAGAGGAAAAAATTTATTTTTAGTGACCACTTTAACAATGTTCGTTATTAAAAACAAAAAGATGAAACTATGTATCTATAAGTGTTTTCTACTTGTCTAAAAAGAAATATTGAAAATCCCGGTTTTGAAATAATTTAACTATTTTCTTTTAGTTTTATTAACTATGACAACAATTTCATCTAAATTGAAAACCAATAAAAGAATTTTGTAACTATTAGTATATACCAAATAATGTAGAAATTATACCAAAAACTATAAGAAGATGAATGTTTTGATTTTTTTTTTACAAACAAACAAACGGACAGACGAGGACACCTTACTAAACTCATAAACTCTATAAGTCTCTGATCAGTAGAGATAAAAATTGACACTTGAAATCCTTTAATTTATAATGGCAAGGATAAAAAGACGAAAGGGAACTTATTTTGTTATGATAAGGTCGACAGAACGACAGATTTTTTCTCGTCACTGTCATTTTTCATAAACATAATTCACACTCCATTTCCTTCAAACCAATGAAGATTTGCATAAAAGAAATACGATTTCTCTTATTGTTTATATGTAATCATTTATGAACATTTCGAAGCTTTTATATACCGGTATATCAAGGGGAAAACATGGAAACAGGTCATTTTTACACTTTGGAAACAATAACACATGCATGTAGAAATCGATTAAGATATCTTTAAAAAAAAGTCCACGCTTTTCTTTTAAATTATTTCTTTATATTCTGTTATGACAGGAAAATCAATTTTGACTGTTAAGAAGTCTTAAATAGACAGAACGCATACCAACACTATTTGAGTAAGGGATCACATAAATGTAGGGTATTTAATTTGAAATGTAGATTGACCGTAAACTCTTCGTTTTCGGAAGAAATCCGAAACTACGTATTCAAAAGTATCAAATAAACCCCTCTGAGGGTTATATGTATTATACAATAAGGTTTTCTTTTACAATAGTGATATCCAATGCTATAAAACGTAGACTTACCCCATGATCTAGTAGAGACTAACTCGTCCTGTGACTTCAATTGTGGTGTAACAGTTTTAAACTACTTGTAACAATGTATTAAATTGGACAGAGGAACAATGATCCTGGGTTTTGGCTATCACAGTTGACCGGGTTTGAGGTGGGCTGAATGCAGACTGACTCTGAAAACCCCTACACAATCCCAACCGATACAGTGACGTCTGAATCTGCCAGGAGCACAAAAGAAAGTATTACCATAGCGATATGACAAAATCAAGGTAGCTCTTCGTCACAGTTTTTGGCAAGCAAATTTAGGTAAATTAGGCAGATACATTTGCAATTGAAGACTAATAAGCTCTATCCCAATTAACAATTATATCAATGGGAGAGAAAATCACGTAATGGCTTTTAAATGCAATCTATTTGGACTCCTGTATCAATTTGCATATCAACTCAAATTGAACTAATGTTTGCAACTTCAATACTATTACTAGGTACATATCCTCACTTAAGACATGTTTATGTCACCGATGCTAAAAAGAATTAATATTGTATGATAATTTGACAATAAATCTTAGGATGTAAACAATATCCCCTTTCTTGGCAACTATTCAGTAGTTTCTATGCATTTGGTCCTTGTGACCTCGTTAATATTCATTTGTCTTAAAATTGTATACCGATTCTTACTTGGTATGCATTTGATGTCAAACCGACAATTTCGGCACTGAAGTAAACAGTCTTATATTCAATTTATTCATTCCATACAAGGTAATTTTACGATTTACCTTTTGAACATATAATATGAGCATCGAATTTCGTCAAAGAAAATACAACCGTACTCGGCGCAAGATAACTCGCTATTGTTAAAGAAAACAGCAATTTATACATTGACGATGAAACCAACACCCTGAAACATACAGATAACAATCAGTTTGGTCAAAGCGTTAAAATTGCCAGGTATTTGAGAGGGACACACCTCTACCAAGCTGTTTCATCCGATCAGTACAGAAAATATACAACAGTCGTATGGTGATTTAGACAGAGCATTGCAGATAAATATGAAGGGTGAAGTTTGTCACGAATGCATGCGAAAAAAATGCATCATAAGAAATATGCTACATTTGGCCTAAACAGGTATTGAATCAACATTTTCCCGACTTTTTTGACTTAATTGACCAAAATGTTTAAGATTTGTTATCTTGAATGATATTGATGGAAGATTTAATTTACTTTCTCGAAATATGCGTTTATAAATGTTTGTTTTGAAGGTGTTGAAATTGATTAAGGAAAAGTGGATGCTTACCTCCTTTAAATATGAAGTAAATCCTCCTAATTTTGTAAAATATAATGACAGCACATTCCTATCTAGAGTGCCATCACTGTGAAATATAAATATGTTTATAAATATGAAAAGAAAAAAAACATTGTATCGCTTCGGGCATGGTTTAAAATTTGAACAGAAATTTTGTAAAATTCTCTTTAATAATCTGTCAGCTTTTATTCGCCCCCCCCCCCCCCCATTTCTGCTGATTATAACAGAATGTCTTTACCGAGACGGTCCTGTGAATTATATACACATATAACGAACAGTATTCAAGAGAGCAAACACCAACCTCTTAATTATCAAAAACGGGATCAGATGCCATTGAGGAGTGAGCATTTCCTACCGTCCATCTGAACCCGCCTGTGTTCCTTGTCATTATCGGGAAATAACGAAAAAATAGATAGTAGTGGTTTAGCAAAAAGTATGAAGAACACCAGTCAGTATTTGACTTAAGGTAGGATTCTTCTCACACAAAACTGTATTTCTTGTATTTAAATATTAATGAAATTTTCACAGAATCATAAAGATAATATTACTAAGTGATGGTATTAGTTTGATTAGTTTTGACCGTTTTATATTAGAGTTAAGGTCACGTAAAGGTCATAACCTTTTCCCTGGTCATTAAAAATAAAAATAACTGCATCCAATCATGAGATAGGGTCTTCTTTTTCAAAAGATTAAATGTTTTACTTTTTGCATATTTTTCTTAAATTTTTAGGATATTTAAGTTATTTTTATATGCGCCCTATATTTAACTTTTTCTTATTTTCACATAAAGTAAAGCAGTCATATAGAGATACAAAATGATACAAAAACAAAGAGTTTTGACCGTTTAGTAAGAGAGTAAATCCACTTTCTATGGATTTTTGGCTTATATCTGTTCTTGGAGTCGAAACTTTTAAAAGCAAATATAATTGTTGTTTGTTTGGAAATTCATATTTATTTGATATATTTTAAAACTTTAGTTCCTTATTATTTATTTAGCTAATATTTGAAAAATTCTTCTAGTCTTTGATTGTGTAAAAAAACTAAGAATTATAACTTAATTCGTAGTTCTATAATAATTTTGAGAGGCAGAAAAGAAGATATTTTCATACGCCACCATTCCGCCAAAAATAAAGTCCCTGCTAGTTTTCAAACACAATTGAACATTTCTATTTTAAGTTGTACAATTGTGATGAGGAAAGAAAAATATGATCTTTTAAATCTCTTTCACCTAAATGTATAAGACATATAAGCAAATAAACATTGAATATTCCCACTACTCAGAAACCAGAGAAGAATCCTACCTTAAGGTCAAGATCTAGTAAATAACTTTAGACTAATTTTTTGGTGCTAGATCCATTATGACGTCATAATCAATTTCAACTTTCTTTTTCCCGTACTTTACGGCTTTTGCGGAATTATGTAGAAAATAGGATAATTTCATGACATTCAATTTGAAATCATATGAAAAGTAAACCGGATACCTATATTAAATTTGATATTGGTTTAAAGAAGAGGCCATGGACATACTAGTTACCGTTTTCTATGAGACTGTGGGCAATCTGGATACATTTTCTTTGTCGAATATGAAGAAAACTCCCATATTCATGCCTGGTTCTCTTAATTTTTCATTGAAAATGACAATTTAAAATACAGTTTTTCATCTCGTTTACCTACAAATTATGCCCCGAAACACCATATTTGACCTAGCTAAAGTTGTAAAGCATTAGTAAAGGAACTTATTTCTCAAATTTGATAAATCTGTAGGCACCTGTCATTTACTAGATCTTGACCTTAAGGTCAAGATCTAGTAAATAACTTTAGACTAATCTTTTGGTGCCAGATCCATTATGACGTCATAATCAATTTCAACTTTCTTTTTCCCGTACTTTACGTCTTTAGCAGAATTATGTAGAAAATAGGGTATTTTATGACATTCAATATGAAATCATATGAATGATATGTACTCAATGAAACATCAAAAGACGACTGCTTTTTGGGTAGATCTCAATAGGTGTTCTCTTTTGTTACAACCACTTTCCTATTAGCAGAAACTCCGGTGTCAAATGGTCTATATAACACAGTTTCTTCTTTTTCTTTCACAGAGCAAATACACTATATTTGAATCTTTGAATTCATTGAAAGAATTAGAAGTGACTTCAAACAAGCGTCTGAGTAATTGTGTTCTTTGAACATTAAAATTGATCCTTTTCAGTTTTTAATTCCACTTGAGGACGATACAAGACGTTCTGATCTACCCTATTTTTCGTACTCTTTTACTAGCACTATATAACCTATCGACAGTTAAACTATGCAGAAAAGGTGGCCCAAGGCGCCATAACAATGCAGTGAATAAAAGCTGACAGATTATTAAAGAGAATTTTACAAAATTTCTGTTCAAATTTTAAACCATGCCCGAAGCGATACAATGTTTTTTTTCTTTTCATATTTATAAACATATTTATATTTCACAGTGATGGCACTCTAGATAGGAATGTGCTGTCATTATATTTTACAAAATTAGGAGGATTTACTTCATATTTAAAGGAGGTAAGCATCCACTTTTCCTTAATCAATTTCAACACCTTCAAAACAAACATTTATAAACGCATATTTCGAGAAAGTAAATTAAATCTTCCATCAATATCATTCAAGATAACAAATCTTAAACATTTTGGTCAATTAAGTCAAAAAAGTCGGGAAAATGTTGATTCAATACCTGTTTAGGCCAAATGTAGCATATTTCTTATGATGCATTTTTTTCGCATGCATTCGTGACAAACTTCACCCTTCATATTTATCTGCAATGCTCTGTCTAAATCACCATACGACTGTTGTATATTTTCTGTACTGATCGGATGAAACAGCTTGGTAGAGGTGTGTCCCTCTCAAATACCTGGCAATTTTAACGCTTTGACCAAACTGATTGTTATCTGTATGTTTCAGGGTGTTGGTTTCATCGTCAATGTATAAATTGCTGTTTTCTTTAACAATAGCGAGTTATCTTGCGCCGAGTACGGTTGTATTTTCTTTGACGAAATTCGATGCTCATATTATATGTTCAAAAGGTAAATCGTAAAATTACCTTGTATGGAATGAATAAATTGAATATAAGACTGTTTACTTCAGTGCCGAAATTGTCGGTTTGACATCAAATGCATGATGCACACTGATCCTTATGATGTCACAATATAAACATAGCACGGAGTTAACAACATACTCATAGAATATTTACGACACTGAAAATAAATATCATAAAAACACTCCTTGATATTTGACAGCGAGCGGCATCGTTGGGCGTCCCACTGTTTCGCGGAAAGGCTCGTACCACAAACGTTTTGTTCATGGCTCCATATCCACAGAAAAACATGCTGCTCACTGGTTCACACAAGAGAACGGTGTTTACGTCTAGTGTTGTCATGGTGTAATTAAGGAATGACTGTCTCTTGTAGTTACAGTCCTGGTGTACTACTGGGTCTGATTCTGATATATCAGCTGTATAGGCTTCTAACGGAGCAAACCCGCTACCCTCCCCGCTCTGTTTATAGCACCAGCGCAAGCTCACTGGAGGATTTCCGACAATCCCGGTACATGTGAACCGATAAGTTGATCCAATGAGGAACCTTCCTCCTCCAGACGGATCTAACATGTTGTCATTTGTTGGAGGTGTATAGATTTCATCCATAGATGTCGCAGTTGCTGCATACAGAAATATTGCATTATAATAGAATGCTTTAGAAGTAATCGAAAGCTTAAATACTAGTATATGAAATGAAAATCATAATGCAAACATTGAGACAAAGATTTTGCTAAGCATCATGCAGTCAGATAACTTTTTTTTAAAGCAGATGACTTTAAATTACTTTGAAATGCTTGAATTTTTGAGTTCGTTAATGCAACAAGCCCTGAAAACCTTCAGCTGTTCGGCAGGACAGTTTGCCATATTGAGAAACAAAAAGCAACTTTACTTCTCACGTTGACGTATTTGGAAGCCTGATCGACGTAGGTGGCGCTATCGTCAGACGTCCGCCCATTCAGAACACACGTGTAATTACCCTCGTCCCTACACCTCGTAAGGTTAGCAGGGACAACTACCCTCAGGAATTTATTGGCTGGGTTGTCGTCGTGGACATTGCCAGTCAAGTTGTACCTGTGCAATAAAGTCATTTTTAATAAGCTGCCCTTGTAAGAAAGAGAACATGCGAACGAAATGCTTATTGTGCGATTTTGAAATCCAGAAGTGCAAAAATAAAATTTCGAATTATTACATTTTCTTTCATATTTCATAATCTAAAGTTTTAGGTTAAATTAAAAATACAACATTTTCATATCAGGTGATCTTTGCTCAACTTTTTAAAGATTATATTCAAAGGATACGTCAAAATATTCATGTTTCGGTTTACAACACAAAGACACACTATACATTGAAAACAACATTTTAAAAGCCCAACATTCGTGTCTTTGAAATATTTGAAGTTTATATAATCTTCATAATTTTATGCCTTTCAATGATATATACTCAATTCTAAAAATACAAAGTGGACAAATTATAATACAAATTGTATAGATTTTGAAGCTACATATAAAGATATTTTGTACACCTTCCCTATAAATGAAATAACTGTAGAATTACAATCTAAATACATGTATGTAATAACGTAGATGTACATGTACGACAAATAAGAACTCAATGTGGTTATTTAGGATCTTTAACATACAAAAATTTTTTCTAAGACTACGCAGAATTACATCCAATAAAACCAATGAAAGCAATTTTACTTTCCTGAAAAAAATTAATCTCTCAAATATATAGACAACTAGTTTTGTGCCTAACAATTAAAAATCAGACACCTATTTGTCTACCTGAACCTGTTGTCAGTAACGTCAGGCACAATAAGATTAGAACCTTTCGAGGTACGGTTATAGGTGACCAGAGCGACTCGAGTTCCATTCCTGTGCAAGGTGAAGGAATCAACATATAGAATCATCTCACTATTGGCAGGGCTGCATCTAATGTCAAAGGAGTTTACATTGAGTGTGACATCACTTGTCTGGATAAGTACACCTTTAACACCTATAAATAACACAAAGTCTTTTGTTATTTTCTGAAATAGAATGGATGGAAATAAGTACAATAGAGATTAAGTGATGTATAACGGGGTGTGATTCAAAGGGAGATGAATAACGAATTTGATAATGAATTGTTTATAAAAAGTGTGAACATGCTTTATCTTAATTGAGTAAGGTCGACTTTTCTGTTGTATTTTGGTGCATAAAAAAGAGAGTAGAAGCCCCTACCTGATATCAATATTATTGTTAGAGTTACCCACAGTACATCCATTTTGTTCCTTGATGTGCAGAATGATACTTCATGAGTATTTGTAAAGTTCCGATTTCCCAGGCTATTCAGTTTTATTGTTTTATTATCAGTAACAATGTTCGATCTATTTTTGTCACCAGGCAGCAAGTTGTAAATTACAATCCATTTTGCTTTACAGCTCCCAACAAGACGGAAAATATTAACTCAAATTTCCATCTTGCAGTCCCATTTTTTATGCATCAAGGTTTTTTTAAAAAGTTTTTTTTTATTTGTTTGGTTTTCTTTAAATAAATTAAAAATCGAGAGTGAATTCCAGCCTCCATTTATTTATCTATTTACAACACCCTATTTTGAATATATTGTTCTAGAATGAATTATATAGAGATAAAGAACAGTATTCAAGCTTAAAATTCCTTTTAACAAACAAATATTCGAGCAGAGCAAGCAGGGACCTCTAAAACATCAGAGGTGAGATGAAGTGTCATGTAGAAGTGAGCATCCCCTGTCGACCGTCACACCCTCCGTGTGCTCCTTGTAATGATCGGGAAATAACGGAAAAGCCCATCGACAATTCAGTATAAATCGTTATCAGCTTTATATGAATTTCTGGATTTTTTTTTAAAAATAGACAAATATTGAAATTCTATGGTTTTTATTTTTAGTAATATATCCCATAATTTATTTTATATTTGATAAGCTACTCTATTCTCCATAATACCGCAAATAATGTCGCAGTGCCTATACATTTATTTCACATCCAATGACCATAGTGTTGATATCTTTAACAACCTTTGTCGTGTAAGAAAAAGAGAGCTGAACTGTTCACAGTTATCTCTCTTTCCGCTTTTGTGACAAGGACTGGGGAATCGTTGTTGTTTCTTAGAAGGGTTGTACAGTATTCTTGATTTTGTTTGGGGGGGGGGTGTAACTTGACTTTCTTCAAGAAGTTTTTTCTCATAAAATCGTGTGTTATGAATTTGTGTTAGACATTTATGTGTTATCACCAACAGTGTCTTTATCAATAGGTATCAAATAAATAAAATATATGTATCAGGAAGAAATGTATAACTTTTTTTAAACCTGATAATCTGACGATGAAATCACCTCTATATTTACACTGTATATATATATATCTGTAATTGTAATTTAAGAACTTTTTGTTACCATTCTTTTATGATATACTACGTATAATGTATCTGGGAAGATTTACAATTTGGATACACTTGAGTATCACCTAGCCTATACATTTTGATATGGATTGCGGGCTTCCTGGTTTAAGTCTAAAATCTAAAATTTCATTTTACTTGATAGAGTGACGTTACCCTCAACAATAGAAACAAATAGCATGTAGTATTTTCAATCCAAACACAATCAGATTTTTTTAGCTACATGTAAAGATATTTTATAAGATTTAAGCAATGATATTTGTCATTTTTCAATTTTTTTTATTTTATTTACTAATACAAATTTCTGCTTTAACGGACATTTGTCATGAAAAGAGAGAGTTATTTTAGATATCTGAATTTCAAACTTCAAACAGAAGAGGGGGATTTGTTTATCATGAAGGTGAAACCTAAAATAGCTTCTCTCATTAGAGACGTAAGTATTTGTAAATGAAATTTACCTTTGAAATTGATATTCTGCCATTTTTAGGCTAAGCTAATGATATTACTTAAATTGTACAAACCCATAAAATCAATATTTTGTCAAAAATATAAGATATATTTCATGTATATTTCCGAGTAATCCATCCTTCAAGATATGGAAGAAATACTAAATTTAATAACAATATTATAGTTTGTAAAATAACATTAGATTTTAGAGACAGATAATTAAAAAAAAAATACTTGTTGAAATGAAATGGTAGGTTGGCTTTCTTTTATCTTAAGACATAAAAGAGAAAAGCTATTTGTGCCTTAACAAGGATACCAACAAGTATCGTGTATGTGAAAAAAAAATACATTGACATTCACTGTTCATACGAGTATTATATTTTTTATATGATACATTTTTATGATGTTTACACGTTTCAAACATCAATTTGGGTAGAAAATCCTTTATAATTCATTATTTGTTAAAATCTAGCAGAAATTTGGTAGGCATTGAAGGAGTCCACTACATGTACCTATGGTCAGTGCCTGATTGTCATACTTAATGTTAATTTCTGACATAGGGTTATGGAAGGTCAACATAGGCGTATCCTTCGCTTGTCCCCAGGTCGTGTTAACACGTAAAGAACTAAGTGTGCATGACAAGTGTAAAGAACATTGCTATTAACAACCGATACATAGCATGTATAGGGCACATAATTATCACTCTGCAAAATTACGTTGGTATGGTTTCTAGATCTCTATTTGTTATTGGCCACAATTTAAATGACAACTTTAACTTTCACCTTAAATACTACTTTTGAGTGCTTTTCCAAAGTAATTTATTCTATGATGTTTCTTTGTCTTTTCTAATTGTGGTCATTTAAGATAGACACAAGTCAAAATCACAATCTTTATTTCTTGTGTTTTATTGAATGATTTTGCTTAAAATTTTGCAGTTTTTTTAACAAAATTTAAATTCATACATATGAAATTTTGCTTCAGTCTCAAAATTATCTTAAAAGTTATATTGGTTTGAAATTTTGACTAAAGTCTCTTCTCAGTTTATGGTCTTGGAGCCAAAGGCCCGTTCAGCAGAGCGAACGTGCGCGAGCACTCGCCAAAATTCCTTATACTTCCAATAGTAATTTTGGCGAGAGCTCGCGAACGTTCGCTCTGCTGAACAGGCCTCTGGTTGGGGGCTTCTAAGAAGCATTGAATATATTTTGGAAATGTTCAGCATTTTTGCAATATATATATTTCCATTCAAATTTTCAAATCCACTTTTTTCAAACTATAATTTAGAGCAATAAAGTATAAGATGGTTCATGAATTATCTAATTATAGATACAACTAAATACAATGTAAAGAAGCGTATAAATAACAAACTGCAACCCTATGTACCTGGGAAAAGATAATTCTATATATAAAAGTTATATAGCACAAGTGCAAAGACCCTCACCTCAGACAAATCAGAAAACAGTAACGAACAGTTTTAAAGTTCCGTTATATTGCTGGGTATTAGTGTTTCAGAAATAGTTTTTTAATAAAATTCCACAAAAATTTCTTTTTGACTTATTTATACATAAGGTGAAACAATATCGATGTAGAAATGTTGACATGCAATAAATTTATATAGAACATTGCATCCATGATAGTATTCTCTATGAATATGGGGACTACTTAAATCAGCACTAAACGTCCATTGAAGCAATACAAATCAGGAGGAGAGCAAACAAGGACCTCTAAAAAATCAGTGATGGGATCAGATACCATGGAGGAGTGAGCATACCCTGCCGAACGGTCAAACCTGCTCCTTTTCATGATCGGGGAATAACGACTATTGACCCTTCAAACTTATCGTATGTATAAGGATCCGTAATATAACATTGAAAGGAAGGATATGTAGAGAGACGAATATCAACCATCACATGCAATGTACATGGTATTTTGACTTGAAAAGTAGGTATATATTTCATTCTTTTAAAAAGTCTAAAGATGTGATTCATGGAAAATTATACCTTTGGTTTAAGAGGAAAGAATTGATATGTGTTAGACTTGAAATGAAAAAGGTTAAGATAAAGAATTTGAAAAGGTAAGCATCCTAATTAAGGTTTATTGCTTGTTGGTCAAAGTGTGATCAAGAAGTGTGTATAATTAATTATCACAATGTCATACACCTACACGACTCTCAATCTATATACGGAGGGTGTAAAACAGAAAAGCCATGCAGGTATCTACAGATGGCCATATCTACCTGTGGCTAGGACCTTATCAACATTTACAACGTATTGTTATTTACCTATCTGTCCCAGGGCTCTAGATGGCTCGAAAATGAAGTCATTGGTATAGTGTATGCTATATTCATTTACTATAGGAAGAGGAATTGTACTTGGATAATATTTAGGCTGCTTGAGTGGACATACAAGACTTGAAGGTATTCTTTGTTTTATTTTTTATTCAAAATATGAAAGCAATGTAATGGAGGAAGATATTTTTTTCAATTGGGTAATGATTATCTGGATACATAAGGGTGTATGGACGACGGTTGTACTTCTTTACAAGATATTTTAAAGCATGAGTTTAGATAAAACCTATGAAAATCAATATTTCATTTTGATTTGTAAAACTTCCTGGATATGTGGAGGTAAGTTTTATAAATCTATTTCATATTGAACTTAAGTTCAATTAAATAAATCATTAATTGCTTGAATAAAATCTCGAAATTGTAAATCTTCCCAGATACATTATACGTAGTATATCATAAAAGAATGGTAACAAAAAGTTCTTAAATTACAGATATATATATATACAGTGTAAATATAGAGGTGATTTCATCGTCAGATTATCAGGTTTAAAAAAAGTTATACATTTCTTCCTGATACATATATTTTATTTATTTGATACCTATTGATAAAGACACTGTTGGTGATAACACATAAATGTTTAAACTAAAACGTGTGATAAAGTGAGTAACTTACTAAATAAACTCCAAATATAGGACTTACAAGTACGAAAATTTGGGATATTTATGGATAAATTTTACAATATGAACTTTGTGATTTACAGGTTAGATATGTGACCTTCCTTGTGGTTTGAATTAGTCGAAAAGAATTTTACAAACATGGGTGCGTGCAAAGGATGCAGCCAATTTTTCCTCACAATCGTCAACATCGTTTTTTCAGTAAGTCGACCAAAAAAATATTTGATCATTTTAAGCTTTCAAGTCAACAACTACTTTAGATTTTAAAATGGCAAATTAGCTTTCTTTTCCAAAACACTTGCATTGTATTACATATTTTCAAAAGGCAGATTAGCTTTCAATCTTCCCAACCACTCGCATTGTATCATACATTTTCAGCTGATTGGGCTAACTCTGTTAGTGGTGGGGTCGGTTGTGAGATGGGGAAACGAATTTATGAACAATATCCTCCAGGATTCATACAGCAAACTGGCCTCTGCCTTAAAGGATGCAGGGGCAGATGACAATCTCAACGACTTCAACATCGCTGACTTCGTCGGAGACGCCACTTTGGCATTCATAATACTTGGCGCCTTTTTCTTTGTCCTCGGTATTCTTGGTTGTGTCGGCGCTTGTTGCCAAGTGAAATGTATGCTTGTAGTGGTAAGTATCTCCTTTTTAGTCTCTTTCTGTTGATGTTAAGCCAATAGTCATTATTTTATGTAGCATTTATATATTGGTTATTTTGTTTATATTACGCTGAACAAATTTGTGCTCATAGAATATTGTAAATTGTATCAAAAAATATTCTCTTACTATTGCAAAGCTTTTTGTTATAAATGGAATTAAGTGTAGAGATTTCTTCTCAAACTATTAATCAAGCCTGTAGAATTGTATCATCTAATCATTGTAATTTTTCCTTGTAGTACGTCGTTTTCCTTGTTATTCTATTGTTGGTAGAAATCACATTTATTATACTGATCTTTGCTGTTCGAAGTGAGGTATGAAAGCATTTTTTTTTAATAGTTTTTAACCAAAACAATTAAATGTTTCTGTTTTTTTTTCCCGAAATGCATTAGATTTCCTTGATACATAATACATTCTTAACCTCAGTTTCCTAAATTGTCTTGTTAGGTTGACAGTTGGATAAAGAAGCCATTCAAAAAGGCAATACAGGAAGAATACAAAGGAATTCATTCAAAAGAATCAATTTCGATAGCCATCAATTTTGTGTCAGTAGAGGTAAAGTGAAGAGAATACTATTAGCTTAAAAGTTCTCCATCAGACAGTTATTCTGCAAAACTTTGTTACTTTATACGCATGGACAATGATTAAGAATGATTATGAGCTTCAAATGCGGTAATCCTTATTAACTTATTCTGTCGCATAAAATGTATTTAAAGATAATGTTAAAGTTTTTTTTTTAAGTTTGAGTGTTGTGGTGTTGACAATTATGCAGACTTCAACTCGTCAAAATTATGGAAAAATGAGACAGGGGAAGTGTCGAAAAACCCTCAAATCCCAGTCATTTGTTGTAAAAATAGAACAAGTGAAGCTATAGACAGTTGTATATTTACACCAGACCGAAATAATTCTTATATAAATCAGGTAAGTTTCTATTATTAAGATCTTTATCCTTTATTTGGAAATTGATGATTTAACATGTTGCAATTTCAAATTATTTCATATTTGGTTAAAATTCCTTATAAATAAGTTATTCACAATAAATGTTATTTAGGGTTGCTATGATGCTATAGACAGCTGGCTTTCAAAGAACCAAAACATTATGATTGGAGTTGGAGCTGCTGTGTTAGCAGTTGAGGTATTGCATGAGAGAGAGAGAGAGAGAGAGAGAGAGAGAGAGAGAGAGAGAGAGTTAAAACTACAGAGATTTAATTTTGACAATCTTTAAAAACGCTATTAAACAATAGTGCAAGGTAAAATGCGTTCATCTTCAAATTAAATTCAAACTTATCTTTGAAATCTGATTAAACAATGATAGTTTGTAAAAATCTGTTTTTAGCTCCTATTGATGATTTTCGCCCTGATTGTGTGTAAATCAGGAAAGGAGAAAGATGAGTATGATGACTAGTGACCAAAATATGGGTAAAGGTGAGAGAACCGTTAGATGTACCGGGTTATATACACTGTATACTATTCTACAAACTTTAATAAGATAATCCTATCATACATCATATCACGAAACTCTGCTCAGTTCTTCAGTATTTATAAAATGTTTACAAGTAATTTTTTTGTTCTTCTGATCTGTACACCTCATATCATTAGATATCACAATTTATATGTAAGAATGCACAGGCTTGTTTTTATGTGTCACTTCTTGATTGATTCAATGGAAAAAAGATAAATCTTAATTCCTACAAAGTACACATCAAAGTCTTTTGTAGTCAAGCATTCGAACAAATTCTTAAAGTCCTCTACTCCCCAGAAAAGAAATTCTTCAAATCATAAATTACATGATTTTTAAAAGGGCCCATCTTTTTAATATTTGTGAAAAAAAACTCTAATTTTTAAGAGCAACTCAAAATACTTAGTCTTTTCCTTTGCATTATTGCTCTTGTTTATGATTTTGTTTTATTGTTGAAAAGAAATCGCTCATTCCGTGTTATATACAATAAATAAAGCGTGTAGATTGCAAAATTTTTATGAAATCTTGCAAAGGTTTGTGTTTTTAAATGTGTAATGTGAATAATGATAAATTTTACCATTAAAATGGATTTCACTCTGATGATGACATCAAGAGGAAAGAAAGGTGATAATTGTGTGTAATTATTAGGATCATTAAGTTCTATTTAGTATTTTGTACTTACATTCAGTTTCACGTATTGTCTTAATACCTTCTTCTGTCAATGTTTGTTTTACACTGGGTGTTCTATCATTTCAATAAGTTGACAATGAAAATGATTTAATCTCACAATTGTAAAATTATAAATTGTAGAGAAGACGAAATACATGTTTTCATGTATGACTATATTTTCCTTATTATTCCTCAATAAATGAGTTAAACATTATTTCAACTTGTTTTCTTAGTTTTATTTTTGATTTCATCAACTACAATATATTTTTAGAGTAGTTAGAGAAGAAAGAATTACTAATGATAATGATAACCAAAATTTTATAGGCTCTTACATCAAAACCACAAAAATAAGATTTCTGATTGTAAAGAATTATCAAATTGATGATAATTCATTCTATTTGTTATAGCGATCAATGCAAAATCAAAATCAAGGACAAAAAGCGAAGAGATACATGTACGTCATCCAACATTGAACAAATAATAATAGTACTGATTATAAGTCTTTATGTTGGCAAATGATTCACAACTCAAACTTTCAAACAGAAAATATATGCACATGGAGATTTAAAAAACCCTGACATACGATATAGCTTGCCTTTCTTCTTATTCATTATTTTTAAAGTAAAGAAAGTTTTTGTGATGCTTAAGGTTCAAATCTGTGTAATGTAATCCAAACAGCCGTTGCAATCCATCAGCCATGCCTCTGCCTCAAAGACAGTTACCTGAACGATGGAAATGTTCAGTTAACTGGTAACATGTACATATCGTCTACTTCGTATGGTTTTCTTGATGTAGGCAAATCTGAAAACACACCGAATAAAGAAATATCATCTAAAAGGCATTTAATATATGCAGTGAGTTGTGAAGTGTTATTTGATGTAAATTCTACAAACAGCACACTTAAGTAAAAAAAAATAAAAACGAATTAATTCCTCTAATGTTGAAATAATAAAATGTTTTCACATTTCTCTCAGCGGCCTAAAATA
Organism: Saccostrea glomerata; assembly: GCA_003671525.1. Classification (NCBI taxonomy): domain Eukaryota; kingdom Metazoa; phylum Mollusca; class Bivalvia; order Ostreida; family Ostreidae; genus Saccostrea; species Saccostrea glomerata. The sequence continues at coordinate 254,244 of PRKT01000154.1, read as the reverse complement.
ATATTTCACAAATGTTCCACAGAAAGGATAATTAGGTTGTTGTTAGATTGTATATACCGGGCGGCAGGTTCTCTATGGCAGTATATATCTCAGAATGGACACTCTCGCCTCTGTTTCTCGTCTCAAGATCTGTGTATTGATTGCTTAAATGGAAAATCAATAAGTTGTACACTAATTAAAATAAAGGTCATTCAGAATAGATGTATATTATTTGACAAGATACGAATAACTAGATAAAAAAAGAAGAAAAAACTTAATTACCCTCCATTGCCTGCTGTCGTCTTAATTTTTCCCACTACAATAAAAATTGTTTAAATTTCAAAGACCATACAACATCTCAAATAAGGCGGGTTTTTAAAAATCTTTTGATGTTTTTTTTAAATTGCTGCAGTTCTGCTCATATTAATTTGCAATTTTATTTAACTATTAAATGTACAATACATGTATAAGCATAATTAAATGTTTTAATATTGCTAGTCAAAATTAATAAGATACGCCTGCTATGATAATTATTAAAATATGCTTCATAAACTACCTTTGTCAGTCTTTTTGGCCCTAAGATATGTAACAACAGCCATTGCTAGCAAGACTATTCCAACAAACATGACGGCCATGGCGATTCCCAGGACAATCATTGTACCTAAGATAAAGATACTGGTGTAAAACATTCCATAAAAATCCTTTAACACACATAACATTGGTAAATTGATACTTTTGAGGAATAAAAATGTATTGTATTACTCTTTACATGCAAGGATCGCTAATTGGAGGTAAGTTATTTTTGATTTTATACGCACTGTCATCCGATGACTTTTCTATCTGGTTGGCTCGATTTTCTTCAGCATTAACCCCAATATGAGTTTTATCTTTACCTAAAAAATGAAAAAGACAGCATGGTCAACCAATTTTTTTTCTACAAAGACCTAGGAATTCATTTTCAGATTAAATTCTTTTGTTACACTACTTATTTTATGTTTAGTGCGTAGGTCCATTTTTATGAATTCCTCTTCACATCATTGGAAATCTATGTTATATAGGGAAGATGTACAAAAGTGTTGCTTTGTAGTTTATACACATGTAATTGTTAATTACTAATATTGTTTACAAGCTCACTGGTATTTAGATATTTCAGTTTAAGTTTTAATTATTTGTTTAAATAATGAATTGCTTTCTTTGGTTGTTTGTACGGGAATTAATGTCGCAGCTATTGCAGAAAAAATGCATAGCTTATGCGGGTTATGTATTTTTTTCTGCAATTGCTGCGACGTTAATATCCGTACTAATTACAAACAAAGAAAGCAATCTTATTGTTTATATTAACATCCGTATAAAAAATCATTCAAAGTAAAATTAAATTCGTTTACTATTGTTTTTAAGATGAATATGTCATTGTATGTAGAACTGATGGATCAACCATTGTTCAAGAAAAATACACACGTGGCTTGCTCAGTGCTGTTTATGCACTGATCAATGGCAATTGTCTTCATGGGAAATAAAGGGGAAAAAAATATTCTGTGGATGTAAATTTTATTTGAAATAAAACTTTACATTTTCAGAATTTCAGCAGCAATAAATTACCTATATATATAACAATTTCTCTCTCTCTTTCCGACTGAGACTCGGACTTCGCAAGTGATGCCACGATTCTATCTGGATTTGCAATGATTGGTGGACCAGTTTGATCTTCTGTCCCACATTCCCCCTCGGAAATAGAACACGACAAAATTGTCCCATTATCGCTGTCTCTTATAGGGAAAATTAGAATATTGGAACTGGAATAGAGACAGGCTTGTGCAGATAATGAGGTGTTTGCTGGGAATTTACGCTGAACTGAAACAAAATCAAAGGCCTGAAAATTAGAAGAGGTGGGTCGCTTGATGCACCAGCGAAGTTTTGGGGCGGGAACACCAAGTGCAGCCACACATTTGAAAAGCCCCACACTCCCTGAAGGGTACGCGGTCTGTGATGTATATAGTAGGTCTCTCAGGGCGGCCAGAACGGCTAGCTCACTGACATCCATGTTCTGAGCACCACTAACGTAGGTAGTACCAATAGGATAGACGCCGCTACTGTCACCTTAAATGATAACACAATTCTTTTTGATTTAATATATACTAGTAAATACTTTAAGTAAAATTTGTTCAATAGACTTTTGAGAGATGTAGACCATATATTTTTTTGCAGTTTGTGGTTGCATTTGTAATTTGATTGAACTACAAACGAGATACTTTCTTGTAATTAGTTATTTCATTTGGAAGCAGCATTATCATGACTTTTTCCCTTTAAATAACGTGATATCTACAAAACAACTACAGATGATTTTGAATTACTGTTTACAATGGATGTTCTCATTTTGACTGCTTCCATTCCTGTCGCCGAAGCCTCGTCACGAAGGACACATTTATACATCCCCTGATCAGTACAATCTACATTGTCCACTCGTAACCTGAACATGGCGGTGTCGGGGGGTCCCAGGTCAGAGGTCACCCTCCCTCTCTCTTCCAAATCTCTGTCAAACCATTCCACATCTGTTGAAGCTGTCGTGGAGTCATACAAAGCCCTGACTATTAACCTCATTTCTTCATTTTCTCGCTGTCTGTATAGTTGCACACTGGACACACCACTAAACAGTGCCTTTCCAGCGTCATTAAGTTTGCAATTTATATATACGGTTTCACCATAAGTTATATCTTCAGGGATCCAGAAGTTCAGATAGTTCGTCTGAGAAGTCACTAAAACAGGTAAAAATATTATTCTCCAAGCGTAAATGAGATTTGTTTAACAACTAATACTGCTGACAATACTGTGATGTTCCTTGAGTTCATAGAAATACCAGTCTGATATAATACTGATATACTCAGGACCCCACACTTTTCACTTTCTCTAAGGGTCGATTACTAGAAACGAACGTAAGTGTAAAAAGGAGAAGGTTGACTCTAATTGTTCTTATGTGTAGACCATTTAAATACTTAATGTAATAAGTGGGGGTAGCATCTTTCTTTAATGTTATAAATGTTTTGACAGTATGAAACAAAACTGAGGTCCATAACATATTCTATATTTATCTCATTTACTAGCATATGTTTTGAAAATTCAATAACAAGCGCTTCTCAACTGCGATGTTTTTTTTTAAATATAACATTAAGACATTTTGAATTACATAGTGTCCATTTTTTTTTTGGGAAAAAAAAGTTCGACTCACCTTGATGGAAAAGAAAGCACAGCAGTAGAAACGAAATAACTGTGTCTTCCATGTTGATAAGATCACTGACTTGTAATTAGCCCTTTCTTTATTTCTCAATGAAATACTTAATTTCATCATCAGATACCCGGATATATAAATATATTCAGGAAACCACACGTGCAGTGAAATATTACAGATTTGAGTCATGCAGATGTGTAATAATAACTTTCGAGACTGTTGCATGATATTACACTGTACAGACTGCATTCCATAATATGTTTACGTTCAAACTACGCACGCTCAGTTTGGGGTTACAAGACGGATGGTAATATTGTATATTTCAAAATTGAAAATCAACAAAGGTTGGTTCCAAATTTTCTTATTTTATTTATATGTCATAATTTATAATTATTTTCATATGTGATCAAAGTTTCCTAACTAGGGAATAAATGCAAACATCCTCCTCTAAATTTATGTTTGCGAAATTCAGTCTTTGGGACAGGATGTGGTTACACATTTGTCGATATGACATGGAAATATATTCAGGATTTCAATAAATCATTACACAAAATCCTCAATACTCAGTTATACATGTACACTGTTAATCAAAATACGACACAGGTGAGCATTGTGGCATTTTGGTTTCATATTATTTCATCTACTATCCGACCTTGCTTGTCTTGCCAAAGCTTGATTTTATTTTTAAAAATAGCATACTTCTGTTTTGCAGTAAAGTAAAACATAATACCAAATATAAATAGACTTTATTTCAAAAAGTATTAAAAAAAAAATACAACACTGACAAATATTTCACTGATCTGAGGTTTTACGTATACGAGTTTACAGTTAGCTCAGAATTTCTGTGTCCCACTTCTGAATATACTCTGTAATCTGCATTGACGTAGTTAACTGAATCTGAAAAAATAAAAGTGTTCAGGAAAGACAGAGTAGTTAATGGAAAATACACTTCAGTTCTTCCTGTTAAAGTCTTGAATAAAACACGAGATTAATCAAGAATATATGAAGTGCATTTTCTTTTACTTATTTTTACGCTTTTAAAAGACAAATTTTATGCATGTTTTGAAGTTAGCATTAGAAACTTGCCTTCTGGATCTTTACGCCCGAGGGTTTCATAGGTGACTGGATCCGCTCCCCCTGACATCTCATTCAATGTTTGATATCTCTCCCTAAAATGTAGTATTTTATCTTGGTTCAACTTTTAGGATAAATCCTTTTTAAAATTATATACTATGTCCAAAATTTAAACTTTGTTTTAAAACTTATCAAGAATTATACATTTACTTTACTAAACTAATAATGTTCTGAGAAAAGAACATTAAAATTACACCAGAAATAGGGATATAACTTTTTTTTAAAAGAAGGAATATCATATTCAGAAAATAAAATATAGTAAATATATTAGTAAAAGAATATCAATTTCACAAAAATGAGCTGAACATTTTTTTAAAGTTGCATTGTAAATTTTTGCAATATAGTTTTATCAAGTTTAGATAATATTTAACGTGGTCAATCTATATTAAACATCTCCAAACCATATTTAAAGCCTCAATTTTTGTTACCCATTAAAAACATTTATTGCATTTGAACTTTGATTTCTAGAACATATCAAACTAAAACTACTATATAGCTTGTATCAATAATCTTTTCTCTAAATCTTGATTTAGGATTTGCGAACTATACTTTACAATCATGAAATATGATACACAGAAAGAACGAAAATGACAGCAAATTGATTTTGTTCGTAAAGCTAGTTATTTTAATTTTGATTTAAAAAGCTTGGATTAAATTTTAATTCTGCAAATGATAAACAAACTTATATGTAACGAACAGTATACAAGATCAAAAGTCCATTAAACAATATAAATTTTGAAGCAGAGCACATACAGACTTCTAAAACATAATTATTTAATTTTTTTAATTCCAACTATCAAAAATGAATTTAAATTACAATGTACCATATTTATACTTGATTTTTAAAACTACGAAGGCTTTTCAATAAATAATGTCCTGAACTCTATTACACAAAAAAATAGATATCATATGACATTAAACTTGACTTCCTCTCATGATTGAATCTTTAATGAATTGATATCAGTTCATATGAACTCTTTTTATCTAATAATTTTTTTTCTGGTGAGAAGCTGGAAAACAAGAGCTATATTCGAGACCTGCATTAAAAAGGAATGGTAAAGAATCAGTAAACAAGAGTGAGTTTAAATGCTTCGTATAAAAGCTGCTGTAAAACTTTGGGTGGCGGAATCCAATTGTCATTGGATTTTGTGGCAAGATTTTTGTATATGCCACCTTAATTTTTACATTGTTTTGATTTTTCATATCACAGGGAGATCCCCCTGCCATTGTTGTGCTCACAATTGTAAAATTATAAATTGTAGAGAAGACGAAATACATGTTTTCATGTATGACTATATTTTCCTTATTATTCCTCAATAAATGAGTTAAACATGATTTCAACTTGTTTTCTTAGTTTTATTTTTGATTTCATCAACTACAATATATTTTTAGAGTAGTTAGAGAAGAAAGAATTACTAATGATAATGATAACCAAAATTTTATAGGCTCTTACATCAAAACCACAAAAATAAGATTTCTGATTGTAAAGAATTATCAAATTGATGATAATTCATTCTATTTGTTATAGCGATCAATGCAAAATCAAAATCAAGGACAAAAAGCGAAGAGATACATGTACGTCATCCAACATTGAACAAATAATAATAGTACTGATTATAAGTCTTTATGTTGGCAAATGATTCACAACTCAAACTTTCAAACAGAAAATATATGCACATGGAGATTTAAAAAACCCTGACATACGATATAGCTTGCCTTTCTTCTTATTCATTATTTTTAAAGTAAAGAAAGTTTTTGTGATGCTTAAGGTTCAAATCTGTGTAATGTAATCCAAACAGCCGTTGCAATCCATCAGCCATGCCTCTGCCTCAAAGACAGTTACCTGAACGATGGAAATGTTCAGTTAACTGGTAACATGTACATATCGTCTACTTCGTATGGTTTTCTTGATGTAGGCAAATCTGAAAACACACCGAATAAAGAAATATCATCTAAAAGGCATTTAATATATGCAGTGAGTTGTGAAGTGTTATTTGATGTAAATTCTACAAACAGCACACTTAAGTAAAAAAAAATAAAAACGAATTAATTCCTCTAATGTTGAAATAATAAAATGTTTTCACATTTCTCTCAGCGGCCTAAAATAATATTTCACAAATGTTCCACAGAAAGGATAATTAGGTTGTTGTTAGATTGTATATACCGGGCGGCAGGTTCTCTATGGCAGTATATATCTCAGAATGGACACTCTCGCCTCTGTTTCTCGTCTCAAGATCTGTGTATTGATTGCTTAAATGGAAAATCAATAAGTTGTACACTAATTAAAATAAAGGTCATTCAGAATAGATGTATATTATTTGACAAGATACGAATAACTAGATAAAAAAAGAAGAAAAAACTTAATTACCCTCCATTGCCTGCTGTCGTCTTAATTTTTCCCACTACAATAAAAATTGTTTAAATTTCAAAGACCATACAACATCTCAAATAAGGCGGGTTTTTAAAAATCTTTTGATGTTTTTTTTAAATTGCTGCAGTTCTGCTCATATTAATTTGCAATTTTATTTAACTATTAAATGTACAATACATGTATAAGCATAATTAAATGTTTTAATATTGCTAGTCAAAATTAATAAGATACGCCTGCTATGATAATTATTAAAATATGCTTCATAAACTACCTTTGTCAGTCTTTTTGGCCCTAAGATATGTAACAACAGCCATTGCTAGCAAGACTATTCCAACAAACATGACGGCCATGGCGATTCCCAGGACAATCATTGTACCTAAGATAAAGATACTGGTGTAAAACATTCCATAAAAATCCTTTAACACACATAACATTGGTAAATTGATACTTTTGAGGAATAAAAATGTATTGTATTACTCTTTACATGCAAGGATCGCTAATTGGAGGTAAGTTAATTTTGATTTTATACGCACTGTCATCCGATGACTTTTCTATCTGGTTGGCTCGATTTTCTTCAGCATTAACCCCAATATGAGTTTTATCTTTACCTAAAAAATGAAAAAGACAGCATGGTCAACCAATTTTCTTTCTACAAAGACCTAGGAATTCATTTTCAGATTAAATTCTTTTGTTACACTACTTATTTTATGTTTAGTGCGTAGGTCCATTTTTATGAATTCCTCTTCACATCATTGGAAATCTATGTTATATAGGGAAGATGTACAAAAGTGTTGCTTTATAGTTTATACACATGTAATTGTTAATTACTAATATTGTTTACAAGCTCACTGGTATTTAGATATTTCAGTTTAAGTTTTAATTATTTGTTTAAATAATGAATTGCTTTCTTTGGTTGTTTGTACGGGAATTAATGTCGCAGCTATTGCAGAAAAAATGCATAGCTTATGCGGGTTATGTATTTTTTTCTGCAATTGCTGCGACGTTAATATCCGTACTAATTACAAACAAAGAAAGCAATCTTATTGTTTATATTAACATCCGTATAAAAAATCATTCAAAGTAAAATTAAATTCGTTTACTATTGTTTTTAAGATGAATATGTCATTGTATGTAGAACTGATGGATCAACCATTGTTCAAGAAAAATACACACGTGGCTTGCTCAGTGCTGTTTATGCACTGATCAATGGCAATTGTCTTCATGGGAAATAAAGGGGAAAAAAATATTCTGTGGATGTAAATATTATTTGAAATAAAACTTTACATTTTCAGAATTTCAGCAGCAATAAATTACCTATATATATAACAATTTCTCTCTCTCTTTCCGACTGAGACTCGGACTTCGCAAGTGATGCCACGATTCTATCTGGATTTGCAATGATTGGTGGACCAGTTTGATCTTCTGTCCCACATTCCCCCTCGGAAATAGAACACGACAAAATTGTCCCATTATCGCTGTCTCTTATAGGGAAAATTAGAATATTGGAACTGGAATAGAGACAGGCTTGTGCAGATAATGAGGTGTTTGCTGGGAATTTACGCTGAACTGAAACAAAATCAAAGGCCTGAAAATTAGAAGAGGTGGGTCGCTTGATGCACCAGCGAAGTTTTGGGGCGGGAACACCAAGTGCAGCCACACATTTGAAAAGCCCCACACTCCCTGAAGGGTACGCGGTCTGTGATGTATATAGTAGGTCTCTCAGGGCGGCCAGAACGGCTAGCTCACTGACATCCATGTTCTGAGCACCACTAACGTAGGTAGTACCAATAGGATAGACGCCGCTACTGTCACCTTAAATGATAACACAATTCTTTTTGATTTAATATATACTAGTAAATACTTTAAGTAAAATTTTTTCAATAGACTTTTGAGAGATGTAGACCATATATTTTTTTGCAGTTTGTGGTTGCATTTGTAATTTGATTGAACTACAAACGAGATACTTTCTTGTAATTAGTTATTTCATTTGGAAGCAGCATTATCATGACTTTTTCCCTTTAAATAACGTGATATCTACAAAACAACTACAGATGATTTTGAATTACTGTTTACAATGGATGTTCTCATTTTGACTGCTTCCATTCCTGTCGCCGAAGCCTCGTCACGAAGGACACATTTATACATCCCCTGATCAGTACAATCTACATTGTCCACTCGTAACCTGAACATGGCGGTGTCGGGGGGTCCCAGGTCAGAGGTCACCCTCCCTCTCTCTTCCAAATCTCTGTCAAACCATTCCACATCTGTTGAAGCTGTCGTGGAGTCATACAAAGCCCTGACTATTAACCTCATTTCTTCATTTTCTCGCTGTCTGTATAGTTGCACACTGGACACACCACTAAACAGTGCCTTTCCAGCGTCATTAAGTTTGCAATTTATATATACGGTTTCACCATAAGTTATATCTTCAGGGATCCAGAAGTTCAGATAGTTCGTCTGAGAAGTCACTAAAACAGGTAAAAATATTATTCTCCAAGCGTAAATGAGATTTGTTTAACAACTAATACTGCTGACAATACTGTGATGTTCCTTGAGTTCATAGAAATACCAGTCTGATATAATACTGATATACTCAGGACCCCACACTTTTCACTTTCTCTAAGGGTCGATTACTAGAAACGAACGTAAGTGTAAAAAGGAGAAGGTTGACTCTAATTGTTCTTATGTGTAGACCATTTAAATACTTAATGTAATAAGTGGGGGTAGCATCTTTCTTTAATGTTATAAATGTTTTGACAGTATGAAACAAAACTGAGGTCCATAACATATTCTATATTTATCTCATTTACTAGCATATGTTTTGAAAATTCAATAACAAGCGCTTCTCAACTGCGATGTTTTTTTTTAAATATAACATTAAGACATTTTGAATTACATAGTGTCCATTTTTTTTTTGGGAAAAAAAAGTTCGACTCACCTTGATGGAAAAGAAAGCACAGCAGTAGAAACGAAATAACTGTGTCTTCCATGTTGATAAGATCACTGACTTGTAATTAGCCCTTTCTTTATTTCTCAATGAAATACTTAATTTCATCATCAGATACCCGGATATATAAATATATTCAGGAAACCACACGTGCAGTGAAATATTACAGATTTGAGTCATGCAGATGTGTAATAATAACTTTCGAGACTGTTGCATGATATTACACTGTACAGACTGCATTCCATAATATGTTTACGTTCAAACTACGCACGCTCAGTTTGGGGTTACAAGACGGATGGTAATATTGTATATTTCAAAATTGAAAATCAACAAAGGTTGGTTCCAAATTTTCTTATTTTATTTATATGTCATAATTTATAATTATTTTCATATGTGATCAAAGTTTCCTAACTAGGGAATAAATGCAAACATCCTCCTCTAAATTTATGTTTGCGAAATTCAGTCTTTGGGACAGGATGTGGTTACACATTTGTCGATATGACATGGAAATATATTCAGGATTTCAATAAATCATTACACAAAATCCTCAATACTCAGTTATACATGTACACTGTTAATCAAAATACGACACAGGTGAGCATTGTGGCATTTTGGTTTCATATTATTTCATCTACTATCCGACCTTGCTTGTCTTGCCAAAGCTTGATTTTATTTTTAAAAATAGCATACTTCTGTTTTGCAGTAAAGTAAAACATAATACCAAATATAAATAGACTTTATTTCAAAAAGTATTAAAAAAAAAATACAACACTGACAAATATTTCACTGATCTGAGGTTTTACGTATACGAGTTTACAGTTAGCTCAGAATTTCTGTGTCCCACTTCTGAATATACTCTGTAATCTGCATTGACGTAGTTAACTGAATCTGAAAAAATAAAAGTGTTCAGGAAAGACAGAGTAGTTAATGGAAAATACACTTCAGTTCTTCCTGTTAAAGTCTTGAATAAAACACGAGATTAATCAAGAATATATGAAGTGCATTTTCTTTTACTTATTTTTACGCTTTTAAAAGACAAATTTTATGCATGTTTTGAAGTTAGCATTAGAAACTTGCCTTCTGGATCTTTACGCCCGAGGGTTTCATAGGTGACTGGATCCGCTCCCCCTGACATCTCATTCAATGTTTGATATCTCTCCCTAAAATGTAGTATTTTATCTTGGTTCAACTTTTAGGATAAATCCTTTTTAAAATTATATACTATGTCCAAAATTTTAACTTTGTTTTAAAACTTATCAAGAATTATACATTTACTTTACTAAACTAATAATGTTCTGGGAAAAGAACATTAAAATTACACCAGAAATAGGGATATAACTTTTTTTTTTAAAAGAAGGAATATATTCAGAAAATAAAATATAGTAAATATATTAGTAAAAGAATATCAATTTCACAAAAATGAGCTGAACATTTTTTTAAAGTTGCATTGTAAATTTTTGCAATATACCGTATAATCCCTATTAACCGCCCCGGGCGCTTAGAAAATTGCGAAAAGGGGGCGGTTATTTTGGTATTCTCTTAGTAATATTTCATATCATATTTTAACTTCAAAAAAATTTTGGAAAAAGAAAATAAATTCAAAGAATCTCCAAAATAAAGATCATCCACCCGTAGTGTGCTAAATGAATCAATTTTCATCAAGAAATTGGATAATAAAGAAATTTCATTTTCAATTCCTTCAAATTTTTGCAGACTTTTGATACCATTCTAGTCTTTCTAGATAATTTTAATCACTGAACAGGGGGCCCTTATTTCAAGACAATTGAAAAAGACCTAAGGGGGCGCTTATAGGGGCAGGGGCGGTTAATAGGGATTATACGGTAGTTTTATCAAGTTTAGATAATAGTTAACGTGGTCAATCTATATTAAACATCTCCAAACCATATTTGAAGCCTCAATTTTTGTTACCCATTAAAAACCTTTATTGCATTTGAACTTCGATTTCTAGAACATATCAAACTAAAACTACTATATAGCTTGTATCATTAATCTTTTCTCTAAATCTTGATTTAGGATTTGTGAACTATACTTTACAATCATGAAATATGATACACAGAAAGAACGAAAATGACAGCAAATTGATTTTGTTCGTAAAGGGGTGCGTATCATTACCGCTACATTTTCAAAATTTTCATTACCGCTACATAGTCATTACCGCTACAAAAAACCTTACATTACCGCTACATAAAAAAGTATACATTACCGCTACATTGTCACTTTCGTTAGCCAGCCACTTATACGTGTACAGCACAACCTATACATGCATTTATAAGACCCGTTTTCCCTGCTCACTACGGGTAGTTAATAGTCAAACTTTGGATAGGATGGGTTTATTATTATTATTTTTTTTTTTATAAAAATCAATTTTATTTCATAAAAAAACAAAATTTAAAATCAAGCACTGTTCATAGATAAAATTCTGGGAGAATCCTGTTTCTTACAGCACGCATTTTCATGTAACTTTTTTCCAGGAAAAACTGAATATTGGTCAAAGTATCAAAAATGCTCGGTTGTGAACTATATTTAACATTAATTGTGTCGAACTCTTTGTGAAAACTTTTACACTCAACATCTGCGTCTGTCCAAAATGTTGGTGGAAATAACGATGACCGTTCAATGTGCCTCGGAAACACATCAAACACAAAGCACTCTTCAATTTCTCTAGGATCCAAAAAACCCAAATAGAGGAAAACTTTCAACCACTGTCCAAGTACTGTTCATTATAGAACTCATATATCGAACATACCTGGTTAAACTGATAAGTAGCGGAAATGAGTTGTTTTTGGCTGATTCAATATGTAGCGGTAATGAGTTGTTTTTTGCCGGAAAAATGTAGCGGTAATGATCGGTCGAAAATCTGAAAAAATGTAGCGGTAATGAGTTGAAATTTTTGGCAATGTAGCGGTAATGTTGACCTCCCTCGTAAAGCTAGTTATTTTAATTTTGATTTAAAAGCTTGGATTAAATTTTAATTCTGCAAATGATAAACAAACTTATATGTAACGAACAGTATACAAGATCAAAAGTCCATTAAACAATATAAATTTTGAAGCAGAGCACATACAGACTTCTAAAACATAATTATTAAATTTTTTTAATTCCAACTATCAAAAATGAATTTAAATTACAATGTACCATATTTATACTTGATTTTTAAAACTACGAAGGCTTTTCAATAAACAATGTCCTGAACTCTATTACATAAAAACATAGATATCATATGACATTAAACTTGACTTCCTCTCATGATTGAATCTTTAATGAATTGATATCAGTTCATGTGAACTCTTTTTATCTAATATTTTTTTTTCTGATGAGAAGCTGGAAAGCAAGAGCTATATTCGAGACCTGCATTAAAAAGGAATGGTAAAGAATCAGTAAACAAGAGTGAGTTTAAATGCTTCATAGAAGCTTAGTATCATGAATCATTAATGATATATCCTATATAAATCTGATAAAATCTGTGAGAGTATCCAATGACACAATTCCAAAAATTCCATAATTTTTTGTGAACTGTATTACTTTCCCTGTGCTAAGACATAAATATGTAGGTCAAATAAATGCCCCCCCCTCCCCTTTACCTCCTTGTTGTCATTACATGTTACTCCTGTTGACCCTTACTACAGACACAGTACATGAAACAAATAGGTTTTTAAAAGCCTAAACACAAACACACGGATCAAAGAAAGGAAGATGGAGAGAAAGATCAAAGTAACAGTAACACTACCACCTGCACCATTAAGTATTTGGATTTGAAAGAGGGGAAAATCAATGCAAGATTCTTAATATATGTATACATATATAATTCTTTTGGCTTTCAATTTATGGTGAATTTTGCAAAGAATTGAAGCTCTTAATGATTATTGTAATTTTTACTCTCAAGAATATATCTCCAATGTACATTTTCCACTAAAATGTTCCTGTTCTGTTTCTCCCATGAGAGAGATTGTCATTAAAACCAGGATCCATTTCACCACTGTACACTGCCATTTGTTTGTCTTTGGGAGGATGTCAGATGTATTTAGCACAATAAAAACTATTGATTTCTCCAAAAAATGTGATTACTCTAAGATAGCACACAGTTCTACAAGACAACACAAGACCACAGTAAACTTTCATCAGTACTCTCTCAGTAAGGTATCCCTTCTGTAAAGTTAGGAAGAAATCAATATCCATTTCTTTAACTTCTCTCTATCATTGAAGCTTAACTGCATAATTCTTATTAGCTACTGCACTATCAATTAGAGTGATAGCTGTGCACTGATTAACATAAAAACTTTTTTAACAAAAATCCTTCTCTGTTATTTACAAGAATTCATATCTACCATTAATCTAAAAATCCTAAAATTTAGTGAAAAATCTGTCTCATGTTTTGCTTATCATGAGTGCACTTAATTCTCACTAAAAAAAAAAAGATGTGTTTGTGAAACACTGATGCCCTTGTATGGCAACATGGCGAAGGTTAAATTTTTTCAAATGCAAATCAAACATGTTAATACCCAAAGTAAGGCTTTCTTACAAGAAATACAAATGTGATATATAAAACCAAAGCACCACCTGTTCAAAAGTTATAGCCATGCAAGGTTAATGTTTTTTTAAAGGTAGGTCACACTCCAGGATCAAGGACAAAGGGTCAAGGTTATTGGATTCTAAATAAAGGCCTTGTCACAAGGATTACATATGATAAGTATGAAAGCAGTAGCCCTAACTGTTCAAAAGTTATTGCCAAGGTTAAATTTTTTTTTAAAAAGTAGTTTAAACTCTGGGGTCAAGGTCAAAAGGTCAAGGTTGTTGATATCCAGTGAAAGGTCTTGTCACAAGGATTACATACATGAAGTATAAAAGCCCTAGCCCTTAATGTTTAAAAGTTATGGCCAAAGTTAAAGTTTTTTAAAAGTTTGTCAATCTCCAAGGTCATGGTCAAAAGGTCAAAGTTGTTGGTATCCCATGGAAGGTCCTGTCACACAGAATACATATGTGGAAGTATGAAAGTCCTAGCTCGTACCGTTCAAAAGTTATTGACAAGATAAAAGTTTTTTTAAAAGTAGGTCAACCTCTAAGGTCAAGGTTAAAAGGTCAAAGTTGTTGGAAACCAATAAAAGTTCTTGTCACATGAAATACACCTGTGAAATGTGAAAGTCTTAGTCCCATCCAGTCAAAAGTTATGGGTAAGGTTTAAGTTTTTGCAGACAAGCAGACGGATGGACAGGGCAAAAATATATACCCAGAAATTTTATTTACAGGGGCATAAAATAAGAGAGAGAGAGACAGAAAGAAAGAAAATGGCAAGTTCACAAATGCACTAATAGCTCTTTTAAAAGCATAATGTATGTGATCAGATTTTATAACAAACCTACCTCTGCATCCAACTTCACAGGCCTTACACCGCGAGAGTTAGTACCATGTTTCTGCAAAAAAAAAAGTGAAACACAATGAAAAAAAATCATTCAATTCAGAATTGAAATTTGTAAAAATTTTGAAGGTAGTTGAAAAATATGGCACACACACACCTAAAAAGAAAAAAATGTACATGTAACTTTCTAAAGATCTCTGTACATGTAATACCCTTTAATATTCTGCCAATATCACAACCCCTAATTACAGCCCAGATTGGAATGATGTATTTGCCTAATGAACACACACTTACTAAGACATAGAATTAATAAAGTCAATATCATATACCAGAGTTCCTGTCAATCAATAAAACTGAAAAATGAGACAGTCTAACTTTTCCATGCATCAAACAAACCATCAAATCGGTATATGCTTAAATGCTGAAACTTTTGGACCCTAGTTGTTGATAAGCCTATGTTTAGGGGAAGACCCTCTTGCGGGATGCAGAAATCAGAACAAAACATTCAGGTAAAGAATCAGTAAACAAGAGTGAGTTTAAATGCTTCATATAAAAGCTGCTGTAAAACTTGTTAAGAATCTCAAAGAAATATGTTTTATAGACACATGCGCAGGTGGATTTTAATGAACAATAATGATGTAATGGACACCGTCTTTGGCGACAAAGACTTACAACAACCTAATAGATGTACTTTTGGCCAAAATTCAACAAATTATCACGGATGATGTTTGATTGACTTTAAGACAAATAGCAAGTTTAATATGCATCAATTTGGGGTTGGTTCACATTATTTAAAAGAAACATTTGACATTAAAAAATCTAAGTACTCAATTGTCACCCTATGATTTGAAAAATGAAAGAGAACGACAGCGTGAAAGAATATCTTAACAATCATTTTTGAAAATCAGAAATTGTAGTAACCCACGTTTGTCTTTAATTCAAATAGATAAAGAAACTTGAATTCACAATAAGATGCACTTGACAAAAAAAGCAAAGATCTGAAAAGTGCAAAGAATTACAAGTGGACAAAGACAGATTTATAAGCCATTTTCTTAAATACTAATGGTCTTGTTGTTCAAATTCTCGGGAATCTTCGGGAAAGCAGTTCAATTTCTGGAGGAGTCTAGAAAGCAATTGTTTTGTGAAAAAATTGAAAAGATTATATAAGGAAGGAACCAGGAATCTACTACATTAAATTTCTTCATGAAAGCGTCAACACCCATATTCCCTGAAGAGTAAAGGTGTTTTGGGGGTAAACAGAAAGTTAATGTTCCGTCACACCAAGAAAATTCTCCAGATCTGTCACCCTTTGACTTGTTTTATTTTCCAAACTTGAAAAAAAAGCAGCTTTCAGAAAGAAGAAACAAGTCCAGGAAATCATAAGATCTGCCATAATCCAGTATACGAAGGGCCATACTCAAAATTGGGTTCTAAAAACAATTAGATATTGGATAAAAATGATAGGGACGTGTGTTTTAATTTAAAGAAAATATTCAAATTAAATCATTAAGACTTGAATTATTGAAAATCCTCTTTTGCTTCTTTCCGAGCACTGACGACATTATTTATTTAACAGCCCTCGTACATTAAAGGCCTTGCAAACAAAGATATATAGCGGGTTCCTTGCAGTAAATATGTTTTTTCAAATCTAATTCTCTACTCCTCACTAAAATATCAACAGAAGTAAAGAAAATTCAGGGGTGATTGGTGTTAATTAGATATTGATATTAAAAATCTACAAGGAATTTTGATATCACAAAATTTTACCCAAACCAGTATCATCTATACATATGACTTTTGAACACTTTATTCAACCATTCGATAAAAATGGACATGTAAAATTGAATTCTCTGTCATTTTCATTGTGCATTTCAGTACTCCGATTATAAGACATCCAAGTTTCTGATTGAAAATTACTACAAATTCTTGTACTGTTTCAATGGATTTTTGACCTTGATTTCTGTGCGCTGTCTTTAAAATTTACTTATTTTAGTTTAACATACTTTATTCATAAGATAAATCTTGTTTATCTACTGCAAAACTATAATTTTGGATTTTTTGTGAATTTTTTGTTTTCCCCCCATTTTTATCTAGCTTTTTTAGACCTTTTTTTACGTTATATGTTACAGTTCCTTTTAAATATACATGCATACTTTTGTACCAGTCTATTTGAGGAGAGTTAAAGATTGCATATTTATTTTAATTCTAATAAAAAGTTCGAATTTTATTTTTAATCTTTAAAAGTTTCTTAACATGTACACGGCAATGATGGATGACTTTATACATGAAAATGTAACATCCATATATGGGGAAAACGAGCAGGAATTGAAAGTATAAAAATCTTAAAAAGCAAATATGGGTGAGAGAAGTGAAACATAGCTACCTTTCTTTCAATGTTTCATATTCTGGAATAAAGAGTGATTTCAATTAAATACAAATAGAGAAAATGCAGATTTTTAAGCAAGTCCTTGCCAATAAGTTTTTTTTTACTTTCTAGAGAACATCGTCCATTAAAAAATAGATGGTAAAACGCTTCGAATGATATTAGTTCAGAAAAGCGGGATTGAAAATGAAGGAAACAAAATGATCATTATAGTAAGCAGCTCGACTTCAACTATATCACCAAAGACAGACACCAGAAGGTATAAATGGAACCTATATTCACTTAGAAAGGAGGAAACTGTCATTAATAAATCAGTTACATGTATATGAAGATATCTAGTATAAGTGTATGATGCATGTTGAAAATGACCAAACTATATATTTATACTCTTTCATGAAATATATGGAGAACTGTATTCAAGCTCAAAAGTACATTAAATAATACCATGTAGGAGCAGAGAAAACACTGACCTCCGAAACATCAGGCCTGTGGCCATAAAAGTTAGACGAGCTTACTTTTGATCTCAGTCTCACTTTTTCTCAAAGGAATATAGTGGAAAAGTGAGTCTGGGATCAAAATGAGCTCGTCTAACTTTTATGGCCCCCAGGCCTGAGGTGGGTTCAGGTGCCATGGAGGAGTGAGCATCTCCTGCCTACCGGTCACAACCGCCGTTTGCTCCTTGTCATAATCGGGAAATAACGGAAAAACTGTCGTCGATTCAGTGTGTAAATAATTGACTAACAATTGATATGAAAAACGTCAGTCGGCATTTGATTCAATAATAAATTGTATTTGCTGACAAGGTCGTTGTATCGACTATATAACTTACGAAATGATGACTTTAAACAAGACAGTTGAAACTCTTGTTCCATCAACTTGTTTGTAAATAATTTTCCTTGTTCTAGAATTTTACATACGTAGAGCATGCTCTTGCTACTACTGAACTATATTCTATATGAGCTCGAGCTGTTTATTAGAATGAATCATCGATTACAAGGGGGTAACGAAGTAAATATATCTTCAATTACCTATTTTGATTCTTCTGGCTTTGGTATATGTAAAAATAGCCAGTGCTGTGCCGCATCCCCCGATTATAATGAGTACTATTCCTGCAGTTACTAAAGCTGTAATACCTAAAAATTAAGATATTTATATCACAAAACGTCCTCATAATGTCAGTAGTCCGAAGTCCAGTGATGGCCATCCCCAAAAAATTTCGGCTTGGTTCTCCCCTAACGGAAAATGCTATAGTTAACTATAGTTATAACTTTGACACTTTAAAACTTTAATTTATTATTGTGATCATTTTGACACTTTGAAAAACTTTATCAAAAAACTTTAAAACTGTGAAAAACTTTGGCGAAAACTTTCAAACTTTATCGAATACTTTGACACTTTGAAAAAGTTAATCGAAATCTTTGACACTTTGAAAAACTTTATCAAAAACTTTGACACTTTGAAAAACTTTATCGAAAACTTTGACACTTTGAAAACTTTATCGAAAACTTTAGCACTTTGAAAAACTTTATCGAAAATTTTGACACTTTGAAAAACTTTGGCGAAAACTTTGACACTTTGATTTACTACAGTTAACTATAGTAAACTATAGTTAACTATAGTTTTATTTTGTAGGGTCTCACTGAAAAGCACGTTGTTTAGCAGATTATGGCTTTCATAAATTAATATAATTATAACGTCAAACAGATGTTGTTTTGTTGCCAAAAAGCTAAATATGATATGTCAAAAGATTAAAGCAGACTATCAACTTGTAATTTTCCAAAAAAGACGTTGCTGCAGTCAGCTAACACTAGCATATTGAAGGAAGTTTCTCAGAGGTCCGACGGCCACGAGTGGACTGAGGGCCAGCATATTTGAGAGGAAGTGGCATTACAGACAGGTTGTTAATATTATAAAAACGTACGTTTGTAAAATTTATATCGAAAATAGCAGGTGATAATACATGTATGAATCATTGAATTAAGTAAAGAAGTATTACTGTATACCTGTTCCGGATGAGCGAGAATCTGCCACAATGACCTCGGCCAAATCGTCTTCATTTGATTCACCATTAGAATCATCGGAGGAGTCTAAAATAGTTTGAAACGTTCAGAATTTTAAAAAGAAGTAGAAATTGCAAATGCTTCAATCATAAATCTGAAGATAAAGAGCAGCATTGAAACTGAAAAGTCCACTGAAACAATACAGCCTTGAAGTAGAAAAAACACGGAATACTGAAAATAATGTGCTCTGATACTCCCCTGGAAGAAACATAGTCATGATACTGGTAATAGAATAAGTTTGAAAACTTTTCTTTTTTACAGATAAAACATTGTAAGATAGAAATATGATATAAGCCTATATATACCCGTCGTTATTATGACGTAGATGGACGCCGTGCTTGGTCTCGCCGTTATAGGGCACTCCGTGGTGTCTGTAGAACAGGACAGTGACGTACCATTGTCCTCGGCCGTTATCGTAAAAGGCAGGAGACTAGTCTTTGTAAAGAAACAAGACCGCATCGGCAAGGAGTCATTCACCATATCTAGACGCTGCACAGAGGCAAAGGCAAAGTTAGAGAATGTTGCTTCATTTGGTCTTTTGATGCACCAGCGTATTGTAGGTGGGGGGTTAGATTCTCTGGCTGTGCAGTTAAGGATGGCGACAGATCCAATGGGTAATCCTTCAGATTGTGTGGATCCAGCATTCTGTAGGGCGGCTGATACAATACCTAGGTTGTTGTTGGACATTTCATCTCGTTGAACAGAGGTTGCAGTGATTGGAAAAACACCATTGGGATTTTCTGAGGGAAAACTTTTGTATATATATGCGTTTAAAAAAACTCTTTTCATTCTCTTTGCGTTTTATATATGAACATGCATAAAAATATCTTTATGTTAGATTTCCTAGCAAAACGTACTGATACGTATTTTTGGCTCTATTTAACTTTTCACTAGGGCTATAATTAACTTTTTGGTCAATTCTAGTGCGCATGCGTACGTACGAATTATTGTGACGTGTCTCGACCTCTCCGTTGGCTGTCGGCTGTTTTCATCCAGTATGGCACATGTATATTCGGCGTCATCTGTACAATCTGCTTCATTAATCTGGACGCGGACAGAGGACACATTAGGAAATCCTAAACTACCCTGTATGTTTCCTCTGGCCTGTGCTATTTTGTCCCCCCATTTTATATTTTGTTCACCATGTTGTCCAATGCTGATCCTAACTAATCTTTGGGGGTCTTCTTGTCTTCTTTCTATGGTAAATTCGTAAGCATGAATGAAACCAAATGTGCCTTTGTTAGAACTTGGTCGACAATGTAGTACCAACTTACTACCAGCATTCAATCTGGAGGGGGCAGAAAAGGAAACATCCTGAAAAGTACCTGTAAACAATCAACGAAAGGCGTCAGTAATAGAATGGCGAATTTTAAAGGAAAATAAAGATATCTCTTCTGGCGTTACATTATATATATTCTGCAAAATCAGTTTGTCATTGAGTAGTTTTATTTTATAGTGACTGTGGTCCGAAGGTTGTGTTATTTTGCAAAATAGAGAAAGAACGTTAGCACACGTACATGTATTTTATTACTCTGCCAAAACACAAATATATCTGTAAATTTAATAACTTTGCAGGAAACAGAATTAAGTTAATCAAAATGTATTTTTGATACATCTTAAAACTACAGCTCAAAAGTATGAAAATATTATTAATTTAGTGCCAATTTATTGTACACCCTCTTTGAAACTATATTAATGGACAAAAACCCAGCAAAACTTCGCCTAAAATTTATATCTTTAGCAACCGAAATAAATTTTAATGTTGATAATAATTGGTTTGTACGAAAGCCGGATAGGCTCATTTCTGAAAAGATAAAAAAAAATATTAACTCGTTATAACGAGTTAACTTTCTCGTTATAACGACTTAGTTATCTCGTTATAACGAGTTAGTATCTCGTTATAACGAGTTAATTTTCTCGTTATAACGAGTTAATTATCTCATTATAACGACTTAATTTTATCTCGTTATAACGAATTAGTTATCTCGTTATAACGAGATAGTATCTCGTTATAACGAGTTAGTT
>PRKT01000154.1:176057-225699 GCA_003671525.1 Saccostrea glomerata | reverse complement strand
GGGGGGGGGAGGAGGGGGTTCACTTTCAATTTTCTACCGACGGCTATGTACAATGTATAAGAAAAAAAAAGTTGGGCTGAGAGACCTTCTACTCGTCTTCTCCTTGTTCCCAATGAGGTTAAATGAGTACAGGTAAATTAAAACGTTTTTCGAAAGAAAAAATTAATACAAATTGTTTCTCTCTAAGATTACTAAGATCTCATATGTGGAGCGGAGCGGATCAGAAACCCTTGGCCTGGGAAGATAGTAAAATCTAAGTATGGAGTTTTTGTTTATACATATTTTTTTCAAAGTGCGTTAAAAGTTCCCATGGCAAAAATATTTATGTACATTCTTGACGCACTTTGAAATATTTTTCTCAAAGTGCGTTGAGTGTGTCCCAAATTTAACGCACTTTTGAATTTTTTTTCAAAGTGCGTTGAATTTATCCCAAATTTGACGCACTTTGAAAATTTTTTCAAAGTGCGTTGGTACAATGCATACATGTATACGTGTATCACATTATACCTGAATGTGTAGTTGAAGACCACATCAATCCTTAGTTCTACTGGTGGTACATGTAACATATACCCGTAGCTCCCTTAAAAATGACTATTTTCATTTTTATGTCGATATACGATATATCCCAGTGAGCTTAATAATCTAGCTGACACATTTGTTTCTTATTTGGATATTACCTTGAAAAAGACGTTAACAGTAACCTAACAACCAAGCTTTATGATAAAAAAGATGACTTTAACTTTTCAATCGCCAACTTTTCTTACTTATACAGCAGAGTACTTGGATACGGGGTTTACATCTCTCAGATGATGCGATACGCATACGTATGACAATTTCTAAAACGGGGCAAGTTTTTGACAAACAAGTTGATGAAACAAGAATATCATCATTCTCGTTTTAAATCATCATTTCGAAAGATCTATGGTCGATACAATAACCTTATCAGCAAAAATCATTTGCTTTAAAACTTATTGTTGTGCCATAATATACACACTGAATTATCGACTTAAGTATCAAAGTCCTTCCTCATAGAGATTTTGGAGAAATTCTGAGACTATGTGTGCCACACCATCTGCATAAAAGTTAAAGGCATTATATAGAGTGCCTCATAGATCTAATAAACAGCATTTAAAAAAAATATTTTCAGTTTTATTTCCGATACAGATATAAAGAATCGCAATCTAGTTTGTTCGGTATACCAGAGACATCAACGACAGTTGAAAACGAGGGATAATTTATGCATAACGGGCTTCACACGTTTCTGATGCCCTGGCATACCCAATCCAACAAACTAGACAAGGATTCCTTAAATAAATTCTGCTTCATGGGAATATAAAACAATTAGTCCCATCGGATTTCTTAATCAAGTTTACCTGAAGACCTAGTATTCGAAGACTGCATACAATGTAAATGTTGTCAATGAGGAACGTATGATCTTTTAAACATCAAATTAGAGTACATTTGTGTAGGAATAATTTATAACAAAGTAATTTTTTGAAAAATTTCCCATGTTAACATCTTATTAAATAAGCAGTCTTTCATTTTAAAAGCCTTGTTTTAATTTATCGTGAAACATATGGAGATAACGAACAGTATTCAAGATCGAATCTCCATAAAACAATACAAAATAAGAGTAGAGCAAACACGGACCTCCAGAACATCGGAGGTGGGTTCAGGTGTCATTTGGGGAGTGAGCATCCCCTGCCAACCGGCCACACACGCCGTATGCTCCTTTTCATGATCAGGAAATAACGGAAAAATCCGTCGTCAATTCAGTGTATAAATAATGGACTAACAATTAGCATGAAAAACGCCAGTCAGCATTTGAATCAATGATAAATTGTATTTGCTGACAAGGTCATTGTATCGATCATAGAATTTACGAAATGAAGACTTTAAACGAGACTGCTGATATTCTTGTTTCATCAACTTGTTTGTCAATAATCTATCTCATTTTAGAAATTGTTCATAAGAGCATCCTCTTGCGTATCGAATCAACTGAGATATATATATAAACTCCGTATGCAGGTGATGAATTGCTGCATAAAGAAGGGAAGTTGACGATAGACAAGTTTACGTCATCACGCTTAACAAAAAGCTTGGTTGATAGATTACCATTAACATCTTTTTCAAATAAAATATCAAAATATGAAACAGACCATGGGAATTCCAATAGACTGTTGGAAAACCTGGTCTCCGAAAACCACATAGATATTGTCAATCAGAAACTCATGGATCTCTTTTTATTATTAGCTTCAGTAATCCAGAAGTGAAAAAAAAATAGATAGATAACATGATCAGCAAGTACTGGTCCCTGCTGACAAAGCAGGTACCAACATTGTCTTCGTTTGTAAGGCTCATTATATAAATTGTATTTTGGAAGAATTTGGATTTGAATCTACTCCTGGTATCCAACTTATACTTATAGATCCCTTTCTAAGGGGAATCGTTAACTATAGTTTACGGTTTGTAAACTATAGTTTACAGTCGATAAACCTAGTTTATCAATTGTGAAACTATGATTATCTCATTTTTGTGAATTTGGCGTGCCATAGATGTGAAATATAGATTAACGTTGTTAACTATAGTTTACAGTCCGTAAACTATAGTTTACACCCGATAAACCTAGTTTATCGATTGTGAAACTATGATTAGCTCATTTTTGTGAATTTGGCGTGCCATAGATAGATTACCATTAACATCTTTTTCAAAATATGAAACAGACCATGGGAATTCCAATAGACTGTTGGAAAACCTGGTCTCCGAAAACCACATAGATATTGTCAATCAGAAACTCATGGATCTCTTTTTATTATTAGCTTCAGTAATCCAGAAGTGAAAAAAAAATAGATAGATAACATGATCAGCAAGTACTGGTCCCTGCTGACAAAGCAGGTACCAACATTGTCTTCGTTTGTAAGGCTCATTATATAAATTGTATTTTGGAAGAATTTGGATTTGAATCTACTCCTGGTATCCAACTTATACTTACAGATCCCTTTCTAAGGAAGAAATTCTTCAAAATCATATGTCAGTTTTGAATTATTTTATCATCCCAAGGAACCAAAATGAAAATGAACAACCATACCTATACATGTATTGGATTCCGTAACCTCATAAAAATCCTTACAAACAAAGATACATAGCAGGTTCCAGTAAATCTTCAACAAAACCTCTTTCTTTACTCCTCACTAAGATATTAACAGTAGTGAAGGAGAAACTTCAATATATTGAAAAAGTGGTGTAAATCAGATACTTGAAAATTCCAAAGAACTTTTGGACAATTTGAAATCACAAGATTTTGCCAAAATCAACAGCTTAAAAACTTACGACTTTTCAACTTTATACACAACCATTCTCCACGACAAATTAAAGTCCAGGCTTTTTGATATCATTGACAGCTTTTTTTTTCAATCAAATGGAACACATAAATTTATACTTATGCAACATTGCAAAATTGCAAAATTATTTGGTGAAAAAACATTCTGATTAAACACACAACTACTCTGAAGTTTACATCAAAAAGATGTTTGGGTTTCTAATTGACAACATCTATGTGGTTTTTGGTGACCAAGTCTTCCAACAATCTGTTGGAATTCCCATGGGTACCAATTGCGCTTCGTTATTAGCAGACCTATCAAGATAAAAGGTACCACAGAGTCTGACACATCTGTTCCATATTTGGATGTTTTCCTTGAAAAATATGTTAATAGTAATCTAACAACCAAGCTCTATGATAAACGTGGTGACTTTAACTTTTCAATCGTCCACTTCCCTTGCATATGCAGCAATATACCTTCATCACCTACATACGGAGTTTATACCAGTATATCTCACTTGATTCAATACGCAAGAGGATGCTCTTATGAACAATTTCTAAAATGAGATAAATAATTGACAAACAAGTTGATGAAACAAGAATATCAGCAGTCTCATTTAAAGTCTTCATTTCGGAAGTTCTTTGATCGATACAATGACCTTGTCAGCAAAAACAATTTATCATTGATTCAAATGCTGACTGGCGTTTTTCATACTTATTGTTAGTTCATTATTTATACACTGAATTGATGACGGATTTTTCCGTTATTTCCTGATCATGAAAAGGAGCATTTGGCCGGCTTGCAGGGGATGCTCACTCCTCCATGGCACCTGATCCCACCTCTGATGTTTCGGAAGTCCGTGTTCGCTCTGCTCCTATTTTGTATTGTTTTATGGACTTTTGATCTTGAAAACTGTTCGTTATCTCGATGTTTCACTTCAGAAACACAATGCTTTCTACCGAAAAATTGCCATTTTAAATATGTTGTTTGAAAATGAAGGAATATATGCATGATGACCTCCAATGGGAAATCAATTTTTCTAATTAAGGCCTACTGAAAACTATCTACTGCTGTCTCACTCTACTCCTTGGGTCACAATTTTAACAAATTTAAAAATAAAATTTTACCTTAATATGACTTATCATAGTTCTGCTTTCTTGAAAACAAGATTTTTTTTCTTCTGTTTTCTCCTTTGTTATCTTTGATGTTCTATTGTGGTCCTGACCTATGATGTTAAATTGATAATGGTTATGATGAATTTGAGCAAATTTGTATATATATTACATGTATGTCAGAAAGCTTTCATTTTTGTTTCATCTTTTCTGGTTCAAGTTGTTCTTGAGGTTTTCTTAATTTTCACTACTTGGTACATCCATGTTATCTACTTTTAAAAGAGGGTACATTCTTTATTTAAACGGACTTGATTTCCCTTCATTGAAAGATGCTTTGTGCCAAGTTACACTGAAATTGGCCCAGAACTGCTGGAGAACAAGACACATATATAGTGTGAAGAAGCCTAAAAAACACAAGACAGATGTCATTGGACTAACAGATACCAGACACTCTACAGAACAGATAAAAATAATGTTTCTCAAATATACAAAGAGAAATAGGATTACTGTCATTTTTCAAATTCTTTTATTAACAGTTTAATAAACATTAAGAAAGTATGGTGAGTAACAAAAATTCTAGCCACACTGGAGTATGACATACAGGTAACAACTGATTAGAGAAACAGCATAGGCTTCTTGCTAATTGTACATATACAAATTAACAATTAATAAGCAGATAATTTCTTTATATATCACAGGGAAAATTTGGTGCTTCTGTTTTAAAATATGCAAATAAATATGAATGGATACAAAATCTTGCATATAAAATACAACATTGCAATCTGATGTCCTAAAAGCTGTAGAACTGTAGCGTTATAGTTGTCTCCAAAAGGGATGAACTAGATTGTTTTGAATTATTTACTGAATTGCAGAAGATTCAAATTAATTATCACTTGTAGAGACAACTCTAAAGCAATGGAGGTGGATAAAATATACAGACAAGTTAAAGAATGTGTTTAAAATAAGGGAGTGAAATTTAGCTGATTTGCCAATACTGGAAAGTGGAGAGATTCTCCCCAACATTGCAGTCACACAAAAAAAAATATTGCGCCGTAAACTGTGCATTTTTTGCATTAGGGGATCTTTAGTTATGGTCAAAGACTAATATATAAAGCCATAACGCTACAGTTCTGCAGCTAGTGTCCTTAATAGTTGTATCTGTTTGTGACATATTGACAAACTGGGATTTCATGCTGTTTTGTGTGCCTGTTATTTTTTTGTAACATTTGTTCTGTTTTTTTCTTAATTTGTTTTTTGCCAGCAAAAATCAAGTCTCAAAAACAAAAAAATAAGAAACATACAAGCAAATAGATATGTAAATGGCTTTTTTCCCCAGAAATAAAAATGAAGTTACAAAAATTCCATTAAAAATGCATACAACAATATCTATTTTTTCTTTTGTATTTTCTCTATTTCTAAGAAAAATACAGCTTTAATGTGGAAATCACTAGGCCACCATACCTGTAAGAGAGTGCATGGTTACTGAACCATCAGAATCATTAAACAATTCTGGAATATGATTTTATGATGAATAAACCACATTTAAATTGAATACAAAAGGTGTATGAAATATGAATCACATTGTACGTATTATAGCACTATTGACATCATATAAAGAAAAAAAAGCAATCATAAATAACAATACATCAAAAGAGTACCGTGTACATGAAAAAAATAACACGACAAATTGATTAGCACAATAGAAGTGTTTGTAAACAGCACCATAAAAATTAATTTTCACTTTTGCGAGTTCAACTGAATTTATATACTTCTAAAAAGTGAACAAATTAAATGTGAAGAAATAAAAAAAATCATAAGTAAGCCAAGATGTAAGATGTACATGTATTAGGTAAAGGCAGTTAATAACTAAATATCCCTTACAGCTAGTGACAATTGATGGACATTAGTCCAAATGTGTTGATTGCCCAACCATTAAAAAACATTCCAGGCTTTTAGACGTCTAAAATTTTAAACTCAGTCTCAACTTCCAAATAAATCAGAGCTTCACACCAGTAACATAACATCTAATTGGTATGTTTAAAAAAAAATGTTCTCCTCTGAAAAAATTAATTCTGCATTTCAGAACATTAAATAATTTAAACCATAATCAGAAGGGAAAAATCATGCATTCTTTACCACAATGTACAGTAATTTACAATAGATAGTTACCATATAATGTTGTATATGTATTATGACTTTTCCTAGAAGAGTATTCCTATTTAATAATGTTTCAATAATTTACTTATTTAAGAAAAAAAAACCACAAAGTCAAGAATTTGGCACCTTTTTAACCAAGAGGAAAAAATCTCAAATGCACTTTTTTTCTTCAATAGTGACCAGCACTATAAAGAAATACCTTTATAAAACTTCCATGAAAAATACTCTTAATTATTTTAACACATTTAACAATAATAAGATATATTCAATATTTAAATATACAAATCATATTTAAAGAAATATTCAATCATATTAAAATACATGTATAAATAAATTAAAGCAAAATGCACAAGTTCTTAGCTATAAACAACAAATACCTGTACCTCCACACAACAAAATAAACTCTTCACATTTACAGAACGCGGTAGTGAATGGGATTGCAATTTCATATTTTTAATTCATAAAATGTTTTTAAAAAGGTTTGGGATACGTAAAGTGATTGTCCATTTGACAAATTAATTAAAGAGTCCTTAACATGTGTTCCAATGTCAGGCTTATATGTTAACTTGGCAAAAAATCAAAGCATAAAATGAAAATAAAATTCTAATCCATCACAATGACAAACACATGACTGTATCAGAGTTTGGTTTGCTCATCATCTAGATTGATACAAATGGAACCTTCGGTCCAGAAGGGGAAATCCCAGTCATCATCAGTGGCTGAGACTTCCTCTGTCTCTGGTGATTCCTCATTAGATACTACCTGACCAGCAGGCAAACTACTGTCAATGTTAGACTGAGCTAATGAACTATCATCTTCATCAACGGAATCAGCACTTTCGTTGGATGTTAAGGAATCTTCCTTTGCAAATTTAGGGATGTGATCTGGATTGGAATAGGAAATGGCATTGTCAGTTAGACTATCATTTGAATCTTCACATTTTACTGTCTCTTCTGATTGGTCTAGCACTAGTGTTGAATCCTCTGATTGGTTCAATTCTGGTGCGGTATCTTCTGATTGGTCAGGTGCTGGTGTTGTAACTGCTGATTGGTCATGTTCTGGAGTGACATCATCAGAATGATCCAGGACAGTTGTGGTATCTTCTGCTTGATCAAACTTTTCTGGATCTTCCTCTGATTGGTCCAGCACTGGAGTAGAATCTTCTGAGCACTCAGATGAGGGGGCATCTAGTGATTCTGAACGTTGTCTTAATTCGCAAAATTGACAGATACTGTCCCCTAGGCACTCACACATTGGACCCACTAATGTTCCGCGTCTCTCTCTGACAAAATCACTAAATTTATTACAGTCAATGATGGTGTTTCGCCTCTCGGAACGAGGAAAATCCTCATAAGAAATCCCTGAGTCTCCATCGGAATCATCCGCGTAATTCACGTCAGGAAAGCATTCTGTGTCATCAGTGGAATCACTTATGTCATCATTGCATGTGTTAGAATTAGGCGTATCAAAATGGAGGGTTGCGGTGTTTGGAATGTCGTACAGATTGCCGTTAGATGTAATGATGCTGTACCTGTCCAGACTGGAATCTCGAGACTGGATACTCAGAACACTTTGTCGGTAATTGTCGAATCTGTCAAGGCCTCGTGTAAAGCAAAACTCTGCAAGAGATTCATTTAAAACTAGTTAGCACAATTGTTAAATATACTGTATGCTGGTTTTATTGGTTTTGTGATATGTTTCGTATTTTTCAACCCCCCCCCCAAAAAAATTAGAACTACCTTTTAACTATATATAGTATAATTGTTCATGTGATAAATATCCTGATTTTTATTTATTTTGTAGAAAACTTCATAATCTAATAAGACATAAATTTAGAAAGATGTATTTTTGTAAATTATAAAACTAAACACACCATCCATGAGTTCTCTTTCTTTGTTCTCTACTTCCCTGAGCTCTTTGATCTTCATGCTGAGTAACCTCTGGAAACCAAATAAATGAGGATTGAGTCAGTTTATCTTAATCATAGAAACAATTTATAAACATCCAAGTTTTGATTTAATAAAAAAAAGGTAATATGATACACAATATGTGCACAGGAAAACATATGCTCTACAAGTCTCAATTTCAAATTTCCCACTAAGATATAAATAAATTGTAGCACTTCATGCAGAAACTTCTCTTTATATGAGATCAGTATATTCCTTTCAAAATTACAGCAGCCCTAGGCCTGAACTGACTAACCTTTAGCTTTATTAGTCTGTCATGGAGTTCAACCTTTCTACAACAATCCACAAACAACACAACCATTCTGAAATGAGAAATAAACTCATACTAAAACATGATTATATTAAATGCAAACAAAAAGTTAGTGTGGTCATATAGATCAATTTTTAGTAAATAGTCACAGGCCTGCCTTTCCATTGGAATACTCTGTCAATGTTCAAGTAAAATTTCAAAATTGAAACCTATCTCCTTCACAATCTTACAATGTTCTTGGTCAGAGTTTCTTTGCTTTTATTAATATAATTATTTAAGGAATCACTGTCTAGTTCGTATAGTATGCCAGGGCATCAAGGATAGTGGGAAACATGGGATAATTTGCATAACAGGCGAAGCCCGATATGCTTATATTATCCCATGCTTATTACATGAAGACTCCCTTGCCAATTTCCATAGCCCTCTCCCACTGACGCCAAACACAAAGGCAGCCGCACAAGATTTGCATATATATTAGGCCTCCCTAGCTCCTGACCTTTCCACTTGCCTAATTTACATTCCAGCAGGTTTATCAAGAAATTAACTCCGCTAAGTTTCAAAGAGTTATCACAGAGACAAAAATAAGAAATGGAAATATATATTTTTGTATTTTAGTGTATTTTAATCTATTTGTGTAACATTGACCCTGACCTTGGAGTTTGACCTACTTTTGAAAAGCTTTAACCTTGCGCTTTAGAACAATTGACTATATGACTGTATAATTTTACATGTCATGATGTGTATTTCTTAGGTCGATTTTTTAAGGCCTTCCCCTGGGTACCTTTAATATGAAATTTTTGATCATGTTTGATTTGCATTTTATAAAATTTAACTTTTGCTTAAAGCTGTCATACAGGGGCATCAGAATGCAGTAAAAATTTTATTGTTGTATCTGTTAGCCAGAACATGCAAGGAAACACCGTAGTTAACAAAGAAATCACACATACAGGTCATGGTACTTTTTCTTCCTTCTTTGAAATCTAGTCTCAAATGATTAGCACATTTGATCAAAGGCAAGGAAGTTATTTCATATCTAAAACACACTTTTCATAAATGAAAGTCCTTGAGCAAGTAAGCTAGTGTATTAATACTTGTACAAGAAGGAAAATATCTTCTTTTTTCTATCAGAAATAATTTCCTGTTCAGTAATTTTTTTTTTTTTTACAAACATCCCTCAGAGAGACTTTTGGGAGGATCAATAGATTGATGTCTATATAGATTGTGTTCCATTTCTTTCTTTCATAAAAAGTTTTCCCATACATGTATCTGTTTTTTGGTCAACACAAATTTTTTTATTAAAATTTTTCTTCCAACGACCTTGAAAATTTAAAGATGAGTTTTTTTTTTCTAATTTAAGATCACTAATTACATTAACACTTTCTGTTTTGGGTAATCACCAGGCCTGTATCCACAAAGAAATTCCTCTTTACTAATTTCCTCAATGGTCTTGTCAAGGTGACTTTGAATAATTGCTGTGACAAACCCTAAGCATAGACATAATCAGACGTAGAGTCAGACAGAACCCTTGTTTCATTTAGTTCTTAAGCAAGCCCTGCATGTATAAATGAAAGCTTTGTTTACGAGTATATCTTACTTTTAGCTTTTATAATGTCACATTTTTGATATCTAAATTGACCTTAACATTAACATTGTCAAAATGTTCAAAAATCTTTTTCCCTATAGACATACTCACAGTGTCACAATCTTCAAATAGGTTTTTGATTAGTTTGTGATTATTAGATTCCATTAAGAATTTTTCAGTCAGAAGGACTGCAAAAAACTGCGAGTGATAGTACAGTAAAACTTGTTTAGTACGAACACGGATATAGCGAATTCACGGATATAGCGAAGTTTTTCTGGGTCCCCGACAAAATTCTTAACAAATCCTTGTAAAATTTTACGGTTATAACGAACTCTGATATAACGAATTTATGGATACAGCGAACTGATTTTTGGTCCCGTTGAAGTTAAACATAATGAAATTTACATCTTTTATAACGAACTTTCAAAGATCTCAAAATTTGATATATTGAACTGACTTATTTTTGTTCATGGAATTGTATATATAATTCAATTCACAATAAAACCTTAGTTATTGAAGGTATGTTTTGCAATATTTGCTTCCCTAACATATTTGGTAGTAATGCTTGAAGGAAAACATGCATATTGCGATTCGCTTTATATGGTTTTAAGAATTCGTTATACGGTTATAACGAATTACGGATATAGCGAATTAAATTCACAGGTCCCTAGGACTTCGCTATAACCGAGTTTTACTGTATTGTTCTCCTGCCTACCTCCAAGTCAATTTTCAAAAGTTAACATATACGATAATTTTTAAAAAATATTTTTTATAGATAATTTGATAATTATAGGGGTTTTCATAAAACATTACTTATTTGGGAAAACAAAGAGAGATAACTTTAAAATTTTGGTAAAACTTGTGTTTTTCACTATAGAAATCAACGGAAAACATCTTTACAACATCTTTCCCTCCCACGTCACAAAAATTCCTTTTTAAAGGTATTATGAAATTTTTAAAAATATTTTTTATAGATAATTTGATAATTATAGGGGTTTTCATAAAACATTACTTATTTGGGAAAACAAAGAGAGATAACCTTAAAATTTTGGTAAAACTTGTGTTTTTTACTATAAAAATCAACGGAAAACATCTTTACAACATCTTTCCCTCCCATGTCACAAAAATTCCTTTTTAAAGGTATTATGGAATGTTATTTCACAAATTCATACTTAAGCTTTTTGTGTGACATGGGGGGTAACATATGTTTATTGACAAAAAACGATAAAAATGCTTATTATTTTCCATCAATTTCAAAGCGATTTACAACTGAAACATATTTTATTGATATATTTATGTTTTATTTATTTGCCTAAAACATAAGAAAAGATATAAGGAACATTTAATCATACTCAAGACTATTTCAAAATATGGTGATGCTTGAAACTCCGATTTCAAAGGAAAATTAATATTGTCTACCCCCCTCCCCCTCCTCTCCTTTTTCAAGAGCTGGTATTATGGATAATATACTGTTTAGCGCTGGTATTAAGACAATTCATCAATTACCATTGAACTGTTCTGTGTATTAAACAAAGATTTTATGGCCAAATTGCTATTAATATTGAATTAATTAAATGGTTCCAAGATGTAGGCGGTAAGTTAGTATGTGCATTTCTTTAGAGGGATTTACTGCTAGCACCTACAGTGACGCTGGACCTCAGTTTACAGTCGCCTCTGAAGGAACAGCTAGTTCCTGATTCTGGCAGTGGAATTAGAACTTGTGAAAAAATGATTAGTTACATATGATTAACAGTAAAACTAGTTAAAATAGAGGCTTGTAGTAATTCACAATTGCACTGAAATTGGACCACAGCTGTAGAAATTTTTAAAGAATTTCACATCTATTTTTATTTAAAGTATCCAATGCGACATCCTTAATTTTGTTGAAATCAAAAACAGATAAATAGAATTTTGCTTCTGGGTGTACCAGTAATTCACTTGTGTATCATGTTTTCCTAAATTGGTTCCAGTCTAGAGGAGTATGTGTCATATTAAAAAATTGTTTACACAGACCAGACCAAGCCAGATGACAGACACCTTACAAGAGTATAAGCTCTTTTATCCTGTAGAGCTTAAAATAAAAACATTCTGATTTTTTTTATCTTGATAAACATGATCATGACTTGGTCCCTTTGTTTGGTTCTCTACCTTGCCTGGTTTCCACTTGACTGGATAACAGATACTAATTCCTGGTGTGTTGCAAATTCTACACTCTTTCCATTGACAGACAAAATTATGTCCCCTGAAAAAATATTAAAAGCTGTGTATATTTATTACTTTTAATAACATACTATCAATTGATCAATAAGCAAACCACATTAAAGTTACTGCATTAAAACTTAAATGCACACTGTGCATTATCTGGTACAGTGAATGGGTATTTGTACATTTAGGGCTTTTAATACTTCTTAAGTACAGTGTCACACTTTCATTTAAAAAAGCAAAGACTTCCTTAGTCCTTTTAAATCTATATACTCATATACTGGGCATGTACACATATTTTTACCTTGCAACCACATGTAAAAAATCATTTAAAATTTAATTCTGTCAAAAAAAGGTCACTGTTCAAAATTTTAAATGCATAGAACCTAACTTACCAATTGAAAATTGTAAGAAGCCTTGAAGAGTAGCATTTTGAAAAAAAAAAAATGTTTACAGACAAACAAACAGACAACAGGCACCTCACTGCTGCATAATCTCTTCTGGTCTAGCTCTGACCAGTATATATAGTGCTAATCAAAGAAAGCAATTGCCAGGACTACAAAATTCAAATAAATTTCAGATGTATTCAAAGCATTATGTATAACATATAACACACATGCATTATTCAAGCATGCGTTCTTCGAAAATGAGCTTGTTTTTAAATTTTGACCAAAGATGCCATGCTAGAGAGTGAAGCAATATACACCCTTCTTTACTTAATTCCCCTTATCATCAGGGGTCCTGAATCAACATGCTTCTGTTAGATGACAATTGTAAGGACCCCAATGTTGTGAGGATGTCTTCTCCTTGAGGAGAGGTATTTATCATATTAAAATTGCCATAAGTAATTGGTGGTTTACAATTTTTTTTTGCATTATTATACCCCCTGCTTGAAAAGTGGGGGTATATAGTAATGGGTATTTCCGTCCGTCCGTCTGTTACCCTTAGGGGTACCCATCTCTTATCCGCAACTCCTCTCATACATGTACCACTGAAGGAAATTTAATGAAACTTTCACAGAATCTTTGTTACATATTGCCATTGTGCACCTCCTATTTTACTTTTTGATCTGACATATATTTTGGATTTTCCAGAGCAAAACATGAGTACTGCCATTATATTCATATGGGAGGTGGGGGGTATTATTTAGTGAGCTCATTGCTCACAGTACCTCTAGTTTTGACTGTACCTCTTCTCATGCCTGCTATCTGTGCTGGTCCATTTAATGCAACATAGTCCACATAGGTATAAACTTCTATCTCTCCTGTCTTCTTGTTTTTGAATCCATATGTCTGCAAGGAATCCAAATTCAAAATACATACTTGCATGATTTAAATGTTTTAAATTTGGTTCCTGACAATGTTGAAAACAAATAAAGTTTACAAGAAAGTCTATGGAGAGGATGGATAAACTGATTCAAGGGCTTCTTGGAGTCTTTGGTTCAGTAGCCTGGTCCCCTGGCTCATCCTTGCCAAGGCAGGAGAGCCAGGTGGATTACATTCTATGCTTTCCTTTGATTGGTCAGAACAATGCACGCTAAATCGTGGGTTTTTGAGCCGTTGCCGTTAACCACGGAAATAAATATCAACGTAACAATGACACATTACGTCGACGACGTCGAAAAATATGACGTCACAATGAACGTCTTTACCGGAAGCGCAGCCATATTGAACATCACAATGGGCTAAGATTCAGGGCAGATTCGCCCTGAACCCATTGTACTCCACCCGGCCCTAGTGACGCGGAGTATACGAAGCAAAACAGGGACAGGGAACCAGGCTATTGGTTCACATGTACTGGTTATATATGAGCAAAGAATTACCTCTCAAGGTATATCATGGCAATTTTGATTTAATTAATGCTTTTATGTTTTCAAAGCAACTTATATTTGCTCTAAATGATCATATTTTGCAAGTTCTTGCTTCTTGCTCCAAACATTTATCCTTCAAACTTTCCTATCTTCCTTCATGTCGGAAATGTCAATACATTGTTCAAGTGAATGCATCACTACACTCTGCAACCAAATAGTATTTTATGGTTATAAAGAATATCTTTGAACTTTTATCTTATATCAATTCATTTGAATTTTTTTCAGTTTTAATAATCCTTCATTTTGTTGATTCAATAATGCATTAATGTAATTTGCACCATGTATTTAAGTTAACACACTGCACTGAAGGCTAGCTTTTTCAGGAAACATTTTAAGAGTGAACTTAAAGATGTTAATCTATACAGGCTATGCATAAAAAAGATTTTATGGTAATTGTTTGGTGGCATTATGTGACATTTAATGATTAATTTTACTCTTAAACTTCAAAATCAACATAAACAAAAGCTCATTTGATTTTACTTGAAGTTCCTTGTAGGCATGCATTAAAGCGATGTAAACAAAAAAATAGTGCAGGCAGTGACAACACTGAAACTTTCTGCAAGGAAAATACATTAAAGTAGAGTGGTTGCCGTTTCCTTCAATTTATGATAAATAGAAAAAAAAATATTTACCAAATTTTTTTTATGGTCAAACATTTTGATCATTTCAAGTTGTGATAATTAAGTTCAAAAGCATCATCTTGTGTTAAAAATCTTGCAATTAAGGAAGCCCACAAGAAATGTAGCCAAGATTTTTGATTTTTATAAAGGTTTATAACATGCAAGTTGTAGCTAGCAATCACAGTCCCTTACTTGTTTGTCATGCCGCAATTAAAATCAGGTTTTGACAACTATTTTTTTTTTAAGACTTAGAACTTCCATGGGTTTTTCCTTTTGTTATTTCCACATATGATAAATTCTTGAAGTTATTTTAAATACATACTTCAATTTATATTGCATGATTCACTTTCACATTAACTTCCAACCTTCTTACAATAGATATTAATCAGTCACAGGCATATCAGTGAAAGTTGTCTACTGGCAATCATTTCTATTTTTTTTTTTTTAATTTCTGGATGACAATGCCAAAAATGTGAAGTAAACTGAAATAGAATAATAATGATGCTTAAATATTTGTTTATCCTACTTTAAAATGTACCTACAGGACTAGTAAACATACATGCATATATATATATATTGGGAATTGTCCACCCCTTGTTTTTATTTTAGGATTTTCATTAAATCAGTTTTAAATTATTTTGTATTATACATTTTTAACGAACTTCAAATTGTTTAATGTGTACATCAAACAAAACAAATAAAACCTCTAAAAACTAATTTTCATGGTTTTAAAAACATGTGTTTATGCCAAAACGAACCTTTTGGGGACAGCTAGCACCCTATCCTTCA
This sequence comes from Saccostrea glomerata, assembly GCA_003671525.1. Lineage (NCBI taxonomy): Eukaryota > Metazoa > Mollusca > Bivalvia > Ostreida > Ostreidae > Saccostrea > Saccostrea glomerata. The sequence goes on along the minus strand of PRKT01000154.1, from coordinate 209,830 downwards.
TTATTCTTTTTGAAACACTGAATAGAGAGGGGTGGTTTTTAAGACAAAGAAAAGACTACAAATTAAATCAAGCTCAAGTCCAATAAGAAAACATTGTAACAGTAGAAACTACATAATCACTTGTGTACTTGGGAGATAATTACATAAAAAGCTCAGTAATGAACATTGTGGTTAGTGTGTTTTTGTGGAACAAGAACGGTAGTGAATGGTTTGACCATATATAAAATAGTACTACATTATACATAGGTCAAACATATGTTACAAAAATAGACATAACTATAGTTCCAAGGAAAAACAAAATGAGCACAAACTATACAAGTGACCTGATAGAAATACACCTGATTTGATTGAGAATCCTATTGAAAAAAAAGATAAAAATTGTGATTACAGGTAACACTTTAAACTTTATGGAAGTCTAGGTAGACATGTATCAATTAGCACTGTACATATTGTACTGTTTTAAAATAAGCTTATAGTACTTTTTTTATCTCATTCACATACATGACTAAGATTTCTGATCCCTAAACAGAGTTTATCTCTTGAGGATATCAGTATTTAGTGGTATGACACAGTACTAACAGTATACAGTTGTTGACTTGGGTAGAGGGAAACAGTCGATCTGTTGGACCGGAATGTAAGCTATTGTCCAAGGCTGAAGGTCACAGGCAACAGTTTGATTTCTGATCCAACAGGACGACAGTTTCCCGAGACTCTTGTCAACAACTGTTTTGTTATACTCCTTTACCGAATGTAAAGATAACTTAGTTAAGCGCCATCTGACGTCAGCGGGCAACAGTCCTTTTTAACAGTCTATTTCAACTACCGGTAATCCTGGACTGACAGAAAAACAGTCGAACTTTAGGACTTTTTAAAGCAAGAAATTATATAGGGACTGATTAGTTAGGGTATAACAAACCTGAATAGTGAATCATCGGTATGATAAAGTACTAACAGACCTGTATAGTGAATCCCCAGGAGTCAATGGTATGACTTCAGTACTAACAGACCTGTATAGTGAATCCCCAGGAGTCAATGGTATGAGGGCAGTACTAACAGACCTGTATAATGAATCCCTAGGAGTCAATGGTATGAAGGCAGTACTAACAGACCTGTATAGTGAATCCCCAGGAGTCGTTTTCTTTCTTAAGGAGGATGGTACGTCTTTTTCTGTTGTCTAGAGGGTCGGAGGGAATGTTTCGTTCAGCCTCCAGATGGTCCAAGTCTGGCCCCACTGATGATATGGGCTTCAGCATCCGTGCCTTCTGAAAACACAATTCCTTTATGCAAATTACTTGTAAATATCACTCATATTCTAATTTCATGAAAGTATGAAATGCTCGGAAGAACCAGAGTATTTTTTTTATATTTTGCTGCAGCCCAAATAAGGATCATATTAAGAATGCTTTAAACAGTTTTGCAGCCCTAGTCCCTATAGCTATACAAGTCCTACCTTTCTATCCAAACAAATCCCATTCATGTTTTACACTAGAGGTAAGTACATAAGTTTAAATTTTATCAAAATTTAAATACACCGAACAAAATAAATCAAACTTCCAAGCAACTGATAAAAATAGATGATCCCGGTGTTGACAAAGTGTCAGGGGCTGGGAACATATCGTAAATGACTTTAAAAACAAGAGAGGATTTGGTTTAAGTTTTGTGCTGTGGAGCACCCTTGACACTGTTGAAGTGCTTCTGCAGTGGTGCAAGCTAGGTTTTCCTTGGGGCTGTCCAGAACACCCTTGACACCTTATTAACTGGAATGGGATTAGTGTAAGTAGACATTAAGCTGAGAATGGGACAAGAAGTGGAGAGTTAATGGACCTCTAGAAGTCAATATTTACGTCTGTGTAATTGTTGTTTCCCAGAAGTGGCTTGTCTTAATGATGTATTTACGTCAAAATACAAAGTGATACACATTCTTCACTTGGTTGTACAGAGAACGCAAAATTGAAAATGTTAATTTCAACATTTTCCCAAGACCCTGATAAGCTTTATATTTCTTATTTTATGTAAATATAGCTTTTATATACCATATAGTATTTCATTAAAATAAAATACAATTGTGATATTATGTTTTCTGTATAAATATGATACTTTTAAAATGATACATTTTCAATACATCATGTGATCAAATGACGCACAATACAAATGATGTTAATTTTTAATTTCAATCAAACAGTACTGATAGCTACCCAGTAATATGGAATTTATAATAGTAAACAATTGTCATGTAATCTTATTTACTTCTGTCTAACCTTTCTATACCATTATTAGACTTAATTCCAGGACTCAATCAGCTGTTCCATCTGCCTCCATCTGCTTTCTTGTGCATATGTATTAATGTGGATCACAAGATTTCAAGGACAACCAAGCATATAGATAAATTGCTTAAGAATCAGGATGTTTTTTAATCAAATACTTCTTTTCCACAGAAATTGGGGCTCCAATAAAAAATATAAGTTCCTGTTTAATTATTAAGATTCAACTGTTGTCTGCACAAAGCTTGTTTTATAAATTTAAAAAATGTTGACATATGAAAAAATAAACAGGACATAAAAACTAGAAAAGTGAATTCAGTCACACATTAAATAGATAGGGTGAGATTAATGGGTAAGTTATTCAGGATACGCCACACATCTGAAATTGTGTGGAAGCAATGTCATGGTACACAATAGAATGACATTGACAGGACGCACAGGTTCATACCCGAGTAAACTGCTGTAGCAATCTTTTGACAAAATATAATTCTTTATATACAAGTATTTTATGAAGATATAAATACAAGGTAACTAACATATTCAAAACTTGTAAATAGTAATTTTTAAACTTTTAATATCAAAATACTTCCTTGCTTAACCAAACAAAAAATTTAAGGAAAAAAAGATCTTCTAATTTCAATTTAACATGTAATTTGAATAAAATCTCCCAGTGGTTTTAACCACCATCACTGTGCATCATGGGTACTTTCTAAGAGACACTGAAGTCGTCTTATATTTTGACACCAGAAATCATAATTAATTAATATAACGGAAATAAATCTGACATAAACTAATATTAATTGATTAACTGTTAGAGCATAGAAGCCATCTGTAACTGTCAGGTACGTAAAACCTGTCGCCAGTGGACCGATTGACTCTAATTATACACTATTTACATCAGAGAACGTTCGTAAGAAACAATATAATGACAAAAATCAAGCCTTTGTCTTCTTAGTGTTACACATCAGCGATTCAACAGGTCAACATTTACACCGATTATTGCTTTCACTTGTCAAGAACAACCTATTCAGTTTTAATTAGAGCCCACAATTTTATAAATACAAATTTATCTGATTTCAAGAGGTTTTTTTCCCCCTCCAATATCTATGGTTTTACAGAATTCTAACTGATCATGCTATGCAACATTTCTTCCTTACAAAAATGGAATTTTTTTTTTTTACATGAACTAATTTTTGATGAAGAATTCTTAAATCAATTGTGGCAGTCAGATGTGTTTGATTGCAGGTGGCCAGATAGCATTGTTTGGCAAAGCACCTGACTGGAGATTCAGGGGACCTAGGTTCAAATCCCTTTCTGGTCCTCTGCATTTCCTTCATCTCCCATTACACGATCAATTCCTGTTTCTTATGGTTCTTTGCTTTATGTTAATGTATTGCAAAACTTTTTAAAATGTATAATCTTAGTACATCAAATTAAAAATTTTATAAGACCAATTAGGGACATAACTCTGTCGAAAATGGTATACCAAAACAAAACTTGACCTAGATATTCCTCAGATTAATCTGTATACCAAATTTCATTTCAATATGTGCAACCTCTGCAAAAAAATTAATGGAAACTGATGGTGGACCGACAGACAAACAGACTGACAGGCAGCAGCAAAGCAATATGCCTGACCCTTCTTCGAAGGGGGCATAAAATATATGAGGATAGCATCTACCTAAATTTAATCAATGGACCCAAAAACTCCAGTAAATTGTCTAGGCAATGACATATCACCTGTATAGATCAATAGACCTCCTATATTGGAAAAATTTATTATTCAAATCCTGATTACACTTGGTATTGATTATATTATTCTTAAAAATCCAATATTTTAAAAATAGTTATAAAAATTTTAAAATTATTGTTTCATCATTTAGATTTCAGATAAGGGTCATATACTATTCAATGAAATTGTTTCCTGACAAAAATTGCTCATTAATTATTAAAAGTATTTCTTCTTCTGGCAATAATGCTGTTATAATTTAATGTATATCCTTTGCAAATCTGATTTATTTTCAAAATGACTGCAGCCACATTTATATAGTGTTACTTCATATAAACCAGGTGGTAGGGGTGGGGGTATCTTGTGCTCAAATCAAAAGGAAATCATACACTAAAAATCATATGCTCTAGCTCAATAATAAATTGAATGATATGCTAAAAGTTGATTGTATGATAAATTAAGAAATCAGTGCCTTTGACGAGTGGATTTAATCACCCCGAATGACCTGCTGTCTGATCAGGAAAGTGTGTATTGATTAGGGGTCTAGTCCTCACGTATTGACTCTGGACTCGTGCCAGACCTGTTACATTTAATATGGAGCACGCTGATCTATTTAATTTTATAATTATTCACCTTCAATGTTCAAGTGCTCTCACTATGTACACAGTGTCTTCAATAAAAATCCAATCTATTTTTTAGATTATTTGTTTTTAGTACATCACCTTATAAAGTTTAAGGAAATAATATTTCACCTCATAATTTATAATGATCAGTAAGCATGGTAAGCTTTAGATTAGATAAGAACTGCGAATATGTATGAGGAGAAAATATTTTTAGATTTTTACAATACCAATATGACTTAGCATATATTCAAAATATACTTTTTCTTGGCAAAATAAATTCACAACTGTGTACTGCGAAGAAGTAAATCAATGTACCAAGTTGTAAAACACAACAATTTACTTAAAATATAGGGATGTTTTCACAAAGAGGTTGTTAACATTTATTTTTTCCTGATCAAGAAACATAAATACAAAGACAACTGGCTTAATTTGTGTTTAATGCTAGCTGAAAGCCATCATTATTCATGTTACCTCCAGAAAGTAAAAAAAATTGTTTAAGGCAATGACTCTTTCGCTTATATCAAATCATCAGACAATTGTTCTGAAACTATATATGACTTTGCATTAAAAAGTTTTCATTATGTGAATTTAAAAATCTGTTGTTATATAAAATATAAACAATATAAATTTGCATGGTTTCCTTTTCAAATATAATTACATGTTATATGCAATTCAAATTTACATTTAATTTTATGTTTCAGTGGTTTTAGGTATCACCATAAACATCTTGAGTTAATGTTATTTAATTACAGTCAATGTACAATATTATCTGGGAGAAATAAGTCTCAACTCAATTATTCATGATTGACACAGTAGGGGATATACTCTCTGGAACAAGACTACAAATCAAAAGGTTTTATGGAGTAAAAACTTAAAAGAAATGTTCAGTAATATTTGACCATGTATTGAAGAATCAGTGCCCTGCATTAGTGCAATAGCATACTGATCAACAAATACAGAAAGAGTAACTGTAGTTCTTAAAAATATATACTAAAACAGATGTATCAGTGAGTAATCAAACACACTTGTAATTTTGTTATGGATACATTCATTCATTAATGAATTGATAGAAATTAGTTTTTTTATGTAAATAAAAGAAAAAATTGTATATTTTTAATAACATGAAAATCATATTTATATATGCATGCAGTCATCTGCAGTCTGCACATATAAATTAGCCTTAAAACTAATAATAAAAGTTAATAAAAAAATAAAGAAATGAAGTCTCTACTTCTTTTTCTATACAGTATATTAAAAAAAAACTTTCTTTTTCTCTGAAATGTCAAGGTAGGAGATATGTGCTTTATTGTCAATACATACACACTATGTGTGATACGCCCCCCTTGCTAAAGTAGGTATCATATTACTCTTGAGCGTATATTATTTCGCCTGCATTTCTAGATTTGGAAGACTTTTCCAAATATAAATGTCAAAGAGACCTGAATTAAATAAATGTCTACGGGGCTTACTTCTTCCAAAAAAAATATATAAAATAATATTTAAATTAAAAAGGGGGGTTTTAATCATTAAATTTACGAGCATGCATAGTTTTCATATCTACCTTTTTCTTAACAGGAGGGTGTGTTTGAAAAGTTGTCAAATCCATCGCTCCACCGCATACTCCCCACTGATCATTTATGTGGTACCTTTACCATGTCTGAACTGTCAACTTATCGTAATGACCGATTGAGATCAGAGCGCGCCGGCGTGTACCTCAGGTGTCAACATTTCTTACCTTTGACCCTCATGTTGATATCGCTTAGGCCAATGTAAATAATCTAGTTTATCTGTTTTTAAATAATATTCTGTATTTGTATGCATACAAAACAGTAAAAAATGTATAAAATATTTATCTGAAGATAAAAAAGAAATATTTTACTCCGAAAAGAAAGAAATATTGGTGTTATTTTTATTGATTTAAGCGATGTGATGCGGTTGACCTTTAACCTAAAGAAATACGTCACTTTCTTCGGCTGCATCAGGCTGATTGAAAAAAAAGAATGGCTGGACCACAAGCAAATGATGCCCGATTGTCTTTGGAAATTCGTACAAAATCTGTGGAGCAAACACTTATTCCATTAGTAACACAGGTAGATATGCAAATGTTTAAAATATGACCTTTTGACCAGAGACAATTTGATTTATGGACAGATCGCATTGTGTCCACAACCTGTATGTGAAAACCATTTTACCTTTATTTGACATCACAAGATTGACATCAGTTTATTTTATTTTTATCCGGATATTAGATTGATTTAATTTTGTGTTAAGATATACATACAAAAAAGAACTAAATTGAAAGTGCTGCCAGATGTTGTCAGCATGTTGAGATATATGCCTGTTAATTTTGCCTGCTGTCAGTCTTTGTTTTGTAAAGAGTTTTCTTGCAAAAAGCATTACTTTTGTATTGACCAAACTTTGCCTATGGATGTTGCATTTGGGTTTGTATATTTGTTATGCTTTGGGTACAAATTATGACTTTCATATCCAGAAAAGTGAAAATTTAGAGTAATAAATTATAAATACTGATGATTTCTAATTATTTGCAAGGAATTATTTTGTGAGATGAATCATTGTGAAATAAGATTATTCGATTTTGTTTTTATGGTGCTTAAATCCATGTAATTATTTTGATTCCCCACCCCCATTCAGATATTAATTATATCATCATTTGACATTGAAGAGCCCAGCGTCGTGATAACAGAGACATAAATAAAAGAGAATGCATCTGTTCAAAGTTTTGCACGATTTCGCGTTCCTAATTGTTTAATTTTTCAAATCTCGTGCAACTTAAATCACAACTTTCAAATTATCAGGGATTATATAGTAATATTAAAAAAATTCATATTAACAAATTATTATGATATATTCTTTCGTAAGTTTGTTTCTGTATTACAATAACAAAGGAGAAATCCAAAATTACAACAGGTGACTCTCGCTTGGCCATATTGCCAGGATTTTGCCGATTGTCGATTATTAACCTCTTTTATATGCCTAGTTTGCTTTTAAAAATTATTAAAACTTTACAAATCATAAGCCCAAATGTGGTGTAATTAATACTAATTTAACTTCACTTCAGAATGAAATACAAGACAAAAATAGTTATTCTTAGGATAGTACCAAGACCGTCTTATATTTGGGTAAATAAAAATGCTAATAGTGGAGTTGCGAATCTGTGTTAATTATGTCTTTGGTGATAAGTAGTCACAAAAAATAAGGAATCAACAGTATAACATTCTACTGATTCTAGAGTGATATAAATTAACAAATGAACTTGCAAAGATGCTGCACTGGAAAATGCAGGACATATGATCAGATTCAGACAGCTTTTTGAGCTGTTTATAGACTATTTAAGCTGTCACTGGCATGTTTTACTTCAATAGAGTTTGAATCTTCACTACATATGCTATGTTTCACTGATAAATGGCTATATATAATGACCTCACCACAGAGTCAAACAGCAGAGTAATGATATTATAAGTTTATAACTATCCTGACAGTTGCATCTAGGTATTTGTTGTGCAAGTTTATAAATTACTTTATAGTTTATATTTAGTACCATTATGGATGCTGTTTGCCAAAGTGTCATTTTAGAGACAATTGCATGGGTCATTTTGAATTAACCCAGCCTAGCTGATTTGCATTATTTGCAGATAACCATAACACATGCACATATTTGAACAAGACCATTTATTAATGGGAAGCATTATATATATTGATAAAATGAAAATTTAATGATTTCTCATGAAAACTCTAATTTAGTGCAGTTTTGCCAATATGTTTTAAGGTGAGATGCAGTTGAGTATTGATAATGTAAACATGCATGAGAGAGTTGTGCAGCTTATCCAGCCTGATATATGGCAAACTGCAGACTGGAATCAAACATTGAGATTATCTGGATTGTTGTTATAACCAGGGATGAACAGAACTTGTAAATCAGCAGGAAGACCGCAGACAAGATTCAGATGTTAAATACCAGGAATAAGCATTTGTTATTTTAGAACCAATTGTATTTACCAAGAATTTCCAAAAGTCCACCAAAATCTCTAAAAATTTATTTGATAATAATTACTGTACAGACCAATAGTGTCCACAACAAGACTCTTAGTTATTGCATATCCCTGTTGAAATTCTATCAGTTTTTAATTATATACCAGTACATTATTATCTTCCTTTGGATCTCTCAAGTGAGATTTTCTTTCTTGGGTGGTACAATTACAAATGGCCTACAGGGGGTGGAGATTGTTTTGCTTTTGAATCAAAAGGGACCAAAAATAACATTAAAGTCAAAAGAATATAGATACGTATATCTTACAGTTCAAAATAGACACTGTAAATTTGTTTAGAGTGTAGGTTGTTTTGATGGCTTTAGCTGACTTACCATATTTTCTCATTTCTTGGTTGTAAAGATTGCATTTTTTTTTCATGGCCATGCTGCAGATTTTGAGGTTATAAGTAAAATAATTAAGATTATGCAAAAGCAAGTATTTTATTTATATATATAAGTAAGAAAAGACAGATAAATGGACATGTGTGCAAAGCTTTAACCACAACAAGGCATCCCACAGTGGAGCCTTCCCTCTCAAAGAGCATATATATGAGAAATCAAAAAGGTATTCTATATCGATTCCCAATGCAAATTGTGTCACTTGCATATCACATAGGACAAACGATCATACAAGCAAACAGTCACAAGACTTGTGTTTAGCATGTTACTATATCCCCTTCAACTCTGTTCTGAGGGGATAATAATGAGTGCAACTTACTATATATAATTATGATATTTTATACAGTTAAATGCTCTACAATGTATGTAAAAATAACCCTGTTCATATGCATGGTTCTCTTCATCAGATTACAACCTTAGTAAACCACAAAGAGAGACCTCGAGTGACAGAGAAAACCACACAGGCCCTGGTAAGGGTTGGTCAAGCGGTGTGTCTGGCAGTGGAGCGGTTCGTGTCCGTGGGACAGACCATTGCTGACGAGAACCCCGAGATCAGTACAGACATGTGTCAGGCTTGTGTGGAGGCCAGAAATGCAGGTAAGAGGCTCATCCCATATACAATGATTGAATAACTTGAGCAGTAAAAAAAAAAAAATCTCTTAAATTTTTTGTTTTATCTAAGTTCAGCATTGTTGATGTTTACAATAATTTTCAAAGTCTTTGTTTTAGGCAGGTTTTATTTTGAAAACAATTCTCAAGTATGATCAAATTATATGTAAACAGAAATGTGTATGTATTTTGAATACTTTTAAAGATACATAAATCAGAGATATAGTGAAATTAAATTGATAATGTAAATTGGATATGGTTTGATTCATTGTACAGGCTTAAATTGACTTCTATACATTGGTGCCAAATGTATTTATAAGGTATGTTAAAAACCACAGTAAAAGCTTTACTTATCCTTCATTTGACATAGAGAAAAGGTTCACCTAATGTATAGCTTTCCAAAAAGCTGAGGATAAAAACCTTGTAAAATGTGTACTGTGCTGTCTTAACACTGGGAGTCACTGCAGTGTTCTTCATCTTTATGTATCACCCACACACACGCCAAGGGTTCCTATATGATACTAATACAGGCTTTCATTCTCAGTTTTATTCCTCAGATAGGGGAATTAGTGACTAATTGTTTAACTCTGGTAGCTGTTGATTTGGTGTTTGGGAAATCTCCTATGAACTACCTAAAAATACTTTGCAGTATAAATGGGAATTTGATTCAAGCACATGAACCATCATCATTGGTGATGTTTTATTGCTTTTCCACAATAAAAATGAATGAGGAGTAATACTTAATGAATACCTAACACATTCTGTAATCCTACAGGAGCCAGCATTCAGCAGCTGACAGCGGGAGATTCAGTCTCACACAGGAATGGTAAACAAATAGCTGAGAAGACGGCCATGGTCAGGGCGGCCAGACAGTTGTTATCAGCTGTTACCAAAGTCTTACTTCTAGCTGACAAAGTCATCGTTAAACAGTTACTTATATCCAAAGACAAGGTAATTTACCAAATATCAAACAGTTATTTGAATATATGTAAACATGATCAGCCGAGTTTTGTCTAATTTGAAGGTGTATACATTGATCTTATTCTTGTTACAGGTGTCCAATACTCTGAATGAACTGTACTCTGTGACAACCTTTACAGATTTTGTAAACATTTTCTCTCAGTTTGGCAATGAGATGGTAGAACTAGCTCATCTGACTGGAGACAGACAAAATGTAAGACCCAAGAAATCACAATAAAAGGGGAATAACTCTTAGAGGCATTGTAAATCACACAATGTTGAACAAATTTTCTCTTCAATATGAAGCATTCTGCCCTAGTCTGTCAACCTCTAGCTACAATTATGTATCATAAATGAACATGAATTTAGCATTTAGAAACCTAGTAACTTGTAACATATTGCAAATAGATGTGTAGATAAGACTATATTCCTCAAACAAACACATAGCACATATAAACCATATCTTAAATTTCAATATGCATTTACTGTAATAAGTATTTTAAAATAGATTCAGTTTAATAAAAGCTAATTCACTTTTTTGAAGAAAAAAAATTACAAAATTTTATGAAATTATAGGATTTAAAGAGTGAGAAACACAGGGCTCAGATGGGGGCAGCCAGGGCAGTGTTGGAGAAATCAACCATGATGCTCTTACCATCCTGTAAGGTAGGTTTACCTTAAAGAGGAAAATGATTCAATGCATTTCATTTATTCAGTCTGTATCTAAATGAATGCATGCAACCAATTACCGTATTTGGCCGAGTATAATAGGTATTGATGTAAAATACGCATCCCCCTTTTTGAGTCTGAAACTGGGGGAAAAAACGCAGTTCGGATGTATAATATGCAATGGAAAATTTTAACAAGCGATGCTCTGAACTTTGAAAATCGCGGTAATTTGTATGAAAATCGGCACGAAGATTACTTGTCAAAAATTTACAGAACACACTTTTTTTCAAATTCATTTATAATTTTCTTTTTATCCTGAATTTCCATATCGCAGCAATCTGAAGATAGTTATTTATTAATTTTTTTTCAACAAAGCACAAGATAATGTTGCGTAAAAGTACCGGGGGTATTAACAGGTTTTTTTTAGCATACGGTGATTTTGAAATAATACGTCGCCATATTCCTTGGTGAAATAATTTTATTTCAACAAATCATGAAATATTGTTGCAAGTTTTAACAGTTGTCATATTTAATTTTGGTTCTAGGTAATCATGCTGAAAATTAAATGTTACAATACTTTAACAGGACACGAGATCGAAACATCAAGTATTAAGAAGACTAGGATTTTCCTCTTCTGGATCTTCGCGTATATCTTATTTTCTACTGAGCAGGAATAAATTATAACACTGAATTTTTAGCATACTTAATATTTCATTTGTCAACTCTCAATCATTTAAACAAGAGGCCTATAAGTATAAGATAAGGTAAAATTACATTTAACAAGTGTTTCATTGTTTAATGTGTTGTGATCAACACACGCTCACACATACGAAAGGTCATAAACCTACCCCCGATTTTTAACAAAGAAAATAATCATAGCAGTTAAAAGGACAATAAATAATCAGTGCTCTAACTGTAAAAACATTGCTTTGGAGTCGGTAGACAATTAATTGCCTGGAGGGATGTTGAGAGGTAATTATCAAGTGACCAGCGCACATGTTCACAACACTGGCTTCCTTTCATTGGGACGTATAGAGGGGTGTTTATGTTCAAAGAATTTTCACGGAGTTATTTGAAACCCTAAAATAAATTTTTATTTCATTGTATTTCATTAAATAAAAGGCTTACCGGGGTATTACATAGTCTGGCAGATAAGGTACATGTGTACTATGATTACGGAAGCACGTGGCAAAGGAATGTGTGAACGTCTAAATAACATCGGTAATGGCGGCCTACACAGAGACGATAAATATGCAGCTCAAATTACTTTTAACTTGCTTTTTCTTGTCATTTTAGTATCAAAAGGTTATGAAACTGACATTTTTAACAAGCATACTTTCCAACTATGACTTCCGAAGTTTAAAATAATGGGATAAACAAAAGAAATTGCATAAGTCTCTAGGTAATACTACAGTATGTACGTATGATAGCCATGTTTCACCTGAAGGAAAAACTTATCAAAATCCCATTGTGATGTAAAATACGTACCCCTTTCTCACAGAAATTTATTTTAGGAAAAAAGTGTGTATTCCGCCAAATACGGTAAATGCTGATAAAAAGATTTTAAATTATTTTTTTACATGTTTTGTAGGTGTGCTTAAGGCATCCAGATTGTGAGACAGCCAAAGAGAACAGAGAGGGTGTGTTCAAACTAATGAAGGGGGCACTTAAAATGATCCATCACATTGTCACAGATGAGGGTGGTAGCCAGGCCAATGGAAATGTATCACCAGAACTTAATGGTGATTCAGGAATAGGATTGGACAATCACTTCTCTGCTTGTAAAGCCTTCAAAGACTTCGAGGTTAATTAAATCGTGAAAGCAGCTTCCTTTGATATTCCATATATAAGTTGTATGTATTGTAATACTTATTTAGAAAAAAAGAATTAACCTTAACAATCACCATGCAAACCATGTTTACTTTCAAGCAGCAGAAATATGTTACTTATTTCAGCTTTACTAAGCAACAAGGTAAAGTCACCTTTTTCTTCTAAAGTTATTCACTTTTTTTCTGACAATAACTTCTATTGATATCAGGATCACGTTGAGATGACGCGTGTGACAGGAGTTACCTCCAGTTGTAAGGAGAAGTTGAATGGTGCCTTTGACTCCCTGGTGGAGACCATGCAGGATTTTACAGACTCGGCCTACACCTCTCACCAACACAGGGAGTTCATTATACAGATGTGTGACAGACTTAAGGCAGAACTCAGTGCTCTACTCAGAACTTGTAAGGTATGCAGAATAAGTACCATGCTGAAGAAATATGCTCTCTATGATGACATAATGATTTCATTGCAACATTCCTCATAAAAATCGCTATCTGACAATATTCATTCTAAGTGTTAAATTGACTGCTACATTATACAATTATTGATATTTTTGAGGACAAACAATTATTTAGTCATCCAAGGAGTACAAAATTCATGGAGCCCTAAGAGCATAAATATTGTACCGTGGAGGTGACTTAATCATTATATTGACCTCAAAACAGCAATAACTGTTTAAACATATGATTGAATTATAGCAAACTCCCAAGACTTCTTTTTTGCTTTATTTGAAAGTTTAAAAAGAAATTTCAACAAGAACATATTTCAAACAAAAAAATGGTACAATTTTAATAAATACTGAATTCTCTTGTCAGGTCTCATACTGAACCTTTTTAACCCTCTCCCTTGAAGTTTACATTGTAATTGATTGTTATGTTGGATGGACAGACTAAAAAGATGTTCTCTGTAACCCTGGTCTGTTCTCTCTTATATAGTGAGTTAGACGTACGTACATCTGACAGTGCATTTGTATCATATATACACATATTCCCCTCATTTTAATGCCTTAATCAAAATCTGCAGTACTAAAAATGGAATCAAAATCCTTGGTATCATTTAAAAAAAAAATCTGCCAGTTCACTTTCTATGTCACACAAGGAATCTGATATCATCTCAAGTTTCCTCTCAGATGCCTCAAAATAATTTGTAGTACATGTACTTAGATAAATTCTTCCTTCTGCACACAGATTTCAATTTTTTTGGCATTTTTGCTTCATTTCAGGCTCTGTCTGGCCTCAGTACATTTCCAGACTTAACTTTGCATGATGCCTGGTGATACTCATTATGTGATGGCATGAAAACAAATCAGTTGAATCTAGGGTGTGTACCAGAGTTAATCTCAAAGGATGACTTGTGTACCTGTAAAATAATCCTTCTTTTTTAGATATTCTGGCCATCATCTTTACTTTCCTATAGTTTTATGTCCCAAATGGACCTCTGTGAAACCAAAAATAAAATTTAAAAAGCTAGGTTTTGGCCTGTGAAAAAATCTTAAACAGTTTTGATTCAAATGTCTTTTGTACATCATGAATGATTTCACTAGGCAGGAAGGATCGTCTAAAAAAAAAAGTCATCTTTGATTTAAAATATGATTTACTCGGTCTTTATAAATTAATAAAATACATTTAAGCTCTATATTGTACTTGCTATTGCATACATCCTTCCTTCAGCTGTGTTTGCATTCTGCTGGTGGTTTTTTGTGATTGTCCTTGTCCAAATAAATTTAAAGATGGCCATCTGCATAATGCCTGGCATTGAAATCTGAGATCTTTAAGTGGTTTATATTCTCACAAGCTTGGAATTCAAAATATAGCAAAATATCTACTAACACTTTTCCTTGGTGTTTAATAACATTTTCCAGATCAAAATATTGATACATGATTTTCAAATCGTTCTTTTCAATAGGAGGGTTTTGTGAAATTCCTCCCTTACTGCTGCAGTTCAGCTCCTTGGAAGCTGCTGTGAAAATGAGTTGTGATTTCAGGAAATCATCTCAGTAGATAATGTCCCTTGGATTTTGTGATTTCATAGAGAGATGTCAATCAAGTCCATGTCAAATAGAAAATAAACTGCTTTGTTTAAAGAGCTCATTTCTGATTGCTCTTGCTTCTACATAAACTTGCTCTATGCAGAATCCAGGCCCCATGGTCTGAATGATTCATATTTTTTCTGTATAAAGCTGGGAAAGATCTTGGTTGCCATTTTCATAGCCTTTCGAGAGTTTTCTTATATTAATCTTTCACAAGCTTAACGAATTCTGTCTTGTCAAGCAAAGCAAAACACACCATTTTTAGGGGTATTATTATTGCTTTTCATTTATCATATACTGTATGTCTGCTGAAGTTCTATGCTTTTTATCCCCTCACCAAGGTTTCATGGATAAAAAAAACCCCACAAAACTTATTGGATAAAAATCATATCCAACTTAAAATCATGGATGATCCTATAAACGGTTCACACTTTCAGTGGAATGTACATTGTAGTTGCACACTTAAAATGCACACAGCACCAAAGGAAGGAGGGTATACTGTTTTACCCTTTTGTATGTCCATCTGTCTGTAATAAATTTGTTTGTCACAGTTTTCTCAGTAACTACTCATTGCAGATGCTTTAGATTTTAGCATACTCTTTGTGTAGGCATGCCATATGGTGGGATTCATTTTTTGTACAAATACAATGTCAATTTCGTTTTAAACTTTGCATCTGCCTTTACCATACATAACAAATAATCAGAGCAGGGGTAAAACTAGGGAGTAGTGGCTCACAGACGTCTTGTTTAAATACATGCAGTTGTTTCTTTGAAACTTGGAATGAATCTAAACACTGTATTTGCTTTTGTTGTAGAACCAAAGAAATTCCCAAAATCCTAGTCCAGAAATGGAGACAGCCATACTGAGGACTCTAACTGCAGCCAAATCACTCAACAAACAGGTAAAAATAATCAAACAAACAAACAAATACAAAATGGTCAACAGTACATAATGTCTTTATGATAATATTTCTATATATGTTTGGTAATTGTTGATAGACACATTTATTATGACTTTGTAGCTCCAAGACACGGCCACAGACCAGGCATCAGAGTTGTTTAAAGCCAATGAAGACCATGAGATTCTGAAGCATCTGAAGGCAGCGGGAAACAGTGGAGACCAGCAAAGGGTGACAGAGATGACAGTCAAGTTTGAGGAGCACATGCAGCAACTGGAGGAGGTAACACCTTTATATTAGCTAAAGAAAAAATATACTGGCATGTAAAAAAAAGAATATCTTATGAAGGGGGGCAATTTATTTACATGTTCTTGCATAAGGATTGTTAACCTTTTAATGCTTTTTATGATGATTTACTTGTGTTTTACAAGGCAAAATTCTGTATTAATACATGTAATTATTATTTTATGTAATAGGTCTGCAAATTATTTCGTCATATAGCTACAAATGAACAGCTTGTTATTGCTGCCGAACACAATGAGTTTGTTTTGAAGAGCTTGGGACCACTTGTAAGTCTTTTTATTCCTTTTTGTTAGTTTAATGCCCTTTAAAAAAATTACAAGAAGTAGGAAAAATTTAATTTTACTACAAAAATATATCAATTGTTGATTTCAGACTCTCCTAGCTGCACAGGCTTTGTCCCAGTATCCTAACAGTAAGATAGCACAGGAAAACCTGGACATGTTCGCGGAGTCCTGGGAGACACAGATCAATGACCTGTCAATCATGGTTAAGGAAATCAATGAAGTGTGTCAGGGCAGGGGAGATAAACCTGTGTACATGTCCCTCCCCAGACCCGGGGTGAGTATTGTTCTATTTTAAAAGCTCATCATCGTGGAGCTGATTGTATTCTCATTAACACAAAGTAATTAAGGCTTTGTATCTTTGCAGTGAATATATTCTTTTTTTTTTTGGATCTGATAGGATTTACAGATAGTCAGATATGACACCTTTTATTAACAGATTTAATTTTCTCGTTGTTGAAAAGTCTTTATAATTTTGTAAGATTCCAAAGCAAGAAGGATAACTTGGTCATTTTTCTTCCATTTGATTAAAAGTTAAGTCCCATAATGCAGTAATGAAATTATCAATGTTACAGTTCTCTTCAAGTTGAACAGTTGCAAGGGGAAAGATCTTTTAGATTCTAAATATCTTAAAATGAAGGTCATTTAATTATACAAATATACTTAATGTCTTTATTAGACAGAAACAAGAAAAGAATCCTCAGTACTTAATTCTAAGACTTTGATTTTACTTGCATTTATGATAAAATGAAATGTGAATTTTTGAGTAGATTCTTACGAATTTTATATATCATTTTCTAATTTAAATGAATTTACAATGATGTAATGAGATAAGGAATTCACGTCTTTCTTTTTGGCTTCCCTGGATACCAGATTTGTCCACCTCTTCCTCTTGTGAGTTCTATATATGTTTCTATTAGTGTCTGTGTCAATTCTCCTCTGTCCAGATGTTTTATACTTGTTCTACACATTACACACTCAACGGTAACTATTGTGTAGATGTTCCGTACATGTACTACATAACACAATCACCTGTAATTAGGAGAGCATATTTTTTCACCATTACAGTTTCAGTTTCTATTATGTTTAAATCTGCTGAATTATTCAATAAGTAGTGCACAACTGAGTCAGTGTCATTTGCTCAATAATGTTTACAGAAAGCTTTTTTGTCTCACATGTCTTTTCATTTTTTATGTTGTCTATTTCATTTCTTTGTCACTTGCATTGTTGGCCCAAGCAGAGCGACCTTTGTGTTCCTACAGAACATTTCTGATTGATTTCATTAGACAAGACATCTTATATGTGCATGACTGGCATGGCTTATGAAGCTTAACCATGAAGTAAAACTCTTACCTCAGTGTAATTTAATGTCACCATGATCTAGGCTTGGTACAGCTTAATCACTAAGGAGGACAACTCCTGCTGTAATATTTCTGGCGATGCATGTTGATCAGTTACATGCTGTTTATCACTCCTGATATTTTCTTTTAAATCTGCACATTCAAACTTTAATATTCAAGACTGAATGTTATTTTCAGAATCTGAAAATAAAAAAAAACTGATGAAAAAGCATTGAAGTAATAATATGTATGGATAGGAATTTTGAATGTAGGTGACATTTTTAATGTGATTGTACAATATATGATAACTAGTTACAAAAAAAGAAATAACATTTCATCTCCTTATCTTTCATTGAACATGTACAGTCTGACAAATCTTCTTGTAGGTTAGCCATCCAATACCTCAGTGGAAAACCCCTGTGTTTATGTATTGTATCTATAGCAGAAAGAAATACTTTTAAATTGATAGGACTGGGTATGGCCAGAGATTTCGTATTGCTATTAATTGCTATATTTTTAATTGTATTGCAATGTGTATTGCAATATTTTCAATGAAAATTACAATGGAATTTTCTTATCATGAATCTATGAAAGATAACCAAAAGGAAAAAAATCTTGTTGATTTTATTAAAGTTATGCTCTGAAATACATCCATAAAAAAGCTTCTGTCTTAACGTTTGGCTTAATTGGTAACAAGCCTTCCTTACAATTAATTTTATATTTTATGATAAGATTCCTTAGTTTAAGCATTTTGCAGTTATATCGATATTACAAAAACGTATTGCAGTAATTTATGATATTTTTGCCCAGCCCTAATAATTGTTTTGTATTACGTACTGTTCAAATAGTGCAAATATACCATGTCATATTTTTTTCAGATGAAGGTCTATATATATCAAACTTTCAATTACTTTCATTCAAAAGAATTTTTTTTCAAACAAACTATTAATTATGCTAAATAGTTGACATACATGTAGCTTTAGATAAAATTGAATTCTGAAATATTACTGTTATGAAAGAAATATAATCAATACATGATTTGGGTAAATTTATAGTGTAGTAAGTAAACCCAGAAAATGTACCCCAAATAGAAAAAAAACAGTTATATAGTGTATTGAGCTTTCTATTATATTTCAATAGGGGAGCAATGATAATAGTTTTGGTATGCAACAACCATGCATGGCAAATTGAATTATTTAAAATTACAATGGAAACTTTCAACAATGCTCACTGATTGCTAATTACAGAATACCTCGGAATTATAGAGTACGTAATTGATTTAATGTATCAAAACTGTCAACAAATGTTTTGATGAAAAACTCCAAGCCTAAGGTTAATAAGTATATTTTTATAATAAAAATCATTGAACAAATACTTGTTACTCTAATATCAAGGCTAAATCAATACATGTTGTACCAGTTTTGATTAAAGGGGTCAAGAAAAGTACAGCTTTTGAATGTTTTGTTCTGATTTCTGCATCCCGCAAGAGGGTCTTCCCCTAAACATAGGCTTATCAACAACTAGGGTCCAAAAGTTTCAGCATTTAAGCATATACCGATTTGATGGTTTGTTTGATGCATGGAAAAGTTAGACTGTCTCATTTTTCAGTTTTATTGATTGACAGGAACTCTGGTATATGATATTGACTTTATTAATTCTATGTCTTAGTAAGTGTGTGTTCATTAGGCAAATACATCATTCCAATCTGGGCTGTAATTAGGGGTTGTGATATTGGCAGAATATTAAAGGGTATTACATGTACAGAGATCTTTAGAAAGTTACATGTACATTTTTTTCTTTTTAGGTGTGTGTGTGCCATATTTTTCAACTACCTTCAAAATTTTTACAAATTTCAATTCTGAATTGAATGATTTTTTTTCATTGTGTTTCACTTTTTTTTTTGCAGAAACATGGTACTAACTCTCGCGGTGTAAGGCCTGTGAAGTTGGATGCAGAGGTAGGTTTGTTATAAAATCTGATCACATACATTATGCTTTTAAAAGAGCTATTAGTGCATTTGTGAACTTGCCATTTTCTTTCTTTCTGTCTCTCTCTCTCTTATTTTATGCCCCTGTAAATAAAATTTCTGGGTGTTAAGCTTCAATGATAGAGAGAAGTTAAAGAAATGGATATTGATTTCTTCCTAACTTTACAGTAGGGATACCTTACTGAGAGAGTACTGATGAAAGTTTACTGTGGTCTTGTGTTGTCTTGTAGAACTGTGTGCTATCTTAGAGTAATCACATTTTTTGGAGAAATCAATAGTTTTTATTGTGCTAAATACATCTGACATCCTCCCAAAGACAAACAAATGGCAGTGTACAGTGGTGAAATGGATCCTGGTTTTAATGACAATCTCTCTCATGGGAGAAACAGAACAGGAACATTTTAGTGGAAAATGTACATTGGAGATATATTCTTGAGAGTAAAAATTACAATAATCATTAAGAGCTTCAATTCTTTGCAAAATTCACCATAAATTGAAAGCCAAAAGAATTATATATGTATACATATATTAAGAATCTTGCATTGATTTTCCCCTCTTTCAAATCCAAATACTTAATGGTGCAGGTGGTAGTGTTACTGTTACTTTGATCTTTCTCTCCATCTTCCTTTCTTTGATCCGTGTGTTTGTGTTTAGGCTTTTAAAAACCTATTTGTTTCATGTACTGTGTCTGTAGTAAGGGTCAACAGGAGTAACATGTAATGACAACAAGGAGGTAAAGGGGAGGGGGGGGCATTTATTTGACCTACATATTTATGTCTTAGCACAGGGAAAGTAATACAGTTCACAAAAAATTATGGAATTTTTGGAATTGTGTCATTGGATACTCTCACAGATTTTATCAGATTTATATAGGATATATCATTAATGATTCATGATACTAAGCTTATTTTGCACATTCTCTGTGTATTTTAGATCCACTGATCAAGAATATCCTTTCCATGCTAACCATTAGCTGTCACAGTCAAATTGCCATTTTCTTATAGAACATAAACTAGTCATGTCAAGTATGGAATTCATTTACATGATCAAATCTGATCTATCGCATTAAATAGAGTTATAAAATGTCAGTCATGGTAATATAGTGGGTGGGAAAAATGATAGCTTCCTGACTGTTTGAATTTATAGCTTCATTAATATCTCCAAGCATGTGAGGGAATAAAAGTATCAATACATGTACCCTTTATAGTGGGTTCAAAGTCAAAATTCACATTATTTCAATTCTTTTTTATGATTTTTAAAAATTTGAAGTGAGACAGGTACACATAAATAATTTACACTGAGTACTTACAATCTCTAGCCAGAGGGTTCTCATACACAGCCCAAGGTTCTGTTCCTTCTTAAAACAATTGTGGGCTGGGAAAATCTTATCTGTAAATCAGTTAAATATCAGATGATATTCATTTTCAGTTTACTGACTTCACCATGTTGGTGTACTGTCAAAATTTGAAAACAAATGATAGACAACAGAGAATAAGAAAAGTGTTTAATCTGTAATGATTCTTCAAAGGGTCTCTATTTTTTCCTATATATCAAAGAAATCTTTTCTCTTGATTTCTCCATCTCTCAAAACTCCTGACTTTGAAAAGTTAAATCACAATAGCATAATGCATATATTTTGATTATAATTTACCCTATATGTTTCAAAATGGTAATGTGTACCTAAAAGAAAATTGATAAATAATTGTCATTCTTTTCTGATGGTACAGAAATTGTCAAATACATGCTTTGCAAATCGGTTCATCCTTTTATAGGATAATTATAGTTCATGTGATTGTAGCGATTGTCAGTTATTCCAATATAATTCTAATTCTCAAATAGCTGAAGTCATTTACTTTAAATTTATTTAAAGACATAGAAAGTGAAAACCCTGCTTGGAAATTGAAATCATTTGATGGTTCTTAAAGAAGAGGAAGAGGGAAATTGATTAGAAATATAAATAAAGTCAGGGATTATTTAAATCAGGCCATAATATCCAATAGGAATTCTAATCTACCAAATGATCCCGACAGATAAATGTCAATTGGTGGAATTTATAAGAAAATACAGCAACAATATGTCAAGATCAATTAATGTTTCAGAGTCCTATATAAAAATAGTAGCTTACGAAGTAACGCTCCAAATCAATAGATGAGACGTGGGGGGATAGTGAAGAAATTCTCTGAATAGGAGCAATTGTCAGGAATTTCTCTCCATCATAAGGCCAGCACAATGTGTCGTAAGAAGTTGGTTTATCTAACTTAAATCCATAAGAGGAATGATTGTGATGATTACAGAGTCTATTAACCTGTCTATGTGAGAGAATGATTCTATCAAAAATAATAATAGGGCATTTTATGTAAGTATTTTATATTTTTCGGAATAAAAATATATATTGGTCATGTTGGTTTCCGGCAGATTCAGAGCTGCAAATGTTAAAATTCATTTATTGAATATTTTTTTCAAACTTGTATTTGATAAAAAAAATTATTTTTCTTTAAAAAAAAAAAAATCTAAATTGCATTTAAAAAACTGCTGATTGATTTTGCCACACTTTTAAATGGAGACTTAAATAAAAATTCAGTTTTATTTTTTCATGTGCAACAAGTTAAATATAGAGCCTGTTTTTAGCTCTACTGGTCAGAGACCAGAAGAGCTCATGCAGTAGTAATGCGTCTGACGTCTGTCCGTCTGTCTGTAAAAAAATTTTCAAAATGCTACTCCTCCTACAGTTTTGGTCTGATTTCAATATATCTTGGTACACAAGTAGACTACACTAAGATACATAATTCTATGTTTTGGTTTTTGATTTCGATGAACGGTTTTGCCATGGTTACTAAGATTGAAAATACTGTAAAAGTTTATTAAAAGCTACTCCTACAGCTGTAGTCTTAATCATTGCAATATCTTAATTGACACAAAAAGAGCTCAATTAAGCATAATTATTCTATTAATTGCTGTTGTAAAGTTTCAAATCCCAACTGCTACTTTTCTCTTCATTTGTTATAAGTACAAACCAGTAGAGCTTCTGTCTCGACAGAGACTTCTGGTTTGGATGACTTTTCAGACCATGGCAAACCCAATTCTATGAACAGTACCATCACAACCTGCATGCGCCTTATTAGAAAAATATGTTATTTAAAAATACAAATAACTTTCCTGATCATGTCATGATAAGTAAACAATTATCATGTCATAGTAAGTAAACAGTTATTATTATTAGTCCAGTATGAAATTGATTTTATTCATAGCATAATTTTTAGCTTCACATATTTAAAGTCAGCTTATGATCTATTGAATAAAAATAGTCTCATGGGAAACTAACGAGCATGTTAATATTCATATTTTAGGAACAAGCTAAAATAGCAAAACTTGGTCTTGAAATGAAATTAATTACATCAGAAATGGATGCCGAGACTGACAAATGGGAAGAACCCGATAATGATATTGTCAAGCGTGCCAAGAACATGTCCAGTATGGCCTTCTCCATGTATCTGTTTACTCGGGGAGAGGGGCCACTAAAAACCACGCAGGACCTATTTATCCAGGCTGAATACTTCTCATCAGAAGGCAATAAACTGTACAAAACTGTCAGGGACTTCAGTGATAAGGTAAAGATTTGCTGTCAATGCTTCTTTAATGATGGTAATCATAGAAATGTACTGTGGTTGACAAGGTGACTTGTTATTCAATATTTGTCAGTTATGATTGCTTCAATCAAAGGAAGATTCATTCATCTTAAACTACTATATGTGTACCTTGTAGTGAACAACAATGCACTAATTCATGAATACGGCTAAAATTTTACTAATAAATGCTAAACACAGTGAAGAAGTATAGCACTAATTCATGATTATGCTAACCACTCAATTGTGCTTAATTTTGAATACTGGGGGTACAGCAATTTATGTACATGTATACATACAGTATAAGCTGTGTAGGCAGGGGCTTTCTCTGAATGAATCTAGATTTAAATGGCATGTTTCAAAATCTTCTTCTCAAGAACCACAGGCTAAAAAAGTTAAAAAAAAAACTTGTATGGTTCATTACATAGTCTGGAAATAAAGTTTGTTCAGATTGTGACCTGGTAGGAAGGGGCACAATTATAGGCAATCAAACTTTTTAAAGCAGGAATATATTGGGGATAAAATGCTGATGAATAACAGCTAAGCAGTTAGTCACTCAGGTGAGCATTATGACCCATGGGCCTCTAGTTAAATGATCTCTGCTTTAAAATCCAGCATAAATACATGTATAAGTTTAATGTAAGTAATTGGAGCAATGACAATTGTTTTGTTGAAATACTTTTAATTTTTATTTGACTAATAAGTCACATGTTTAATACAGGTGCCCTTGTGTGTCCACCGTGAGGAACTGATGACACACTTAGAGAGGATCCCAGCCTGCTGCCAGCAGCTTCACTCCATCCTTAGGACCCAGACCAGTGGCAAAACCGCCACATTTAACAAGGCAAGGCTAACAACAACAAAGTCATTCACACAAATATCATACCCAAATCTAATGTCATAATCTTACAGTAGATACAGACCAGAGGCAAGAGCAAGATATTCATGTCCACTGACAATCTTCATAAGAATTGAATGATATTGTGTAGTCTGTTCAAGTGCTAAAATTTTTCTTGTTTGGTTGGTATAAACACCTGCAAAATATTGCATAGTTATGTGAAAAAGTAATGTTCATAATTGTATCACATTATTTCCCTTTATTAGAACTTTGTTTGCTGTTTTACTTGGATGATGCTTTTGCGTTGCATAATACATATATTTCTTAATCATTTAATTAACTCTAATGATAATCCTATTAGCATCTTTCTATCACTCTGTAGCCATTTTGTTATGAATTTATAACACCACTGTGCATTCACAATAACTTCTCTATGTGTTTATGAATAGGTTGACAATGCAATCCAAGAAACAAAGAATTTGATGAACATTATTGCAAAAGTTGTGACCACTTCATTTGTTTGTGCAACCAAGGTAGAACATTTATTTTGTAGGCCTGCTTTGGAAAAAATAATAAACATGTAAAAGTATTTTAAGTTTTAGATTTATAGAAGTTTTTTTATTGGATAGATTTAGTATAACAGTTTTTTTTTATTTTGATACAACATTTTTATCTTAATTACTAACACTTCATGAATTTAGGAAGGTTTAGAACAAAATTGATAAGTAAAACATATCTTTTTAACAGAGAAGTTTATGTTAATTCAGTGTCTTCCATTTACACAGTATAACATAGACTACAGAAAATCTCCTGGCTCAAGTCGTCGGTGGAGAAGCTCAGGCGAGGCGCGCTCAGCTACAAGCAGTGACAATGAGTCCATGTACAGTAGTTCTATGTCAGATGGACTCAACAAAAGCTCATCATCCAATAAACAGTTTTCTGCCAGCAACACTAGTTTGGAGCGACAACCCTCAGGTTCCAACTAGGTGCTCCAAAAAAATATTGTATTCACTCATGTGAAACTAATTGATAAAATGTTGATACAATCAAATCATTCATAAGATGCATGAATCATCTGCATGTCTTTTTTCTTTATCATTAAATGAACAAACATTTTCAAAATGAAAAGAAAAGAATGCTTGTGATGCTTTGAATTTTTTTTTCAGCCTGTGCAATATATTTGTGAAAGCAATTAATACATATACTGTGATGACTCCATAACACACAAGTGCAATAAGTTTTGTAATGTTTGTTCTCCACATCTCCAAATTCAGTGTAATTTTTTTTTGTTTAAATTATAATATGCCTTTCAGTTTTTCACACTAAAAAGTGAGGCTGCTCTCTCTCTTGTTTTACCTTATACTGAAGGTTTTTCCTTGTATCAGATTGACTCGAGTGCTGTTGTCAAATTGTGTTAAGAGTAAATGCCATTGTTTTTGTTTTTTTTTGTAAGCATGCACAGCAATTGTTTTTCTTTTTGTGGAAAACCTTCTCAGATCTTATTACAATTTTATGACATTTATTTTAGCCATTTAATTATACAGTGGACCTTCAGATATCCGGACGCCAGATATCCGGATGCTTCAGTATCCGGACGATTTTTCATTGGAACGAAATTTTTAAATGTTATTCTGTCTTGTTTAACTGGTGATTCAGATATCCGGATGCTTCACATATCCGGACAAATTAACTTGGAACCAAAGCGTACGGATAAATGAGGGTCCACTGTATATATATCTCTCACATCATTATTCTACATAAGAAACTTTGTGTGTCAAAGGACTAGAAATTATGCTTTGCTTAATATGACAATTTTACCATGTCAGTCTTTGCTTTTTCAGTGTTCATTAGTCAATTAAAATTATTTTTAAAAAAATAATGTCTACCAGAAAGCAAAAATATATAGCCATTTCTTATTGAAGTAGACTCTGTTAGGAATACATGTTTAACCTTTTCAAGCTGATCATCTTTTACAACTTCTAGTTAAAGTTGTGTAAAATGAGATTGTGTATTTTCTTAAAAGTAAAATATATATACATATTAAGGTTGTAACTTAGAAGTCCCAGACTCTGTGATTTATTTATGTAATTATTATTACAATGTATTTATGTTGCACTTTGTTTAGATTTGCACATTTATTTTAATGGTGCTTGTATACTCATGTTAATTTGGTTCTGATGCCTGAGATCATGTTTTTTCTTGCCTTTATGAAATCTAAAAATTGTTAAGCATTCCATCATACATTTCCCTGCAATTATATTTGTAATTATCTGTTCATGTTTTTGTTCATGCAAGTGCTTTGCTTAGAGATATGGATGTAAAATGTATTTTAAGATTCAGAGTGTTGTGAAAACAAACTTGTATATTGTACTATCACAGAAAAGTAAATACAGGAGCAAAGAACTGGGTTATAGAAAATATTAGATATATTTAGACTGATCCATGTAATGGTAGTTTCTCCGTATACAGAGACCCCATATAAACCCCCAGCTTTTATTAAGACAAAAATACCTCGCAACATAACATAATTTAATTGGAATGCATCTAAATGGATGTTTGTGAAATAAAGAAATAGATATAGTATCTGTAACTAGTAGATATATTTAGTTCCATATTTTGTTTTATGTTTATGCTTTAAGGTCAGAGTTTAAATACTGAAGGTCATCTCTCTGTATATGACTTATTTCAGAGTATCAAACCAATTTTTTTTTCTAGGTCCAGTGTTTTGTACATGACAATGTATAGTTTCTGAAGTAGTGATCTATTTTTGGAGATATCAGTAGCAAAGATATTAGTTGTACCTAGTCTTGTTGTCTGAATGACTGGATGATCTCGGAAAAATGTACAATGTATTTATTGTGAAAGCTGAAATGTTTTGGCTTTAAAATTTTATGATTTTACACCAGCTAATAACTTCATTGGGCCTTAACTTTGTGGCATTTTAATCACTCGATGGTTAATATGAAATTTCAGATGAATGTACCAAAGTAAACTTTTACAGCATATATTTTATTTTTCATCATATCCAGGATTGATTCATAAATGTAAAAAAAAAAATAGTTGCTGGTGTATGACATCCATTTATAGAGTATAGACAGCACATGGTGTTTAATTGTATGGTCATTTAGGATTATACTGATTAGCTGCTTGGAAATGAGAACTGATGAATTTTTTTTCTTCAAAATTTTGATTAAAGAAAAATGTCTTTCTAGATATCTGTTAGATCTGAACATCAAGTCAAGGTTCAGTTAAGAGGGTGATTTAATTAAGACGTCTTTTAGTTTAAGGTTTGCTTTATACAGAAGTTAACAATAACAATAAACTTAATATATTATAAGTGAAAAAAAAATGGAGAAAACAGCCAGTTAATTGACATTTATCTTAATGAGTTTTTCAATCTTACTACGATGTAATCCTTTTTGTCCATGCACATATCCAGTGTCAGGTGTTCTATTGTTTTGTCCTTTACATGTGTATATTTTTATTTATTATATTTAAATTATTATTTGCATGTGTTTGTGTTCTAGGTTGTACCTTATGAATGCTGTATTGCAGAGATTATTAAAATTAATGAGCCTAATTTGTGAAGATTTTTTTTTTTGGGAGGGGGGGGGGTTGTATGTCTTAATTGATTCTTACTGAAAATTCCTTCATGATTTCCACCAATCCAGTATAAAGTATCTGAAAGCTGTTTTAAGCATCAAGTTTTGATTTACAGTACATAAAGAAAGTATATTTATAACAAATATATTTGTATGGCATGAAGGATCATAAAATGCCCAGAAAAGTAGGAAGAGTATAGGATTATCTCAACCTCTATATAGCTACTTTAACTTGCTATTCCAAATGTTTGCTTATTACAATTTTATCAAAAACTTCATTTATGAAAATGTTAAGAGTCCAAAATATTTTAATAAGCCATGAAATAAATGATCTAAATTGAAACCATATACATGTATATTGTTGTATTAAAAGTGTAATCTTCATATAAAGAATACATGTACATTGCTTATACATGTATATTGGAACAAGAAATTTTGTGAAACACTGACACTCCTGTGTGGTACCTCTAATGAAGGTTAAAGCTTTTCATTGCAAGTCAAACTCTTGTTTCAAGAAATACATCTGCGAAATATAATTGCTCTTAGCACTAACTCATAAAAATTTGGTAAAGGTTAAGATTTTCTATTAAAAGTACATTAAATGTCAAGGTCATGTTGAAATGGTCAAAATTACCTAAGGGCAGGTCTTGTCACAAGAGATAAACATATGAAATATAAAGTTATAGCACCAACCATTCAAAAAAAAATGAACAACAATCAAGTTTTTCAGAAGTAGGACAAACTCAAGGGTCAAGGAAAAGGGGTAAAAACTGTCAGTACTAAAGAAATAGTCTTGTCACAAACAATACACCTATGAAAGCCTTAGCCTCAACCTCAGAAAAGTCATGGTCAAGACTTAAGTTTTTCAAAATAGGTCAAACTTCAAGGTCAAGAATGTTGTTACCCTAGAGAAAGTTTTGTCACAACGAATGCATCTATGAATTTGAATTAGAGTCATAGCACAAACTGTTCAAGATTTACGAAAAAGGTTAAAGTTTTTTTTAAGGGGGCCGACTATAGTTTCCATTGCGCAATATTTCGCGCATCATAGTAAAATGAAGCGTATTTACTGTTTTAATGCAACTTTTTTCGCTTGATTATTAAAATTAAACAAAATTAAGAAATTATAGGTATAAAAATGTTATTAGAATTTGATATAACTGATTTTTTAATTGATGTTGCAATTGATAGGTAGGTTGATGTCGTTACAGTGTGTTTTTGACATTATGATAATCTGTAGCTCTTAAAGAAAGGGGTAATAAAAATATTATTAAAGAAAAAGTAATAAACATACGCTCTTGGAATTTAAAACATAGAAAATTGAGAATATCTCCAATATTTTTATTATGTGAA
Source organism: Saccostrea glomerata (assembly GCA_003671525.1). NCBI lineage: Eukaryota > Metazoa > Mollusca > Bivalvia > Ostreida > Ostreidae > Saccostrea > Saccostrea glomerata. Next base: position 180,447 of record PRKT01000154.1, on the reverse strand, counting down.
TCCATTGTGTATGTCATATTTTGTAATACTCTATAAAAATAGTAAAATTTGCTAATTTTTAGCCGGGCTTATTGCTCAAAGAGCAATTGCCAGTGTAAAGACGAATAATGACCCCCATCGAATAATGACCGGGGGTCATTATTCGACAGCGAAAAATGACCCCCGGTCATTATTCGACGTAGAAAAATGACACTTTTGCCCGTGGAAAAAGTGTCACCACCCTAAAAATTTGCAGAACCCACGTGAAGAAAAATGACCCCCGTAGAAAAATGACTCCCTGTTGATTAAAGCTGAAATTTTTAGGGGGCAAAAAAATGGATATAGAAGCATATTGGCCAAAATGCTCACCTGAGCTTATTTGGAATAAATTGATGATATGTTGTTCTCATAACATACGATTATAGCTATATTTTAAGGTGAATGCGATGATTCAGAATCTAAAGGAGTAAAGATTTATCAAGCCTAAAGGGTTAGGTAAACATTGTTTTTCGATGACAGAAAAAATCATCAGTATCATATATTATTTTATCCTCCGCTTGAAAAGCGGGAGGGTATATAGTGATTGGGATGCTTGTCCGTCTGTTACGCTTTGGAGTATCCATCTGTTATCCGCAACTCCTCTTATATATAACAAGATGTGTTTGTAAAACACTGATGCCCCCGTATGGCAACATAGCAAAGATAAAGCTTTTTTTAAATGCTTATTTAATTAATTGGTACCAAAAGTAGGATATTCTCACTGGAAAACAATTGAGAAATTTGAAAGTCAGCTAATGTTAAAGTTTTTTAATAAGTACAAAAATCTCCAAGGTCAAGGTCAAAAGGTCAATGTAATTAGTATCAAATGAAAGGTTTTGCCACATAAAATACTTATGTAGAGCATGAAAGCCCTAGCCCTAAATCGTTCAAAAGTTATGGTCAACGTTCAATTTCTTAAAAAGTCGGTCAAACTCCAAGGTCAAAGGGTCAAAGTAAGGTCAAAGGGTCAAAGTTATTGTTATCAAATGATAGGTCTTGTCATAAGGATCAAATATGTAAAGTATGAAAGCACTAGCCCTAACTCTTTAAAAGTTATGGTTAAGGTTTGCTTTTTTAAAGTAGATCAATCTCGAAGGTCAAGGTCAAAGGGTCAAAGATCTTTGTATCCAAATGAAGGTTCTTCTCACAAGGATTACATATATGAAGTATGAAAGCCTTATCCCTTACCGTTCAAAAGTGATGGCCAAGGTTAAAGTTTTTTCAAAAGTGCGGGAATCTACAAGGTCAAGTTCAAAGGGTCAAGGTTGTTGGTATCCAGTGAAAGGTCTTTTAACAAACATTACATATGTGAAGTATAAATGTTCTGGTGTCTACTGTTCAAAAAGATATGGCCAACGTAAAATCTTAAAATTTTCATGTAAAAGTGGGTCAAACTCCAAGGTCAAGGTCAAAAGGTAAATTTGGTAGTACCCAAAGAAAGGTCTTCTCACAAGGAATACATATATGGAATATGAAAGTCATAGCTCCATTAAATCAAAAGTTATGGGCAAGGTTAAAGTTTTTGCGGACAAACAGACAAACAGAGAGAAAAACAGACAGACAGACAGACAGACAGACACGACAAAAACTATATACCCCCGAATTTTCGTTTACGGGGGCATAAAAAGATGTATTTGTAAACAGCTATGCCCCTGTATAGCAACATAGCGAAGATTAAACTTTTCTTAAAGGCAATTTAAATATAATGGTACCCAAAGTAGGGTCTTCTCACAAGAAATACATTTACAAAATAGGAAAGCCCTAGCACCAAAAATTAATGGCTAAGATTAAGTGTTTGAAAGGAAGGTCAAACTCAAAGGTCAAAGGGTCAAAGTTGATGGTTTCTTAAGAAAGGTTTAATGTACAAGGATTACATTTATTAAATTTTGTGAAGTATGAAAGTACTAGTATCTTCCGTTTAAAAGTTATAGCCAAAGTAAATTAATTAAAAATTTGGCATTTTTGTGTAAAATGGGACAAACTCCAAGGTAAAGGTCAAAAGGTCAAATCTTGCGGTACCAAAATTGAGGTCTTGTCACAAGGAATGTTCACATATTGAATTTGAAAGACATAGCTACAATAAATGAAAAGTTATGGTAAAGGTTAAAGTTTTTGCGGAGAAACAGACATACAGACGGACACGATAAAACTATATACTGCAGTACCCCCGAATTTCGATTACAGGGACATAAAAAGAAATGGTCTTCAATTAACTTTTCATATTATGATACAGTATAAAGAAGACGTTACAAAAATGAAAATGTTTGTTCTGATTTTCATATATTGTATAAATTCTATGAAAAATATACTCAGAACTGGGTAAAATCATGGAGTAAAAAAAGAAATAAGAAATGTAATGAATTCTGTGTTCTAAATCAAAAGGTTATGTCTACATGTATAGTTTTTGCATTAGAATGTGTATTTTACACCAGCACATAGCTTTACAGAGCATATTTTTAGGTGTTATACCCACCCCACCTCCTTACTTATTTAGGAGGAAGTTGATTATCAGCAAAAGCAACAAAAAAACTACCCTACCTTTATTTTTCTATAAGGAGGGACTAAAAATAAGCTTTAAATAATCTACTATTATACTCATTTTTAACTGTTACTCTGCCACAATACTTTCAAGTATACCCCCCACCAACATTTAAAGTATGCTTTAATCATGGCGAAGTAAATTATGATATGATTGAACTTGTGTGAAGGCTTAACTTCATTTCAATATTTTATCTAGAGCCTCTTTCAGTATTATTGAAAGGTATAGAGTTTATTTATATTTTTGCTTTTCATTTATTTTTTGTTTGTTTTGATTAAACGTAATTTTTTTTTTTGGGGGGGGGTAAAAATTTCCTCCTCTTTCATTGTCAAATAGGATTTGCCAAACTTATACAAGCTTAAAGTTGAAATGAAGGAAAAATTAATTTTTCTATTAAAGAGTATTGGGACCCGATTTTTGCATGGTTTGATTTCTAAAATCAAATGGAATATCATTCTTTAAGCAAACACTATAAGGAGGAATATAAAAAAGAAATTTTATTTACTTGACAATTAAAGAATCTCTTTTCACTTTAAAGGGATTCATTTTTCAATGGGGGTCAATTTCTTATACGACTTACATATAAAAAAATGACCCCCTAGGACACTTTTTCTACAAAAAATGAATTTTTTCTACTGGTAGGGGGTCATTTTTTGTCGTTGAGAAATGACCCCTGGTCATTATTCGACAGGGGTCATTATTCGTCTTTACACCGGCTTAAGTGATCCTGTTCAAAACAGGATGTTAACCCCATAGTCGCCATTTTAAAGTTACGTGTAAAAATATAGTTCTTACTCTCATTGACAACTGCTTTTGAGATAATACAAATGCTAAATAAAGCAACAAAAATAAAACGAAGTTTTATCTAAATAAATAAACATATTTAGTACCTTTGAAAACTTCAGTCTTAAGTCAAAGAACATAGTTTATTGGTGTAAGGAGTTTTGATAATCAGTGTTACATGTGTCTTAGTTCTCTACACATACGAAGAAAAGCAGGAGAGGGAACCAGACTGGCCTGTTTGTTTTTTTTCAGTTGCGGTACCAGATTAATTCTGATTCTGACAAAAATCGGACCGTGGTATTAGGATAGAAACTCATTGTCAGCGTCATATCATTTATATTGATAGATTTAAAATGATTTTTTTTCATCAGAATTTTAAATCTGATATTCTTATTTTTTAATCTGTTAATACAATATAAACGTATGATTCATGTAAGAAATTCATAATGATTCTACTCTGTAAATGAGCCCGGCTCTCTGTACTTCTGAGTACTTTGATTTACATTTTAAGATGCCCCCTCTGGTAACAAGACGGTAGAATTTTGTGTTTCTTACATATATTGTATAATATAGTACTACTCATCAAATATTATAGTTTGAACAAAATGTCTGTTGTAGTATTTGTATAATTTGCTTTAAAGTGCTAAAAATTGGCATTTTCCTATATAATCCTATAGTAAATGTACTTGTATTTTGAGACGGTCCCTCAAAAATACCTGGACGGTAGATTTCCCCCAAACTTTGCATGTACACTGAAGTTAGTGTAAGTTATACATTTTTTTGTATATGGTATAAAAATGAAGAGTTCTACTATTGTAGTTTTCACACAATAAAACTATAGTCGGCCCCCTTAAGTGGGTCAAATGTGAAGGTCAAGGTCAAATACATTATACCCAAAGAAAATTCTTGTAAGAAGTTATGACAAAGGTTAATGTTTTGTAAAATTTTGCAAAAGTGGGTCAAACTCTAAGGTACCAAATGATATTGTCACAAGAAATACACATGAAGTAATTGACAGCCATAGAGTGAAAGGCAAGGTTAAAGTTTCAA
>PRKT01000154.1:116362-173511 GCA_003671525.1 Saccostrea glomerata | reverse complement strand
GGGGGGGGGGGGGGGGGTTAGAACCCAACACAATTTGAATAGAATCAAGATTCAATGGGATGCTGTACTATATAGCAATGCTTATCCTTCTATGGAGACCAAATGGTTCTGGAGAAATTTTTAAGATGGCCCTTCCCTATTTTTTTAATAACTCTTTTCAAAAAGTATATGTATATATTTTTTTAATAAACTTCAAAACCCTGCAACCAGAGAAGTTTGTGAATAAGAATTTGTTAAATCCCCTTTCCCTACAACAGATAAGGATTGGGAAGAGTGAAATGTTACTGATTGTCCAGACAAGAGACAGACTTCTGATCAAAAATGCTCACTTCAGCCACAGTTATATGGCCATGGTAAGCTACATGTATACATGTAGCAAGGTAAAATTGAATTATAAGTACACTGTATTCATGTAAGTGATGGTCACAAAATTGATTAACACACCAAATTTATTAATTAAATACATGCATAAAGTTACCTACACTTCTCAGTGTACTTACAGTGATTTCTTGATCTATCCATTCCTCTTTATCCACAAAGTCTGTATAATCTTCTCCTTTTTTGCCTTTCTGTGAGATAGAAATTTACAAATTAGCAATATAATAATACTTAATTCATAGATTTGGTACTCAATGTATCTCTAGCCAAAAATCTTCTGATGCTGGAGCATTTTGAGAGGATTCATTTGTATTAAATCTCTCTAGTGATTTTAAGGACATCATGCCACTTTTAAGTTTCCAGACTAGTAGCATATCCATGGAGACACATTGACATATATCTTAGACATATTGTCATAAATGGAAAGAAAATCTGTTCATGTCCAAAACCAATTTTGTTTACTTATCCCCCTAATGATACTTATAGCACAAATTTAAACACAAAGTAATCTGCTTTATATCCACAATTATAAGACTTAACCTACCACATCCAAAAGAGTCTGGTCTATCCCAGCCTTGATCAGAGATTTACGAATGCTCTCTCCGTCCAGATCCAGGAAATATGTATAATGATAGGCTGTTCTCTTGCACTGAAATAAACAGATTAGATGTGTGAACTTTACTTTTACCTTTTTTTTCAATTTCAAAAGTCTTAAATAAAAACATGTTCATTTTTCATTATCTCTGAAAAGTGGGAATTTATATGCTAAAAAAGGGAACTCTTGCAAGTCCCTTTTGCACAGGGTTTTATGTCAATTTTTATTTCATAAATCAAAATTTTGCTGAATATTTTGGTTGTTCCTTGGTAAAAAAAAAAAGGACCTTACAATGTATGCTTTGAAATTGTTTAAAACTATTTTCATTACATATTAACAAAAAAAAAAAACAAAAAAAACAAAGAAAATGACAATTTTTTTTTTCAAAAACCAAATTCTTTAACTAGGAATAAACATAGGTAAATGAGATAATTTTTTTTTTAGATATAATCATATATGTATATACACAGCCTAAAAAGTTTCCTATTCAATTAGTAAATGTTGCAAAACTTTAAGCTTACACAGTCCTGGGCATTGATATCAATCTTGTAAGGCTGGTTAAGTATAAAATTCACCACATCATCCCGGGCAAATAATGTAGCTAGAATCAGGGGACTCCTCAATCCCTTTATTAAAAATAAAAGTACATGCGTAAATAACATATATTAAAATAAGATAATGAACGACAATAAAAAAACAAATTCATACAGATCATGTTTGTGAGCTTAATCCATATTACTCCATATCTGAAGAAGTCTGACCTTGTCTTTGGAGTTGATTAACATTTCTGGTTCACTACAGGTCTGGAGGATAGACGAGAATTCACTGAGTGGTTCCTCTCTAATGGCCAGGTGGAGCAATCTCACTTGTTCCTGGTAAGGAATATTTTACATTTAGCAAAATGTTTTTAAACTTTATAACATACAACTTAACTCCCCTCCATCTAAGTCAGGACTGTGTGTGTAGAGGGGATGGGATGGGGGTTCTAATAGATTGGAGCCACTTGAAAAATTTGATAAAAACTAAAGATTCTAAAATAAGATTGTGTCCAAAATATTTGCAAGATCTTTGTGACTCTTTTCTCAAGCTATCAATATACATGGATATCCATTAATTTGAAAAACAAACAAACAAAGCTTGTTCACCTGAAATGTTGGCAGCCATTCTATGAATTTTAAAACATCATCAGTGTCATTCCCTGCAGCATAGATGTAGGAGTCTCTATACTGAAAAAGGACAGAGATCTAAATAAAACACATGTAACTTTTAAAACTTGTAATGCTGATAAAACATAGTAAATTCTACTTTTTCATAAGTTTTAGAACAATTACATGTAAATAAATGAAGACAATACTATAAATAAATCCATACATTGAAGTTTATGAGAAGTCCTCCATAGCCATCCACCGCTAGCCTCTTCAACATATCAAGGTCTGAGTTTCTTATCACTTGGATGTAGTACTGCAATCAGAGACATATAAAACCATTTATGTCTCTGCTGCAATGGACAATAAAATGTAAGTCCAAGTGCTGGAATTTTAAACATTGAGTACATGGCACTGTATTTGTGCTAGTTGTTATTTTCCCTTTAGAGTCCCCCCCCCCTCTCTTTACCTTGTCTATCAATGTGCCTACATCTATTCTCCTGGCAAATTTGGCAATCTCTCGCACCCCTACACCTGTCTGTAAAGTAAAGGAAGTCATTCAATATGATACATGATATACACTTATGTGAATACAATGTAATGATACTTTGTTATAACTGTTTATTATATTTTTAAAATTAATACAAACAAGAGATTTTTGAAAAACACTTATATCCCCCCCCCTTCCCCCTGGACATACATGTACATGCAAAGAAAATGATTGGAAACTGCAAATAATTGGATTTGTTCTAAGTCCAAGGGGCATAACTCTGTCAAAAATTGTTTGTGTACCCAAAAACGAACCTGAACTAGATATTCTCACGATAAATCTGTTTATCAAATTTCATTTCAGTATGTGCAACTGCTGCAAAGGAAATGAATTGAAACTTGGTGAACTAACGGACAGACAAACCGACCGGCAGCACCAAAGCAATATGCCCTCCCTTCTTTGAAGGGGGAAATATGACAAAAACGACATCAAGACCAAGGATCTGTAAAGTAAGACATACATCATCTCTGTCTCCCAGATAAGCTCCATTCCTCAACATAAACTTGAACACTTCTGTTGGCAAGAACCCATTCCCCTTGTCTAAGGCATAGGCCATAGCATTTCGTCCTCTCTATAATATAACATTTAAAAAATTAAACATTTGAAAGTGCAGTGTAGATTGAAATGTTAAGGACATTAAGTACTGTAAATCACTTTTTATTCGCGAGAACTTTATTTTCGCGTAATTACACGAGACAGCGTGCTCGCGAAAAATTTAATTCTGGCATATAATAGTATTCCTTAAGATTATATAGAGCAATAACCACAATTTGCGAAAATTTTATCTCACTTATCAAGAGTCAATAACTACCTCACGAAAATAAGGTGTCGCGAAAATTAAGTGATCTACAGTATTATTCAATAGCATTATTTACATGTGCTTTATAATAACATTTTGAAAGCATCTTCTTGACATCAATTCAGAAAATAAAAATTTACTAGTAATTTGTTTTAAAATTAATTATTTCAAGAATGTTATAGTACTTAAAGAACACTTATATCTATGAAAGTATTCAAAATCATTGTGCAAATCAAACCTCGTCTTTAACATTGAAGTTAACATTAGCTTTCAGTACAGTCCACATAATGTCCGGTGGCGTCGTGGTGTTGATCACCTCAAAGTACAAGGGACCCTGCTCACACAAACAACACACAGCTTTAAATTTTAATTTTGTCAAGACTAAAAAAAAATCTAAAGCATCTTTATACAAATTATTTTTCTAGGTTGTTGAATCAGCATCCCTTTTCAAATCTCCTATATATAAATCTTATTCTACAAACATATAAATGATAACAACCTATAAATAATATTGTTTTGCATAGAAAATTTCTTTCATTTTTTTCATAAATATTTTTCATTAACTAAATTTAAACTGTTTGTTAAACTTCTTTTGTAATTTAAATCAAGCATTGGAATAGTAAATTTACAAGTAACAAGGATAGAAAAAAACAAATTTGTTTTTTTCTGCAATATTAACTGAAGTAAGAAAATTTAGATGTGCAAACCAACTACCATAAAGAAGAGGCATTAATAAAAGTAATCAATATATATATATATATATATATATATATTGTATATACGGGTAAAATAAATAACAGAATATAAATCCCTTAATATGTTTAAAGTTTAACACAAAAAGTGCCGGTATATATAATAATTTATTATAAGACTGGTGCTAAATATTATGGAGAAAATCATCAACTGAAATGTAAACAATTAAATGTACTGTAAACTAATTTTTTAAACTTTACCTTTCAATGTTCAACAATTTTGTAACAGAAAGAATTTTTGAGGATTTAACTGTGATATTAATTCTAAAAAATTTCTATAAAAGTCATAAAAATTAGTTTGCAGTCAATATATTGTGAGAAATCAAAACTACTTTTATAATATTGCTAAAAAATGAAAGAAAACAAATAAAATAAGAATAATTCCTGTATTTATGTTTTTACCTTTAACTCATGAAAGCCCTAAAAACAACAGTAAGTCTAAATGACAAGCGTTCTGCAGATCACAAATACAAAGATCTTAAGAACCTTCACAGCATTATGAACTTGAGAAGCTTTAGAAGTATAAATGATGAGAAGCCAATGGCCCACAATGCTCACATGAGTTAAAAAATACCCTTCTGTTCTTTTCCTACATATTCCCAAGTAAAAATGAGATAATATTGTGGCACCCCCATAACCTAGGGTGTAATTATTTGAACAAACTTCAATTACATTGCCTGAGGATGCTTTCATATAAATACGACTAATCATAAGTTTTGCTGTTCTTGAGAAGATTTTCCTATACATTCCCAGGTAAAACTTTGCTCATAGTAGCCCCAACCAACCCACCGGGGTCATGATTTGAATAATTTGAATCTATGACATGTCTGAGAGCTTTCATGAAGTGTTCATTTCTTCTGGTCAATGGTTTTTGAGAAATGATTTTTAAATGACCCCACAAAATCTTCACTTTTACTGAATTATCTCCCCTTGGATGAGAATGTGACCCTTCTTTTAAACAAATTTGAGGTAGGTTTACGAACTCCATAAAATGGCCCTGTCAATTTACCGATTAACCAACCAAGACCTAACGTCCCATTTCGAACATAAACATAAAGTAGAGACTTAGTCCAGTTTCGAACATAAACATAAAGTAGAGACTTAGTGCTTTCATTTCCTATAAAAAAAAATTTCTCTGAGTGTCCAAGTTTAGAAACTCAGGCGTTGTGAAACTGCAATGTTCTTGATTTTTGACGAAAATAAGTGAAATTGAGCATTTTCAACTTTTGATGAAAATATGAGCCAAACCGCAATCCAAAAAATTTTTCATGGATTAGAATCTTCTGAAACAGTTCTTTCATTATATAATTAAACATTTTAGATCAGAGGTTGGGGGCTATGCAAAATATTAAAAAACAGCTTAAATTTTTGGTAATTTTTAAAGAAATTTTCAAGATTTGAGGAAAATGACGAAATTCATGACGTCATAATACATGAACAAAAGAAAAAATTACGTCATTTTTATTTGATATGAAGTTACCAAGGGCCCAAGTGAAATTTAACATATTTTCAACTAAAACTGAGTAGTTCTGGCTTTTCAGAAATTCACAGGGCCAAAAATGGACCAATGTGAACTTTGCTCTTTGATTTACTTTAGCATAGGATACCGGGTACTTTGTGGTAAGTTTGGTTGAAATTGGCACAGTGGTTCTGGTGAAGAATATAAAAATTTGCAAACACAGCCAACAGATCAAGTTGGATCAGAAAATCTTAAGCTTAGGTGATCTAAACATAAATGTCTCTCTTATATCAAACTTCATATAGGCATATACAATACTAATTAGTCTTTTAGCTGGTAAGAAATCTGTACATTAAAAAACATAAACAACAAAAAACTGCAAGATTGGTGTCCAGCACACTCCTTCCTCTGGGAAATCATTGTGAAAATATCATTTCAATGTGAACATAACAAAGGCTTTTACATTAAAAATATGTAGTTTCCAAATAAATATCTATTCAATATCTGATTTTCAAATGTGAAAACTCTAGGTTTTTAAGTCAAACGATAGTGTTAACAAAGGAGTAAACATCTATAACCATACCACAAAATAATCATGAACGAGCACCAGCATATTAACATCAGCTCCGGCATCACAGAGCATTTTGACCAAGGTGTTGTCTCTCATTTCTATAGCAAACTGTAGAATGTGCTGCTTTCTGGATGCCTGCACAGACAGAGAGAATGTATTATGTGAGAAATCTTACCATTTGATAGAATCAACAGGTAAATATACCTGTATGTTTGCATTTCAACTTTTTTCTTCTAAAAAAAGTTGTTTAAAAAAGTTTATATATGTACTTCAACTATATGTATGAAAAATATTTAATCACTGTCCATTAAAAAGAAAGAACATTCTTTACTGGTGTTGATAAAAATGAAAATACCTATGCATTACTCATGTATACTGTCAAAGTAACCCACTTACCTTATTAAGGAAGTTTATTCTGCACCACGACTTCTTCAAAGCTGCTCTGACCCTGTCATAGTTCAATTCCAAACACCCATATATCACATCCTGGAAAACATTTAAAAAAAACAACCACAGATATAGATCACCTTGCCAAACAACAAACGCTCAAAGATCACATATTAGTTAAGAAAAAACACCCTTGCTTGGATCACATCCTAAGTAAAAAATCAAACAATCATTCTACACATTCTAGTCAAGAAACAAAGCATTTTAGTAAAAAAAATGAAAGTACTCAGAAATACAGAGAGCCGGGCTCATTTATAAAGTAGAATAAATTTCTTACATGAATCACGTTTATATTCTGATGAAAAAAATATTTTGAAACTATCAAGATAAATGATAAGACACTGACAGTGAGTTTTTCAATCCTAATACCGCAGTCTGATTTTGTCAGAATCAGAATTAATCTGGTACCGCAGCTGAATGTAAACAAACAGGCCAGTCTGGTTCCCTCTCCTGCTTTACCTCGTATGTGTAGAGAACTACGACAGCACTGATTATCAAAAATCCTTACACTAATGAACTATGTTCTTTGACTTAAGACTGAAGTTTTCAAAGTCATCACTGCTAATGTTTATTTATATAGATAAAACTTTGTTTTATTTTTGTTGCTTTATTTAGCGTTTGTATTATCTCAAAAGCGGTTGAGAGTAAGAACAATATTTTTGCGCGTAACTTTAAAATGGCGATTATGGGGTTGACTTCCTGCCTTGAACAGGATGACATAAGCCAGCAATTGCTCTTTGAGCAATAAGCCCGGCTAAAAACTTATGGATTATATCCCATTCAAAAACACCAAAAATGCGTAACACATTTCTTTCATTGGATAACAAAATGTAAATCACATTAAAGTAAAATGACCTCCTGGTGTTCTGATAACATACTATAAAACAAGAATACCAAAAAAAATTAGAAATCAATTTTTGTACATCCACAATACACTATATAGCTGAGGATTCCCTGGAAGAAATGGGCTGATTATCCCTCGACTCACCAGGGTAGCCTTGTGTTGGTCCAGAATCCTTACTATGTCATGATGTTTGTGAGCTGCAGAGTACTGTCTCAGGGTTAGGCCATTCTGTACAACAGTAAATGTTCAGATGTTATAAATTACAGATATTCCACACTGAGCAAATTACATAAATTATACAGGTGTACTTTAAAGGTCTATCACTTTACAAGTACATATGGAAAGCAAGATGACTTACATATTTAGAATCCATTTTACACCAGCAATGTAAGAGTTCTTTGACTTTCTCCACATCATGTGCTTTAACAGCATGGAATATTCCTGGCTGTAAAGAAAGGAAATATCAATCTAAGATCTACATAATTAAATTGTTTGTAGATCCATATTGAAGAAACATACATCAAGTACTTGACAAGCTTTATGAAGATAAACAAATGATGAACTTTAAAAAGGCTCCTCTTTTCTTAAAATTAGGTTTAATATTCAGAGGATTTTTCTTTAAAAGTTTTATCTTCAAAGAATGGAATACTACAGTAGTTTCATTATAGATACATTTTATTATGAATGAGCCAAATCAACAATTACTAAAAGGAGCCTGCATTTCCCTGTACTAACCTTATATTTTTCATACACCATTTGCCAGTATTTGTTGTCGGGGTCAAGCTCTGCAGCTGTCTTTCCAATCTTGGTGTGGATACAAATAAAACAAAAATTAAATCCTCTTCATATACAATGTAAGTAATTAAAATCTTTTTTAGCAACTTATTTCAGTGAAGTTTTGCCGTTTTGTAAAACAAGTACAAATATGTTTAATTGAGCTGTATGCAACATTAAAAAAACCTACATAACATTTGATTTCAGGGTCCGCCCCACAACACATGACATCAGCAACATGTAGACCATCCTTCTCTAGGGCTGTAACATGGAGAGGTGTATAGCCAAACTATAAAGAGCAAAAAGCATTTTATTACATTCTGATTTGATTTAGATTGTCACATGCATGGCCAAATTCATTTTATTCTGTACACTTATTTTATTAGGATAAATCAATTCAATGTAATAATTATAAATTAATATGAATGAAATATACACATCTATCTAAATACAATATACTTAATGTTAGATATTTGGCTCTTGCCTTATTTTGGCTGTTGATATCGATTCCTTGGGCAGCTATGATGTGAAACACAACTGGTCTATACATGGTACACACATAATGCAAGTATGTGTTACCTTTCTGAAACATCACAATATTTCACCATGAAGTCACTAATTTCATAAAAGAAGTTCTAAATGAATACTATGTCTATTTATGAGTATCTAAAGGAAAGTCACCTCTTAAATCCAAAATATGAATACCATTTTACTTTTAAAGAAATATGACAACTCACCCTGTCCTTGAGGTGAACATTTTCCCCAGTCTCAATGAGACGTTTTAGTTCTCTGAAGTCTCCATCTTTAATGGCCTGACCTATTTTTGTCTATAAATCACATTTAATAATTAACAATCAAATAAAACATTTAATAATCATTTAATAATTAATTCAGGTTTCAAATACATTAATTCATCACATCTTCATCTTTAGTCTGAAATATCCAGTTTTCTTAAAGGCGCCAGTTCTGACGTTTTCCTGGCATATAAATATATAAATATCATTAAAAAAAAATCCAGGAAAACATCAGATATTTCAGACTACTTCTAGTACTTCATCTTCTGTTGACTAAAAAAAATTTTATTAGAGTACTTTGCAAAGTACTGAAATTTGAAAGATTGCATGTCCTGCTTTTAACTGCATGTACCATAATTTAAATAATGAGGAAATGCTCTCATTCAATAAAAAATTAATCATATTCAGATGATCTTGTGAGAAAAACAAATGTTAATAGGTGGAAAAATATAATGAAGAAAAAATTCAAAACACTTACTGATGCCAACTGGGGCATAGCCCCTGCCATGTTGAATGTTATTTATCTACAGAATGTCATATGAGATTTTTGTTGATCAACATAAACTGAGTCCAAACCCTTATTAAAAAAAAAAGAAATACATTAATCTGTGACAACCGCTCAGATAAATACAACAGTATGCAGTAAATAAATCTATAAATATGATAATTGATAAACATGTCAACAACAAGAAGAAAGGGGGAACACACAACAACAAAAAAGATGCATTAATGACGGTTTGGATTAATTCAAATGTTTTTTTTTTTCATTAGAGAACTGTTAGATCTTCCCTCAGTCCGAGTTCTTCTACCTTCTACATGGTACGTTGGTCCGTCATCTTTGACGATTACTCAACGGCGCAGCGCTTTGACAACATTGTTAGAAAGATTAAAATGTAAAAACGGTTAAAAGGTAAAAGAAGGAAGTTTTCAGCTCTTCTGTCAGCAGCCAGTCCGGTAACCGTAGCGGCCCTGAGACTTACTAGTAGAGGTCTCCCCGGCATTGCCTACTGACTTCTTTAGGGCTTACTTGCTCCCTGAGCCATCTAGAAGGAAAGTGAAGAAAGCCCCTGCTTGAAGTGTACCAAGTCAGGGGCCTCAGCAACAGATGCTGGTAAAGTGTTCCAGGTTATGATAGTCCTGGGGAAGAAACTGAACTTATAGATGTTGGTTCTGCACTGATGATGCTGGAATCTGTAGGAATGGGTGGATCTGGTTCGACTTGATAATGGAGTGACATACTGAGATAGCGGGATATCTACCAGGCCTTTCCATGCCTTATAAAACATGGCGAGCTGTGCCTTGGTCCTACGGCTCTCTAAGGATTCCCACTGGAGACTGTCTAGCATGTCTGTAACACTGCTGGTATTCCTGTATCTATTTGTGACGTACCTAGCAGTTCTCCTCTGGACCATTTCAAGTCGGTGGATGTGATCCTTTGTGTGGGGATTCCATACTGAGGCACAGTACTCCAATGTGGGCTGAACTAGTGCTGTATATGCCTCTGTCTTGGTCTTCTCATTTGTGATATTGAGGTTCCTACATAAGAAGCCAAGAGTAGAGTTCGCCTTCTTAACTGTCTTATCAATATGGACCCTCCATGACAAGTTGGTAGTTATCCATACCCCTAAGTACTTGGCGGTCTCTACATTCTCCAACATCTGACCTTTCAGTGAGTAGCTGTAGAGCTGCGGGTTGCGGGATCTGGTGAACACCATGGTGTTACACTTGTCTGGATGGAAATCCATTCCCCACGTTTTCTCCCACTCCTCTAGGTGGTGTAGGTCTTGTTGGAGTTGTTCGCAGTCCTCCCGACTGTGTATCTGGCGATAAAGGACACAGTCATCAGCAAATAATCTCACATGGCTATTGACACAAGATGGCAGGTCATTGATGAAGATGAGGAAGAGCACAGGCCCAAGCACACTCCCTTGTGGGACTCCGCTGATGACAGGTGCGGGCTCTGATGTGGCTCCTTCCACCACCACTTGCTGGGATCTCCCGGTCAAGAAAGAGCGGATCCATACATGAGTGTTACCGCGGATTCCACTGTGGTGAAGCTTCATAAGAAGTCTCTCATGTGGGACGCGGTCAAAGGCCTTGCTAAAGTCTAATACAACCATATCATGTTGGATACCTTTGTCCCATGCTCTTGCCAGGTCATCAAATAATGTGAGTAGTTGGGTCTCACAGCTCCTTCGTGCCCTGAAGCCATGCTGCACATCTGATAATATGCTGTACCTATCCATGTGGTTCATGATGTTACTGACCAATATGTGCTCTAACAGCTTACAGCATATGCATGTTAAGGAAACTGGCCGGTAATTTGAGGCTTTGTATCTCTCACCTTTTTTGAAAATAGCTGTTACATTTGCCTTTCTCCAGTCTTTTGGTACGATGCCCTCAGACAAGCTTTTACAGAACAGTTGAGTGAGGAGTGGAGCAATCTCAGCTGACATGTCCTTCAGAACTCTGGCTGGTATAGAATCAGGTCCTGAGGCTTTGTTAGGATTGAGCTTCCTCAGTAGCTTGCAGACTCCTTCCTCTGTGATCTTAATGTCGGGCATTTGTGGGGATGGTGTACCATGAGGCATGGGGATATTCTGGGTATCCTCTCTAGTAAAAACAGACTCGTACTGGCGATTCAGAATATCCGCCTTGTCTTTTGCCTCAGAATGTAGTACTCCTCTGTCCTTTAGTGGTGACACTCCATTGCTGTCCTTCCTCATGGCATTCACAAACCTCCAGAAGCGTTTTTGTTTATTTGGCTGCATATCAGACTCTGTGTTGCCAACTTCAATAATGTTGTTCACATAGTCCCAGTATGCTTTCCTTACAGCTGTTTGTGCTTCAGATTTCGCCTGTAGGTATTTATCTCTGATCTTACTTGATTTCTTCAACTTCTGTTTTGTAAAAAGCTTACGCATCTTGCGTTTTACCTCTTTCGTGATCCATGGCTTGTGAACCTTATTCAAACAAACAACTGAATTTTTTTAAAGGGCAAAGAGGAAAAAATACAGTCAATAAATAAAAATGGTAAAAATGTTAAATTAAGTATAAGTTATTGATGAAAACTCCTGTGTTTAGACAATTGACAAACTGACTTACGTTTCTAATGTCAACTTTCTACAATGTGAGTCGCAGTCAAACAAGTGCTTTGAAAAAAAAAGACAGAAGAAATGCGAGCTTATCGAATCCGGAGAAACACATTCATCTAACGGGAACCCTTTTAACCTTAGACAAAATGCAAAATTTAAAAAACGAAGTTGCAATATGAACACGGTTTAGAATTTTTCGAAGAAATTCGGACAAAATTTTTTTTGATAATATTCAGCAGAACTTCGTTCAGATTCCGGGATTATGATGTTCGCGCACTGACTTTCGAAGCGCATAACTGACTTTGACACACTATGTTTACAAATGGCGGACAAGAAGAAACCGAACTCCGCCGATGATCGTCCACAAGAGACTGACAGGCAGTTTTTGGGTAAAATTCTATCTTAAGCTGTTCTAGCTGTTATTTCTTAAAAATTTATGCCAAATTTTGCGAATGTTCTCTTCACCATGGCGTTGTTGTTAGAGCTTGCAGGGGACACGGATACATTACGAGTGTTGCAAAGCGAATGTCAGACACCTCGGCCCAAAGACACCTAGGCCCATTGACATCTCGGCCCAATGACAACTCGGCTCAGACGGCTCGGCCCAAGATTAAAGACATGTCGGCCCATACAAAAGACACCTCGGCCCAAGCACAAATTCATTGAGAAATATTGAAAAAAGACATTGATTAAATTATCATTTCTTTTTTTACATTTTACAAAAACTCCCACGGGTATATTGTACATGTAATCCTTTCCTTCTCACAGACTATAGACCCTTGTCATATACTTTATATCGTCAGGGAAACAACGCAAAATGATACGATATTAACATACAATTTTTAGTTTAAATTTCATAATATATCATCATATTTATGAAATTGTATGAAAGAATTGCTACTATATGTTGAAATAGTAATACCATATATATTGCGCATTTCTCCATGACAGATTTTCAGAAATAAACCAATCATCTTTCATAGACCCCTCCCCCTTCCTTTTTGGTTTTTAGAAAAACATAAAATCGTAAGAAAGAATAACTTATCTTTTTAAAATCATTATTAATAACACCAATTCAGACACCAAATTAATTTTTTCTATCTCAAATTTGCTTGTGCGGAGGTGTCTTTTATATGGGCAGACGTGTTAATAATTTTGGGCCGACCTGTCAGGGCCTAGGTGTCAACCGTCACGGGCCGAGGTGTCATCGGGCCGAGATGTCTGTCAACCTGCAAAGCGATGGGCCCATGTTCGTTCGCCCTAAAAATTGTTCGCCCGATTTCCCGTTCGCCAAATTTCCCGTTTGCCCAGAGTCTGCTCGCCTTAAAACTTGATCCCACAGGGTCCGCTTGCCCTAATTTAATGTAAAATAAAATCTAACGAATTTCTTTCCAAATTAATCATTTTTTTTGAGATGAAAGGGAGATTCTTCAAAGGTAGAACCTTCAACATCTGCTGTTTAGTTCTATAATGGACCTATTAACGTCTCAGTCCTTTGTTTACAAAACATAGCGCAAATCGTAAAAATAACACGGATGTATCCCCCTAATTAACATTGATATTAAACCATCTAATTAACTATAGTGCAAACACTAAGTCATTAAAAATAATAAAGACTAAATAAACATTGTTCCTCTTATCAGAATTTGAGAAAAAATATCCCAAGTTAAATGTAAAGGAAATAAATAGAAAAAAAATAATATATTACTTCATATGAGTTTATATATCCAAGTATACCCTAAAATCTTGAAAATAAGACAGATTTAATAATAAGCCGGTTTTGAAAATAAGCCACCTATTTCTTGTATTAAAAATTACTCAAAAATAAGCCAGTTTTGAAAAAAAGCCAGTCATGACAATGCCATTTAGGAAAGATGTTAAACGTTTGATGATTTCCGTGTTTTAAAAATTGACAAGTGAAAACTTAAATGTTTTTTTTTACTGTGCAAAATAAAAATGAGTTATCTTTCTTTAATTCATTTAACCTTTTAAATTACCAATTTCTGCATACGACATAGTACGAACAAGTACGAGTATCGACGACATACATATAGTTCGAACTAAGTCTTTAGCTACTAATGAACTTATGAAAAATTACTAATAAAGGGTAGTTTTTAAAATAAATTTTTTTTACTAGTAAGCATGTTACGCTGGCTAAAAAAAACTTCAATGTGGAACCAGTTAACATGTTGAATTTTTTTTCATGAAATTGTCAGAACAATAATTATCTCATCTAGACCTGTACAAGCTAACGATGTGCTTAAAGTTGTTATAATTAAATAAGAAAATGGATAAAAAAAAGTTTTTGTTTGTAAAGCATTAACTGTCATATATATATATAACTGGATATCTCATATATTATTTTTACTTTTTTAAAACATTTTTATATTTCATATAAATTTATATGCTGTATACAATGAAATTATCTTTTCGGGATCGGCATTCTCAAAATATAAAGTAGACGATTGATAACACCATAGACCTAAAGAACGTACACCGGGAATTGCCAATGAATAAAAAATTGACGAGGGAAAACTTTGACAAGCTAATTAAAGTAATTCGTCAATGTTTCCTTGTCAAACTTTCCACTTTTACAGTATTTTTTCTACAAGCAAGATACTGAACAAAGTATTATTGTACTTGTTTTATTTTATTATACGCATGATTTTTTAATTTTTAATGATTGTATTGAAAAAAAACCATGATTGTGCTCTCTTCTCTTATCAGTTTTTTGCATTGATAATAAGCCGCAATTTGAAAATAAGCCTGTTTTGAAAATAAGCCCCCACTTTCTTACCAAATCTTAAAATAAGCCGCGGCTTATTTTCAAGATTTTAGGGTATTATGTAAGTATTGGGCGAACCACATATAGGGCGAAACATATTTCGGGCAAACGGACTCTGCGCAACCGGACTTCCACGAACAGGTAGATCGGGCGAACGAACCGTTACCCAAAACGATAGTTTGTAGATAGTGTGACCATTAGGGCAAGCACTAAATATACCCATTCAGTTTTAATCTAGATATACTGTATAACGGGTATTTTTGGAGTGCTGCTAATTTTTAAGAGTTTTATAAATCCGTAAAATTTAAACGCGTAAAATTTCTCTGAAGTTTTTTTACTCGCCTAAATTTAAAATTTTGAACTTCGTATTATGAGTGTATTTCAGTTCTTTTATTGCCATTTAGCTAAGTACCCGGAGGCTATTGAATTAGTACTGGCATCCGTTGGTATTTTTGGGAACTTTGTAATTGATTATCAATTAGGATCAAACAAGTTAATCTTAATTAATGCACAGATTATACAAACATCATCAAATACCTGGTTGCACTTACGGAACACATAATTTCTGATAATGGCTTAATTATTACAGACTAAAGTCTTAAAATTATATCTGTTTTTTAAGGCTTTTACCTCTTTCTTCTTTTTTATTTGATTCCAGTAAAAACTTCGACATTTTAATATACTAGTACTGTATCCGTGTCCCCTGTAATTCGATCTGGCAACTTAACCATGATGGTTTGAGTTGTCTTTCTTTATTTCAAATAAAATGAAGACGGGCACGTGGTGCGCAACAATAATGATGCGTAGACGTGTATAAATTGAAAAGGAATAAATTCAGGGCATGTGATATATAAAGGTTTTTAGATGAATAAACATATCATCATTTTATGAATGGACACTCGTTATCATAGGTACAATTTCGTTTTTATATTTACATCGGATTGTCCTGAAACATTTAAAACATGTATGTGTATGATAACGCATTCAAAACGCTAAAACTTCACCTCCGATGATTTTAATTTTTACGGACATGCTCAATTCGTAAAAATTTAACTCGTAAAAAATTGAATCACCCTATTTCAACCGAAATTCGTAAAAATTTACAGCAGTAAAAATTACCCGTTATACAGTATCTCTTCAAACTACATATGATCTAATTGTTGCGTCTACTCTTCTACTGACCATCTAGACCCTGATGATGCATGTCATTTGAATGTTGCATAACTAAACTGAAGTCTGCTAATTTAAACAAAGAACGTTAATTTTAATATGTTGATAGTGCGCCCATTAGGGCGAGCGCAGATACTGATTCAGTAATAATTTAGTTCGGGCTCATCAAACCGCACATGCCATTTGCTACGTTAGGACTCTGACATCAAATGACATCGTATGTTTGTTGTGTTACCAAATTGAAGTCTAAACAATGCAAATTTTAATGAAAAATGTTTAATCTGGTGAAATAATTAACCCTGTTTTCCATTTTACAGAGAGATCTAACATAGGAAATTTGATGAAGGATGTCCTTGGTAAAATTGTTAGTAACAGGCCATCAGACCCCATTTCTTTCCTGGCTGATTAGTAAGTTTTTTTTTACCTAGACAAGTGCTTGAAATATTTTTTGCTTTTTTTATTTTATCTTTGCAATACATTGAAATTATTCAAGGAATAAATGTACATATGAATTATTGCCTATGTGCATTTGGCATTTATATTACCATAGATACGGACCTTCTAATTTACAGATGACCATACTTTTACTGTTCATTCTATTTTACTTTTGATTACATGTATGGCCTTGAGGTACAGATGATTTTACCATAGCTTTACTTCTTATGAGTTTAAAATTGCATTTCTGACCTTTTCACTGATATTGAACCTAAAGAGAGGTGACCACTATTATTGATGACCTTAACACTGATTGTTTTAACCTTAATAAAAAGTTTAATATATCAGTGCTACAGTGTATTGTGTTCAAAATTAATGACCTAAGCAAAGCTGATGTCAGATCTTAGAAGCTGTAAATGACCCAATCCTGGTGATGACCTTAAACTGTAGGTGACCTTACGAATGTCTTTGACATTAACCCTGCTGATGACCTAATCAATGCAGTTTTCTTAACCATTGCTTATTACGTTATCTCAGGTTGGGACCTTATCATGACTGGTGACCTTTTGACCTTTATTGATTTTATTACTGTTCATATTGCATTTTAAGTTTGGGTGGCCAAACAAGTAGTCATTAACTTCCAACGCCATTAGCCATGATATAAATTCATATGACATTAATTTTAAGCATTATTTCATCTCAATTTTCTAGTTTTGACTCATTAGAAGATCAATCAAACTTGGTGCTAAAGGCTCGCAACATGATTGAGATGACGCACCATAGTCGACCAGTTTTTGAGATGAATGTACGACAAGCTTATGATATTTTGCTCAAACAAAAAGGTAAGTCAAAGAAAGTTCCCTTTCCCATTTTGGTCTTATTTTCACATATTCTGTCTGTTTGAGAAATACAATATAACTACAGCATTGAATTCTTGTTAAAAAACAAAGATAGGTGTAACTGTCTGTAAATTCATTGAAAAAAAAATGTACATGTATTTCTAAGAAGGCAGCTGATATTAACATTTAAATTAATAAATAATGTAAAATACAGAATATATGAATGGCAGTATGACATAAAATTTCAATTAGATCCACCTCTGTACATAAGATATTTCATTTACATCTCAGGTGTGTTCATTTACACTATGCAAAAAATTAATTAAATTAATTATTTTGTGTGGTTATTATGAACATTTAAAATGCCATTACCATACTTTGTTACTTTTTTAAGCTCTTATTATGACAGTTTGTAATCTACAAGAGCTAATGACAGTAAAATGACATACGACATTATGAATGTTCTAAAATAGAATCCTAGAAAGCTTTTTTATATTAAAGTAAAAGCATGCAGCACTTCCTGAGATATGCACAGTAGGTATAGGCAAGTTTATCATTCTCTGATGACAACAGAAAAAAGTTATTGTGTTCATTAAAATGCAAGTTTATGTTAAAATCTGTGTCATCTGCATACATGCAGTTAACATTTTTTCAATTCCATTTTTTAAAGCCAAACTTGAATTATACCTAGATCACACGACCAATAAATTCTAAAGACATAAGTACACATTATTTGTCGCACTAGTTTTTATGCCCCCATAGCATATATTGTTTCCACATTCCAACATTATTATTCTATTTCTTCTGAAATTCATCAGTCCAGACTGTTTTTAAATAATAAGCTGATTTTTGTTATGTCTTTTGATTTCTATGACTCATAAATCAGATTTAAGTTTCATGTTCATTGATCTATTTTCACAAAAGTTATAGCCATTAATTGGACTTGAATTGTAAATTTTTAGCAATTCACTAATTTCTGGTCTTTTTTATGCTGGGATTGTAAATAATTAGCAAGTTTTTGTTTGTTTCTTGATTAATTGATGATTCACAGACCATTAGTTTCAGTTTCATGTTGATCTACCCATTTTTAAAAAATGTTTTTGCTATTATATGAAAAACTGCAATCTAAATTAAGACATCCCTATGTCAGACTACTTTTGAATGACGTGTTACCTTTTTGACTTCTCACATCAGATTATAGAAGGAGACATACAGATTTATTATGTACGGATGAGGAGAGTGAGTAATATATAACTCTATGTAGATATTCCTCCTGAAGATTGATATTAAAGTCTCTATAAACTTTAACTTGATATTATCTCCCTTTTCTATACTAGCTTCCATCAATATTAGACTTATTTTGATTTATGTTTTGTCAATAATGTCCTGTTTTGTACTCTTTCTTTAAAAGTCTTGGAAGAAATTACATCTGTTAATACTTAATACTGATTCATTTTTTGTTCTACAAAGAACTCTGTACAGGGCAAAGAGTCCATTGTCCATCTGGTCTTTCCATAAACAATTTTAAAACAAAAATGTTACATTTCTGATTCAATTTCAAAAAAACATTTATTAGTAGACTACAGTAATAGTGCAATCCTTTGACTTCAATTGATGATGCTGACATGATAACTATATAATTATACAGTTGGACTTCGTTATCTTGAATTTTGGTATCTTGAACTCTGATATCTCGAATACCATGGATATGTCAAAATGATTTGAAAGTCCCAACCTCATATTCTTTAAGTATTTTACCTTGAACTTTGATATCTCGAATTCTCGGATATCTGGAAGTTTTTACTCAGTCCCATCAGGATCAAGGTAACAAAGTTTGACTGTCTAATACTGTAAACCAACTTTTATTCGAGAGAAATTTTCGCGAAGCTCACGAGAGCCTCGTCATTGCGAATATTTCTCACTGTGAACCGGTCTTTAAAGTCTCTGTGTCCATTAATAACAGATCCAAAATCAGTTTGATTGCGAAAATTAATCGTCGCGAACTAGTTTACCCCTGGTAAATAGCGAAATAAAGTCGCCGCAAATAAAAGTTGGTTTTCAGTAATTTATTGTGATTATTTTTAAAATGCCACACCTCCTTCAGGTTGGTTTAACTCATTAAACTGTGTACATGAGTCCCCTTTTGCACAGAGAGATATTTCAGTTTTAATAAATATTATTGCAATGTTTACTGTGTAGAGAAATTGTTTTGAAATTCATTTAAACCTGTTCTCATGCTCTTGGTTGATGCAATGTACAGATACTATGATTCAAGGTACATGTACTTATTTCTAGCATTTAGTTTTTGATTTCATTGAACATTGTTCAGGGTCACTAAAATTAAAATTATTTAAATGTTCAGTTAATTTTTTTCTCACAAAGAAGAAAAAGGTCAAGCTAAGAAAAGATTGAAAATGCTTGAATTTTGCAAATTGTATTTTATAAATTTGGACATAATCCATGTAAACTCTGCTACTTTCCTATCAGAGACTTGTGGTTAACATTCATTTTTAAATTCAATCTCTGAAACAAAAGTTAACATGTACTGTATAAAGTATTTTTTAAAACTATCTTTTACACTGTATAACTATAAACAGAAAAGTTTCCATTTAATGTTTTATCTAACAAAGGATGTGCTGTTGATGTATCTTGTTTGTACCTGTATAACTTGACCTTTCTAACAATTCTCTAGCTGAAATAGACCACTGGAGTTCAGGTTTCTTTATACATGTATTTGTCTTATGTTCTGATTCATACTGAACTTATAATGCTGACAAATCTACAAGCTAGAAATGGAAAATGGGTAAAATATTTCAAAACAGTCCTATGAGATCTGATATAAAAACATGTTTAGATACATTGTATGCTTAATTTACATGTATATAATATATGAGATTTCTTTTTCCCAATCATTTTAACCGTTTGATTTCATTTTGTAGTTGGTAAAAGACTGTATGGTCTGAACGGGACTTCATATACTGATCTCATCAAGACACTTTGTAGGTATGATGATATTTGTGTTTACTTGCAAAAGAAAAGCAGATACCATATGTTCAGGGTTTTATTGCATCACTATTGTTTAAAGACTCTATATATATCTTCTTGGAATCTGAGCAGTCAAATTAAGGACAACAGTCATGAGTGGAGAACAGAATTTTTTTGAATATTTATCAAATAATTACTAATTGTTGAAAGTTAGATTATCTTTATATGAATGTTCTGTCTTGATTAGTTTGTACACATTGTTAACAGAGACATTCCCCAGCCTGTAACAACTAAACTTCTGAAGAAGATTGAGTGTCTAGACTATGAAGCCATCCGATTTGATGTGTTTAAGTCTGGTGTCTTTACTTGCTGTGTGTTACAAGGTAAATTTTACTGTGTTTTGTGTAAAATAGGTACAGGTATTAGTAAATGCAAAGAGAAAAAATGATGCCAAAAAATCATCAATGCCCCAATAACCTGCATAGAAAAGATTTATTAAAAGATACATGGACTACTTCCTCTCTACTTTAAAAAAAGTTAATTGCAATGATAAATTCCACAGATTCAACAAATAGATACTACTAATCTATAGCATAATATGATTTGACAATGTTATCATTTCAGACTATGTGAAGTTAAGTGAACGGCTTTTTAAATCTTTGGACTTTCAAAATTCAGGCAAAGTAGACAAAATGTTAGCAGAAATTGTTAATGAACAGTTAAAGGCAGCCTTAGCTAATACTCGAATGGATGCTCGCAAGTAAGTATTGTATTAGGTTTGATATGATATAATAGATTTTAAAAAAATTACTTAAAACATAACCTATATATAGCTGTGTAATGATGTGAGTACATGTTGTACAATTGATGGTTTTTCTTGTGTTTGCATGTCTCAGAACAAAGAGCTGTATGTCAATATGTTGATACCATACTGTTTAACTACATGTATTTAAGAAATAGGGATAATGAATTGGGATTGGGAAAGAGTCTACTCAAAGAATTACCTCTGTCATCTTTTAGTGACTCAATTAAATTTAGTGCTCATTTTTGAAAATCTTTAGAAAAGATGCACAGTTTTTGAATATATTCACACATTGCATTTTGATATAGCTGCAAAACTATAAAACATAAATTTTTTCCTCTCTTAAAAAACATCAGATAAAAGAAATCAGAGAGATTTGTAATGTTTTGTGAGTTGTTTTTCTGGGGAAAACCTTCATATTCAAACCTATGTTTCTTGGCTATTTTAATCTCCACAGAGTCAAAGAGGATAGATAGTCTTTGGAGATAGAATTCAAATATATTTTAGATATCATGATTAAAATGGATCAAGAGAAATGAAGAACTGGATTTCGCCAATAAATGTAATGTCACAATGTTACACTAGTATTACATAGTACCTAGATAGGTAGGAAGAAAAAGGAATGACCTGTAGATACTGGGATAGTAACACTTTAAAAAAGATATTTTATGATAATGTTGATGTGTAAGTGCATAACCCTTAATTTGTTTTGAAGTCTATGATACAGAGTGTTACATTATACCTGTCAAATTTTTAGTCCAAACACAGGGTTGACAGATCGATTTTCTTTTTCGTAAGTAAAGCACATGGGTTTATTTTGTCACAAAGTGTGAAAAGTAGTTTTATCGCAACAATTACTCAAATATTGTAAATAAAGCACCTTGCAAATTCGTGTTCAAAATCTTTAAGTAAACAAATACAGTGTGTTACTAGGAAAATAATCAAATAGAGATATTAATTGTATTTGATTTCCTTTTAAGTATAAAAGTTTTTCATTTAAAATTAATAGCCTTGTGATAGACATTTAGCCTAATTACTGATTAAAGTCATCATATTTATTTCATCAAAACATTTTTGCACAGTTTTCAATTTTTGCATACTTTGATATTGCTTTTTAGTTTACCCAAGTCATAGGACTTGAAGTGAACTTTTCTGATCAGAATTTGTCCAGCATATATGTACGTTTTAAACTTTTCACAGGAACCATACAGGGTCAGTTTCAACCAAATTTGCCATAATCAAAGAATCCGTAAAAAATGTCCTATTTCAAGGGATGTAATAGATAACAGTAAAAATATGTTTGGGTCATTTTAAGTCCTAGTTATGATTTTAAACACTAGACCTAGAAACTAAAGATGAGGAGGCTTTCTGACCTTATTGAAGATTTAAATCATTCAAGTTGACCATAGGACCACATATGAAACTCTTTTTGGAGACAAAATTCTTCAAAGAAATAAAAAAAAACATCATGGCAAGCCATTTCAGGTTCTCATTCGCTAATCCTCCTACATTACAAATAAGTGAAAATGAATTTAATTCCAAAATATGCTCCTCAAGCTTTTATGCCAACTGTATAAAGTTAAAGGAATAAACATAATTAAAGCCTCAAGAATATCAAAGTCCCTTGCTCATAACTATTTAGCTTCATGATCGGGAGGCCCGGGTTCGATTCTCGTTCCCGGCGCCGTGTCAAACCTAAGACGTAAAAATAGGAAGTGATTGTTCCTTCACCAAGCACTTGGCATCAGAAGTGAAAGTCACAGGTCTTTCGGATATGACCTTAAAAACGTAGGTCCCGTGTCACGTTAGGCGCTGGCACGATAAAGAACCCTCACTGCTCAATGACCCTGAGTGCCGAGTATAGGTCTAAATTTGAAGCCCTTCACCGGCAAACGGTGACATCTCCATATGAGTGAAAAATTCTCGAGTGGGACATTAAACAATATGTATACAAACAATCAATCAATCATAACTATTTAAAGTTGTATCCACAATATGTATACAATCAATCAATCAATCATAACTATTTAAAGTTGAATCCACACAATATTGTTCTCAAAAACTACCGGTAATAAGAATCATTTAAATTAAGTAATGTATGTTCAGTGTTTCTAAATTTTGAGAACTTTCAAAATGTTATAAAAAATAAAAGAATTTCAGAATTCTATAAACTTCCTGTTTATCCATGCATCTGAACTTTCCGAACTAGTGTATATTTACATCAGAGCAGGAGTATTGCTAGTGAGCATTGGCACACAGACTTCTTGTTCAAATTTGATCAGACAGCCTTAAAAGAGTAAGGGTAGACCCTTTCATTTATTTTTACATCCATTTTCCAAGCTGTGAACAATGGCTTGGGTGAGGTTTGTGGCCTATGGGTCTCTTGTTTCTATCTTATCTTGTTTATTCCTGGAATATTTAGATAGAAATCACTTTCTTCACCCTTCTAACCAACTGTACTTCTGGCACAGGAAGATTGATATAAATTAGAATAAATACTGTAATCATTATTGTTTGACAGAACACTTATTGACCTTTTGTAGTGTTCTTTTGCCTCAGTATTCCTGGAATATTTAGATAGAAATCACTTTCTTCACCCTTCTAACCAACTGTACTTCTGGCACAGGAAGATTGATATAAATTAGAATAAATACTGTAATCATTATTGTTTGACAGAACACTTATTGACCTTTTGTAGTGTTCTTTTGCCTCACCACATGGAAGATGAGTGTTACTTATTCTGACCATCACTCTCCTATATCTAGAGGTTATATTTTTTTGTCTTGCTTTTTGTAGAATTGTAGAGGCAGGCTATAACTTGGGCCCTGATGGTCTTTTTTATGCTTTAGAGAGGGTGAGTATCAGCTCTTATGTAGTTTACTGTTGAGAATGACATTGTCCACATCCATTTACAAACTGTCACCCAGATCTCTTTGAAATATGTTAAGCCTACCTTCTATTATAATTTTGTCATAATTCATGGTTCTTCCTTTTGAGTTACAGTTGCACAGTTGCATTTAGAATATATGAACAATAGGTATAGTTTACTTGTTCACTGTGAGCTACATAAATATCTCTGTCATGACAAAACTTGAAAGATATTTCATGTAATAAAGTTAACAGTCCAAGAGTACTAAATTACTGGTACTGTATATAACTAATATATACCTGGTGTGCAGGTTATATATTGTATGCATGACCAGGGGAGGGGAGGGGAGGGGAGGGGAGGGGGAATGGCAAGGGGAATGGGTTTAATGACCCACCCCACCCCTTCTGTTTTTTTTCCTTGTCAAGGAACCTTTGATAGTTGATACCCCCTCCCCCACCCCTGAAAATGTATGGATGTGTCCTTCCAAACTGAAATTACTTCCTATGACCCTGGTGTGGAATTTCAACATTCTTCATTTTTGTATTAGATATATGAATATAAATGAAAATATCTTGTTTTCTTTCTTTCTCAATTGTCAAAACATTTAAAAGTAAAAATTATTAATTCACTACCATATGATTTTCAAAATATATTGTCATATTTAATTCTTAAAATATATTGTCATTTCTTCGAGAATAATTGAGCAAGTCAATCAAACCAATTAAACATCAGGCATTAATTTAGTGTCACATTTAACATTAGTTTAATTTTAGGAATCTTTTTTTACTACTCTTGAGTAATTATGTTATTGAAGCATTTAGAAGTTATCTTTCTTAAACCCCAGTCACATTTCCAAAAACGACCAACGGCCGTTACTATTGTAGTTTTCACACAATAAAACTATAGTCGGCCCCCTTAAGTGGGTCAAATGTGAAGGTCAAGGTCAAATACATTATACCCAAAGAAAATTCTTGTAAGAAGTTATGACAAAGGTTAATGTTTTGTAAAATTTTGCAAAAGTGGGTCAAACTCTAAGGTACCAAAAGATATTGTCACAAGAAATACACATGAAGTAATTGACAGCCATAGAGTGAAAGGCAAGGTTAAAGTTTCAACAGACAAACAGGTAGTCAGCTAGACAGACAGAGGCATAAAAGAAAAAGAAAATATTTTTCATATTTAATTCTTTCATACGATGTGTAATAATTGATTTTCTCAACATTTGCTTGCAATGTAGATGCATAATAACATGATAAACTAAAATAAATCATCAACAAACATCAACAATACCTAAAACCAGTGTCAAAAATATCACAGATAAGCAGCCTATAAAAACATCAGATTCATAAACATGCATATATTTCCCATGAACCCAAAATAAAAAGCTCATACCTCTAAAATACTAACATTAGACTTACAACTCTTACTCCTACCTTAGAATGCAATATAGAGATGATAAAATAAATAAGGCATAACATGAACTCAGTTAAAAACACAGTGGGGTTTGAGACACAAATATCTTTTCAAAGTCCACAGACTTCATGGACAGTTCCAGCTGTAATTTGACTTGCGCACGTCTTGGAACTAATGGCGTGTAGATTTCCCTCTTGCGTACCTGCTTCTTGGCGAGAATGTTGACCAGATCTACCTTTTTGAGAGTTGCGGCCCTTTCCACAACATCCATGGCTACCATCACTTCTTCTCCATCCCGGCTCTTCCTTATGTACTGAAATACAAGACCTTGGAACTTAGAGTGATTAAGTTATCAATACTAGTTAGTACAACAGCCATCTTCAAAATAGAAATGAGTATGAAGTTTTTTTTAATTCATTTTCTCAATATTATATTCTCATTATTATCCCTCTACATTCCTTGCAAACTATTTGTTGATTGAATGATAATGTCTCTTGTGAGCATTTAACACATTTTCATCTTGTGTTAATTCTCACTGCCTACCTGTTGTATAGCACTGTGGAATAGCATTCAATGCGAAATGAAACTCATCACTATTAATATCATAATTAAAGACACCTTTGTTAAATCTCACAATTGGATTCAAACCTATATGTATTTGTTGTTTTACATATACATGTACAAAAAAGATCAGAGAAAAAAAAATCCCCCCCTTTTTTTTTTTACTAAATTTGAAAAGGCATTCTCAGCAGTTATTGAAAGTAACGATAATGAAATGAACATATTTCAAGTACCAAAGCATTAAAATTAATGTTGAACATTACCATTTCTTTCCTAAATAAGTCAGCCCCTAGATGAGCCAATCGAACTGCAATATCTTCCTTCCCATAATCCACTGCTAAAAATATGATGTCTCTGTAATTTGACATCAGGGGGCCCAACTAGAAAGAAGAGATGATGTTTATTTCACTAAATGATGTGGGATTTTCTTTTCAAATCTTCATAGCAGTCTACTTTTTCAGATTTCCACTTCCTTAAAACAAGAGTATTAATCAACTGGACTTTGAAAGAATTATCTCTATCATGGCAGTCCTAAATGAGAAGTGTTCAAAATTATTAAAACATTTTCTGTAACTCCATAAAAATTATTTCTGAAATTTCCTTATTTTTATCTATTGTTAGTGTTTTTAAAATTCCCCAAAAGACATTCATTAGAAAGGAGAATTAACATAAAGTCTCAATAATTTCAAAATAGCACTTGTATATGACATGCTAATGTGCATTCAATTGATAATAAACATAAGTTTTATGTGTTTTTGATTTCATATCATAGAGATAAACTGTGAAAAGGGGGACAACTTTTTCAAAACATGAAAATATGAAATATTCCACTATCTGATGTGGGAATACTTACTATTTTTGGGAAGGTAGCCACTGGGACAGGGAAATCTCGTAGCAGTTCTAGAAACTCCTTCAATCCCTGTCTTTTAGATCGAACAACTCTCCTCAGTTCTTCATACTAGATTTTGGATAAAAAATATGCTTTCTGAATATTTTGTTTAACCTTTTTAGTGATGTATCACGTGTATTTAAAACATAACACAATGTATTTTACCACTCAAAATCGAGAGGGAAATTTTTAAAGCAAAAAATACAAACCTTTTCAATACACAAAAGTTCTAACTCCATTCCATATTTAGCCTATGAATGTAAAAAGGTCATGCAAAAAATTAATTATTAGTGAGCAGAGTAAAAGTAATATTCATGCACATGCATAGTTAAAGTATTCCCATCCACTTGGATTAAACCTTGTGATACTTTTTAATATAATTATTTCATAATGTTTTATATGTCAACATAGCAACATAATTTTTTGCCAATTTCATTGTAGTATCAAAGCTCATCAACAAAGCACCTCTTCTCATAAATGAATACAATGTACATGTATTAATTTTTAACAAAGAATAGCGCTTTCTAATGGCCCAAAAGGAATTCACTGGCCATACACAATGATATCTGCAGAGAAAGGCCATGAAGAGTAAAGGAACTTTGGGGATAAACAGAAAGTTATTGTTTTGACACACCAACAATATTCGCCAGATCTTTCACCCCTTGACTTGTTTTGTTTCCCAAACTTTAAAAAAGAACCTTTCAGAAAGAAAAAAACACGTACATTTAATCATAGGATCTGCCATATTCCAGTCTACGAAAGGTCATATACAAAAATGTGTTCTAAAAACAATTAGATATTGAATAGAAATTTTACGGACATTTGCTTTAATTGAAGGAGAATATTTAAGTTAAATCATTAAGGGTAAATCATTAAGGGTAAAACATAGAAAAGCGTTTTTTTTTTATTATTTCTTTCCGAGCAACGATGACATTATTTATTGAACAGTCCTTTAACAATAAAAATATGTGATGCCTTCCTCTCAAAGGTAACAGTGTACAATGGAAATATGTGTTGTCCTCCTCTCAAAGGTATCAGCTTACAATAGAAATATGTGATGCCTTTCTCTCAAAGGTTACAATTAGATACTAGAAATGTGTGAGGCATACCTCTCAAAGGTTACAGTTCACAATAGAGATATGTGATGCCCTCTTTTCAAAGGTAACAGTTTACAATAGAAATATGTAATGCCTTCCTCTCAAAGGTAGCAATTGATAGAAGAAATATGAGATGCCTTCCTCTTAAAGGTTACAGTTAACAGTAGAAATATGTGGTGCCTTCCACACAAAGGTAACAATTAATAGTAGAAATGTGATGCCTTCCTCTCAAAGGGAACAATGTACAATAGAAATACCGGTATGTGTTGCCCTCCCCTCGGTTTACAATAGAAATATGTGATGCCTTCCCCTCAAAGGTAAAATAGGAATGTAGTTGTAATTAGATCTTTTAGGATGATCGAGAATGGTGAAAAATTTAGGATTTAATAAGAAAAAATGTAACAAAATTTATTTGGAAAATCTATAATTGTAACATCTGAGTCATTGGACATGTTGTAAGGCTTTAAAATGCAATCTTGAGGAGAAAGTTTGATCACCTTTACCTAATTGACATCTTAGATCTGTTATAAAGAAGGGGTTCATAGCTATGCCAATATGGATATCAAACATGTATGACTTTTCAAATATCCCATATGAGACAAATACATTTTGACTTCATTATATTTGGAGATACGAGAGCTGTTCAATAAATAATGTTCACAGTGCTTGGAAAGAAGCAAAAAACTTTTTTCGATGATTAAAACCCCAGTCACATTTCCAAAAACGACCAACGGCCGACGGGTTTTGAAGCAAAAATGGGATTTTTCGGGTGACAGTCGGCAGTTTATCGACCGTTGTCTTGCCCGATTTGGACCTCTTTTTTTGTCGGCCGACCAATTTTGTGTCCATCGGTCCAAGTTATAATTTTTTCTGCGTCGGTGGCCGATTCTTCAATTGAAGTTATCCGTAGACCAACCTTCGATCATCGTCCGACCATCGGCAGTCAGTTTATAAAGACGGTCATCCGTCGTTCGACAATAAAGGTGTTCATTATTTCGGCCGACGTTTAAAATCAAACTGTAGATCAGAGCTCGATGATCAGGCGACAATTGGCCGACTTGTGAATATTTAACCTATTTAGGATAAATAACACAAAAAAAATTTTGATGTGTGTATTGATATATATTTTTTGAACAGAAACAATATAAATAATTATTCCATAAGATATAAAGAAATCTTAAATATTCTTTGCTGCGAATGCAGTGTCTTGATTAGCTCTTGTTTTCCAGCTTCTCACAATGAAACAATGTGATGAAAAGTGGTCACATAAATTGTAATCAATTCATTAAAGATTCTATTATGAGAGTAAGTCAAGCGTAATGTCATATGATTTCTATGATGTATGTCATTGAGCTTAGGACAATATTTATTGAACAGCCCATATAAATTGATAAATATTAAATGAGTGTCTTTTTTCTCCAAAAATTGGCAGATAGAGTAGATAATTGTTCATAATCTTAGAATTCAAATTATGTTAATTTTGAAATTTTTAAAAAGTATTCTGTATGTGATGTTTTTTCCCTATAAAACATGTAAATTGCATAATTTAGATATACAATAGACCACTTTAACTGATTTAAGCAAGTGCCAACACAGTGACATAATTCTGCATCACAACAGACAGGAATAATATTCAGACGCTTAAAACTTTATCGAGACGGAAGATATTTGTGCTGACGCCATTTATAATTACTGTCTAGTTTTGTCATTCTCTTCTGCAAAACTCTTGACCATTCGGAGAACAATACTGCTAGTTTTCCTTTCAATCATAGTTAAAATACATGTATTAATTATTATGTATATTGTTTCTTAACAAAGGGATAAATGTATCACTTTTTGCTGCAGAGTAGATAGAAATCTCAATCCCTTAACGTGATCTGTTGCATTTAAATCTACAAGGAACTGAAATTTTTCTAGAAGAATTTCTCTTCTGAATAAATATGAATTTGAAATAGAATTCTGACAATCCTCTTACTTTAATTACCAGCATTAATATGTATATGCAGTGTTGTTAAAATGGGTTTTATGTGAAATGGTAACTTGCGTTTTTTAAATAAATGCCAAATTTTTTTCTCATTATATAAGTGCCTGTTGTTCTTTTTTTTCAGGTGAAGAGACTAAGATAACTAAGAGCTGTCATAAAATGAAATCCATGCCTGGTTTACATCTATTTATTGCCATTATGTATGAGCTGTAGAACCCTATTCATTTTCAGAAGAGGACAAAGTCAAAACTCTAGTTAAACTTCCAGACTGAGACACTGCATCATAGGAATGAACACGCACAAAAGTGATCAAGCTCTAATCATGTTACATTTAAAACAATGATTGTCAAAAATATTGTGATATCTTAAATAATTGTAATGAAAATACCCAGGGTCTTATTCCATTACTGTAAACTTAATAAACAGAATAATTCTGTCTTAGCATCTTCTGTACTGTTTCTTCTCCGTCAATTCAAGTACAGGCTAATGTAATGTTTTCAACAAATGCATGACTCAAAAAGTGCTAATTCATGATTTGTTGAAAAAAAATGCGCTGAATTTTGTCTGCGTTTTTTATGTACATTTACAGTAATATAATTTAAATTACCACAGACAATTGTTTTTATAATTATTTTGATATAAAAAGAGTACAATGTTTTTATTGATATTGTTATTGATATCTGTCATTCTGACAGCCTTCCCAGAAAAGAGTGTTTGTACTGTCACAAAGGAATTCAAGATATGTTGGTCTGTACATGCGAGGAGGATATGGCTCCCTAACGGCCCACATGTCCATTATTGCATCCGGAATGCTTTTGTATGCCATATCTGGAGAAGAAGTGTCAGCTTCAACAATTCCTGAACAGGGCCGATATTTGGGATTGGACCTTGATTTAGAAGTTGCGCATCTTGGTTTACAAATTTGTCCTAGTGAATCAAAAACAGAAACGTGTGTTTGAGATCTTCCATATTGTGGGTCTTTTATTGCCACAAACCCTGTGTACTCTGATATTGGCAAACGTTCATCAGCAATCACATAGTCCATGTAGGATCCATCATAAGACAAGCCATCGGCCTTCAAATAAATCTGGGAAGCACCAGAGCCACTTATTGATGAATGTGATCGTTTTGGTAGGGCTTGAGTTGTTATTCTTCTTTGAAATTGTCTAGACTGTATCGGGTCATAGATATCATATTGAGAATTCATTCCTTTTTCATATCCAAGAATCTCAAATGTACGATTTGGTGACCTTATCACAGTAACACTAATTGGAACGTAAAGCCATTTGGAAGAATCTGCAACTCCATCAATTTCAAAGGTATTTTGTTGTGGATAGGCTAATTTGTTTACAAATGAAGTCTTTTCGTTGTTAAGTGGCAATGGCAAATTTTGCGTCACACTGCGTTTCTGTCTTCTCATACTGAACGAATTTTGAGGTTGTGTCCTCCAGCTGAAGAAATTACTACCTGCTCCTTGTTGACCGCCAGGTATATTCAGATTAGAGATGATGGAAGGTGACTGGGGTCGAGGTTCTAGGGGCTGAACTGCCTGGGAAGGATTTGTAGGCCTAGGAGCTGGTGTAACTGGAATTGGTTGTGGACCTATATCCACGGGCGGTTTCGCTGGAGCTGGATTGACAACAACAGGTGGTGATTGTGCAAGTGTTTGTGGATTCCTAACTTGTATTTCTGGACCTGATACCTGAGGATTAGGTCCTATTTGTTGCTCTATTGGACTTCCGATAGGTTCAAATGTATTTACAGGATCCATAACAGGATTCATCGGATTCATTACTGGAAGTTCCATTCCACCACCTGGATTACCCATTACGGGTAATTCCATATTGCCTGGTCCATTCATTCCTTGTGGCGGCTGACTTTTTTGTTCAAAAGGGTTAAAAGCAGAGTGTACACCAGTGTGTAAATTTCCTTGTGGAGGTTGTGACTGTACTGGTAATTGTACTGACAGTGACTGTACTGGAGAAGGTTGAACTGGAAGAGAGTGCACCATTTGACTACCAAATTGAGATGCACCCGTTTCACCCAATACAGAGGTTTGAAAATTAGGGTTATTTTGCGTTTGACCAATTCCTTGTCCAGGATAGGGATCTGGCTGTACCTGTACCTGTTGTGATAACGTGTTGCCACCAGGGCCAAACTGTTGGTTAACGTTTGTTCCCATTTGTGATTCTGTATATGGACCAGTGCCAACTGTTTGAGGAGGAGAGATAGGGAGTTCTACTTTGGGACCAGCTAAGTTCCAGGGATTTTGTTGAACTGTTCCTCCAAGTGGATCTGTTGGAGCAGTTAATCCTGCATTCATATTACTAGGTAATCCTGTGTTAACATTACCTACAGGTACTTGAAACCTTTGACCACCAAGTTGCTCATTCATTGCATATGATGCCATACGTAACTCTGGAGAAGCATCGAATGCATAATCAGTTACTCTAGTTTGACATTTCCATTGTCCTCTCATATTTCTGCATGCAAGATATTTGGATCCACAGTTGCGATTTATTGCTGAACAAGTTGGTAGATCGGCATAATAAAAGTATTGATTAGTCCAGATGTCGTTCAGACCATCAATGTTTCGGAAGAAAGTGTAGCTGGCCATAGGAGATTGGGCGGCATGATCGCCTGTGCATTCTGGATAATCATTTGCAGGGTTGAACCCTCGGGTTCTAAAACTCTCTCGAGCTTTTTCAAATATATAGTCGACGAATGCGTGATAGAAAAAGAAAACTGGATCGTAAGGTGCATTATTCATTCGATCCATGGTTCCTCCTATAAACCCGTATCCATTGTTCTGAACACCTTCTATTGTATTTCCAGAATTAGCTGCGGATGGACTTTCCGGGCGGTAAAAGATGTCATGATAATGCTTGTTTTGTTCAATCACTCGTTCAATGTCATTTTCATTGATGAGGGAGCCAACGTTATTAAGATTACGAGATATTGTTCTTCCCGAGCTGTCCGTCCAGTTGGCAAATGGCCCTGACTCCACGAAACCGTAAGCATTTCCAAAGAACTCGGGAGTCCATAAGACGGATTGAGCAGGATCTTGAAGTGGGTCGTCCAGAGTAGTTGCCCAGTAGGGGATAGTTATCGTTGGGCCACAGTATTGCCTCATCGCCAACTCCAATCTGGAAATAAATCAACATTGCACCTACATTATGAAGGGGAAAAACGAGAAAACGATTTCAATTATTTCTTCTTACTTGGTTTTTGATATGGAAATACTCCTATAAAATCTACAGAAAATGATCTTAGGGTTATGTACTTTAAATTAGGGTGTCAAATCAGTTATGTATATATGAAAAATATGAATATTTCTGAATTTTTATGCAATTATCTGTACAAAAGAATCCCGTTTGTTATAGTTTAGATTTTGATTTCATCAAATTTCAGAATTACTTTCATGTGGCTTAGAAGTATTAACCACGTGAATAAGCTGATATATAAATCTATATCAAGGTCTTCTACAATCTATAAATCTTGAAGGATATTATAACCATAAACATTAGTTTAATTTATTGATGCAGGAATATGACAAGATAAATATAAGCTACATTGTTACAAGAAAATAAAACTCTACATGTATTATACATAAGTATAATAAAAATCATGTATTAATGTCGTTTTTTGGTATCTAATTGTATCTCATAAAATATCTTTAGTAAAATTAAAATTGTGGCTGTGTTTGTACACAGAAAATACATCTCTTTTACAGTTTTATGAAGAGGAAAATGATAAGCCAGATAATTATCCATGCAAATTACAAAATGATTTGTAGACAAGATACGTAGACACATGTACATAAAGAAGCAAAAAGAAAAGCAAAAAAACAAAAACAAAAACAAAAAATAAATAAATAAAACAAACAAAAAAAACCATTAAAGTGAAAAAAAAGAGGAGTGGTGATTAGCTTTTTTATAAGACTTTAGCTGCTTGTTTACTATAAAAAAAATCAACAAATGGCAGTTTCAATGTGATAATTTGTTTTTAATTAAAAAGATTTTTTTTCTAAGGACATTGTGTAACATTTGATTAACCTTTAACTTTAAGAAGCAAAGAGCGCAAGCTTGCCTATTTTAGATTTTCAATTACGCAGGAAAAGTGATCAAAAAGTGTCAAATAAAATAGTAATTTTGGGGTGATTGAAGACGAAAACAATAACCACGTTTTCTCTCAAGACCATTAAAAATATAAGCGTATCCAGAAAATATATAGGAGTTTGCATGTTTTAAATAAACAATTTTATTATTAATAAATTTATTATCAAAATTCACGAAATACGAAATATGATTAAAGAACTGTGTTACTGGTTTTGCCGGTCAAAAAAAAAACAAGCTTAGTTAACTTGGCAGGATATTTCTACAATCAATGAAATATTAATGATTTTATTTCCCATTTTAAGTGCAAATAATTTCTAAAACATCTATTTGTTCACCTTTTTCATATAAAAATCTGGCAAAAACATGTATCTGACATTAGCATGTTTATGTTAAACAGATTCTAAAATTAAAATCTAAAAAAAAAATTCAGAATAGAGAAAACGTGGTTTTAAGAGATGAATAAATTGTTGGCAATTGTGGATACATGCATTACGTTTTTAATGATTTATTCGCCTTAATTATAAATTCATATTCATGTCGTGTAATCTCGTCATGATTTCCACTTTGTATCTATTATACCACGGGGAAGCCATCAGAAGGTAGGAATAATTTTTCACTCCGAATTTTTTCTTTGTTTTGTTTTTATTTGTTTTAAACAATACAAATATTTATCAGTTTAGGATTAATTTTAATTGTTAAAATAAAATTTCTAATACAGAAAATAATATTCAGTAACTTAGTCTTATAGCGTACTATTATTTTTGACGCCCTAATTAATTAAGAACTGAACAATATATAATAAGGAATAGATTTCGATATAAAATATCAAAAAAATAATATTATGTGAAATTGTATGAAAAAAATAATATCGAGCACACATATATATATTTATTTAAACATTTATTTTATCTCAAAAGAAATGATATTCCAATTTAAAAAAAATGGATAGAAGCACAAGACTTGCAATTCTTCCACATTCAAAGTACAACTCAAAATAAGTAATGTACATCGGTCAAACCGAAAACGAAATTCAATACAAGACAGAGCCAGCACCGGCAGCAGGCCATTAAGTTTGACAAATTAGTGCGTCAAAACTCGAAACAAAAAAAATTCAAGAAACACGACGTGTTTGCAAAATTTACATATAAGGTTACGAGGTATCGTCAAAATGATTGATTCGTTTGACGGCTCGTACTGACGTCTCTTGCCTTATTTTAGAAAGATATAATAAAAAAATATTCGCGCTCAAAAGTATTTTTGAATATACTCCCCCGTAATCGATGTTTTGTTTTAATTTAGAATTAAGAAACTACATGCTTTAGTTATTACAGATGAGGGCAACAATACCAATATTACTGGCCCTCTGTGCTATGGCACTTGGGAAAATAGAAAGGATTCCTATGCCTGCAAATATGTGCAAGACTTACAGAAACCTTGGTACGGAGTATAAAAAAACAGGAAACACTAAAACGCAGCATGAAATACAAGACCTAGGACTTAAACAATATCTTTGGGAAACCGACCGCACTCGTTCGTCCAAGAAGATTCCTGATGCCACTGTGAAATATATAGAAAGTTTGGATAGAGAGATTTACAATGCAGCCAGCCAGCAGGGCAGAAAAAAGAGACAAACCGGATGGTATCGCGGCGAACGGAAGGAGATAAGAATGCTTAGTGATGAAGAAAGGCGGGCAGTTTTTAATTGCTTTAACACACTTAAACAAACTAAGGCAAGTGTTACTTTAAAAATAGAGAAAAGAAATTATTTAAATCAAATATTTACCAAACTTCATTTCTTCTGATGATGCTGGCATTAAAAAAACTGTAGAGGGGACTTGCAAGGATCATGCCTGATGTCCAAACCATGTATGTAAATTGACTTTACATAATAAATATAAATTGAATCAATCAAAATTCTCTTTCAGACACTGGAACCCAATGTATACGATGCCTTAGCCAGTGTTCATCACGGTGCTTTTACACCAGTGGCTCATTTTGGTTGTGGATTCCTTGGGTTCAACAGAATCTATCTCCTTAGGTTTGTAGACTTACATTAGTTCCCATCCTATCTCGAGTCAATCTGAACCGTATCACATTCATACTACGCTTGTAATATGAAATATAATACACGAACTACCATCTTCACGGTATCATAAGGACCAACAAGTACATGTACTCCTGTTGCTGTGTATTGGACCTATGTACTGACTTATTTTTTTTCTTCAGAATGTAATCTTATAATTTGAAATACTGATGCAACATTTTTCAGTACTGATATTCCTGCATCAATAAATTAAACTAATGTTTATGGTTATAATATCCTTCAAGATTTATAGATTGTAAAAGACCTTGATATAGATTTATATATCAGCTTATTCACGTGGTTAATACTTCTAAGCCACATGAAAGTAATTCTGAAATTTGATGAAATCAAAATCTAAAAAAAATATGATGTAGGACAGTAATATGGGTTTACAAAATCTTCACCAATAATAAACACACTCGACTAATTACCCCAGTAATATTTTTATCATCTCTTTCCTTAACTCTAAAAAATTAAACCTTTCCACTGAAATGGAATTTTAAGTAAAATATGTGTTGATAACGAACATTATTCAAACTCTGAAGTTCATTAAACATTACAAATCAGGAGCAGAGCAAAGACGGACCTCTAAAACAACAGAGTCGGGATCAGATGTCATGGAGGAGTGAGCATCCTCTGCCGATCGGTTACAACCACCATGTGTTCTGTATGATAACTGAAAAATAACGAGAAAAATCCGTGGTCATTTTGTGTTTAAATTATTGCCCAACAATATTAAGTACGAAAATCGAAAGTCAGAATTTGACTTAATGATACATAGTATTTGCTGACAAGGTCATTAGATCGACCAAAGGGCTTATGAAATGATAACTTTTAAACGAGACTGTTGATATTCTTGTTTCATTAACTTGTTTGTTAATAATTTTCATCGTTTTCGATATTTCTCATACACAGAACATGCTCTTGCGTATCGAATCATCTGAGAGATGAGGGATATAAACTCTGTATGCAGGTAATAAGGGGAAATTGCTGCATAAGTAAGGGAAGTATAATACTATCTGTGAACTCAAGGTGTATGTATGAAAATACAATATCTAGAACTCAACAGTCAAAGATTAAGTTACGTCTTTAATGATTCTTCATAGATGCAGCATAATTAAGGTCTTGGGGGCTGATGATTTAGTGAGGTGATTATTTCAGATTCTGGGGTTACGTTTTTAGAAATCTAATTTTTAATTCAATTTTTTTCAGGGATGAAATGCCTAAAAGGCCATCGAAGATATATACATGTTTTAGATCAAGAAGACAAACTGTGAATATTTAACAAGAGTTATGATTTGGAAGTCTTTTTTTTTTTCGAATGTACTTTGAAAAATCAGTAAATAATTTATGTAAATAATAAAAGGTAGAAAATCACTGTACTGTACTGTACGCCTTATATAACTGAACTTAAAAACAAGCATATTTACTGCATACCTGTTTATTATCGTTTTATGACGGCAATTATATTCAATTCAGAAACAAAGGGCGTATGTGAGTCGACGTCGAAACCGTTATTGGAGCTTTGAAATTTTTCAT
The DNA here is from genome assembly GCA_003671525.1 of Saccostrea glomerata. Taxonomy (NCBI): domain Eukaryota; kingdom Metazoa; phylum Mollusca; class Bivalvia; order Ostreida; family Ostreidae; genus Saccostrea; species Saccostrea glomerata. Next base: position 135,739 of record PRKT01000154.1, on the reverse strand, counting down.
TTTTATGCATAACTACTCAAAAAGATTATCTAAGCATTACTGTTTCATACTACTGAAAAACGGGTTTTTTTCCTGATTTTTCAGTATAACTAGATTTGATAGATTTTTATATTTTTTTTTGTAGATTCTTCATCATCTCTGCTATTTTTGAATTTTATCAAATTATGATGACTGATAAAATGCATTTAACATATATATATAATACATGGTTACTGTCTTGAAATATAAGCGATATTTGAGCAAGGGCAAGAAAACGTGATAGAGGGCGAGGCTTAATTCGGCACAAACAGAGCAGAGTGAAGGGGGAAAATTGTCAATCGAAAAAGGGATTTTTTTTACAAATAATAAGGTGAAGAAGTGAAATGAATTAAAAGTACGTAAGCAAAGTTTTTAAGGAAATTTCACGATAATTTTGAAAAATAGAAGTTTAAATGATAAGGGGAAGTTACAATAGTGTACTATTTACCTTATAGCGGGTTATTTTAGCAGGATGCTAATTTTGGCTTATTTTAGCATTTTATAGTAGCCCACTAAAATTTTAATCGATAAAATATCCAGTACTCTTCTTTTTAGACTTTTCTTGTATATACAAACAACAACTGACTAACATTTGAATAATAGTCATGGGGTTTTTATCAACAAAAATTAAAATTGTTTGAAGTATAATGACTTCAACAAGTAATCGATATTAATCAAGAGACTAACACGTTATAAAATGCATTTTTGATGCTCTGATGCTATATTAATCACTGGCAATCAGTCAATTTGTCACTACTGGTTCCACTTGTCAAATTGTGGTTCAATCCTTCCCTTCTTGGCTTTATCCGATAAAATAAACTAAACAATAAGTGAAAGCTGAAAAATAATTGTTTGTATTGCATTCAGTGGTGCAAAATTTGGTCTATTTGAAAATAGTGATTTTGAGTGTTATTGTATGAATTAATTTAAAACTAGTTAAAAACTTTAAAATACTTCTATTTCATTGATCAATGCATATTTGAACACTCACTTGTAAAAACAACCTTGAAGTTAAATATTTATAATTATACATGTATATATAAACTGCATATAATAGCATCAAATATGATATATTTGGTTTCACTATCTTTCATTGAGGTTTTTTTTTTACCTTATTTGCATTGATTCCTGTGCTATCTCTGCAGCACTGCAGATTCCTGTGCTATCTCTGCAGCACTGCAGATAGCAGAAGGATAAAACGTACGCTGAACTAGGACCTGGGGTCCCCCGCAAATAGTTCGTCATTTTGCGTAGTAATAAAAAATTCTAGGAACTCTCCAGGCATAAAAGGCACAAAAGTAAATTCATTGATATCAATACGGAGACCTAAGGTCACCTTATATATTAATTGAATCTTAAATGATAGACAATTTTCTTTGTCTTACTCCAAAATAATCATATTTATAACTTTATAAAGATATATATTAGCAGAAACGTGAAAGTAATAAAGGGTGAGCAGAGGTAACCTCATATTTTATATCAATAGGGGGACCAAAGATCACCTTACATTGTACATCAGTAGGGGGACCAGAGGCCACCTTATATTAAACATCATTAGGGAGACCAGTGGTATTCTTATATTGTACATCATCAGAGGGATCATAGGTCACCTTACATTTTAAATCAATAGGGGTCAAAAGGTAATCTTTTATTGCACATAAAAGGGGGACCTGGGGAAACCTTATATCGTACATCATTTGGGGGACCAGAGGTCACCCTATACTGTACATCAGTAGGGGGACTTCAGGTAACCTAATATTGTACTGTATACAGTAGAGGGACCAGAGGACACCTTATATTGTACATCAGTAGGGAGACCAGATGGCACCTTATATTGTGCATCAGTGGGGGGGCGAGGGGGGAGAGAGGACACCTTATACTATACATCTGTAGGGGGACCAGGGGTCACCTTCTATTGTACATCAGTAGGGGGACAAGATGACACCTTATATTTTAGATCAGTACGGAGACCAGAGGTCACCCGATATTTTACATTAGTACGGGGACTACTGGTCACCTAATATTGTTCTGTACATAAGTAGAGAGACCAGAGGTCACCTTATATTGTACATCAGTAGTAGGACCAGAAGTCATCGTATATTGTACATCAGCAGAAGGACCAGAGGTCACTTTATATTGTACGGGGACTAGTGGTCACTTAATATTGTACTGTACATCTGTAGCGGGACCAGAGGACACCTTATATTTTACATTAGTAGTATGACCAGAGATCATCTTATATTGTACATCAGCAAAAGGACCTGAGGTCCTCTCTTGTATATCAGAGGACACCTTATACTATACATCTGTAGGGGGACCAGAGGTAACCTTATATTGTACTTCAGTTGGGGAAAAGGGGTCACCTTTTATTGTACATCCGTAGGGGGACCAGGGGACACCTTATTATGTACATCAGTACGGGGACCAGAGGTCAACCGATATTTAACATTAATACGGGGACTAGTGGTCATCTTATATTTTACTGTAAATCAGTAGAGGGACCAGAGGTCACCCGATATTTTACATTAATACGGGGACTAGTGGTCACCTAATATTGTACTCTACATCAGTAGAGGGGCCAGAGGTCACCTTATATTGTACTCCATTAAGGGGACCAGAGGACACCTTATACTTTACATCTGTAGGGGACCAGAGGACACCTTATAGGTATTGTACATCAGTAGGGGGACCAGAGGTCACCTTATATTGTACATCAGTAGGAGGAATAGAGTTCACCTTATATTGAACATCAGTAGGGGGACCAGAGGTCACTTTATATTGTACATAAGTAGGGGTGACCAGAGGTCACCTCAGATTAAACATCAGAAGGATGACCAGAGGTAACAAATGTACATCAGCAGGGGTACCTTAGGTCACCATATATTGTACATCAGTAGGGGGACCAGAGGTCACCTTATATTTAACCTAAGAAGGATGACCAGAGGTCACCTTATATTGTACAGGGACTAGTGGTCACCTAATATTGTGCTGTACATCTGTAGCGGGACCAGAGGACACCTTATATTTAACACCAGAAAGGGGACTAGAGGTTACCTTATATTGTACATCAGTAAGGGGATGAGAGGTCACTTTATATTGATCATCAGCAGTTGTACCAGGGGTCACCTTATATTGTACATCAGTAGGGTGACCAGGGGACACCTTATATTATACATCAGTACGGGGACCAGAGGTCCCCCGATATTTTTTATGAGTACGGAGACTAGTGGTCACCTTATATTGTACATCAGTAGAGAGACCAGAGGTCACCTTATATTGAACATCAATAAGGGGACCAGAGTACACCTTATATTGTACATCAGTAGTAGGACCAGAGGTCATCTTATATTGTTCATCATCAGAAGGACCAGAGGTCAGCTTATATTGTACATAAGTAGGGGGATCAGAGGTCACCTTATATTGTACATAAGTAGGGGGACCAGAAGTCACCTTATATTTAACATCAGTAGGATGACCAGAGGTCACCTTATATATTGTGCATCAGCAGGGGGACCAAGGGTCACCTTATATTGTACATCAGAAAGGGGATCAGAGGTCACCTTATATTGTGCATCGGTAGGGGGACCAGAGGCTACCTTATATTGTTCATCAGTAAGGGGGGCCAGATGTCACCTTATATCTAACATCAGGAGGGGGAACAGAGGTCACCTTATATTGTACATCAGTAGAGGGACCAGAGGCCACTTTATATTGTATATCAGCAGAGGGACCAGGGGTCACCTTATATTAAAAATAATAAGAGGGACCAGAGGTCATCTTATATTGTACATCAGTAGGGGGACCAGAGACCACTTTATATTGTACATCAAAAGGGGGATCAGAGGTCACCTTATATTCAAATTCAGAAGGGGGACCAGAGGTCATCTTATATTGTACATCAGTAGGGGGAGAGGAGACCACTTTATATTGTACATCAAAAGGGGGACCAGAGGTCACCTTATATTTAACACCAGAAGGGGGACTAGAGGTCACCTTATATTGTACATCAGTAAGGGGATGAGAAGTCACTTCATATTGATCATCAGCAGGGATACCAGGGGTCACCTTATATTGTACATCGGCAGGGGGACCAGAGGTCACCTTACATTGTACATTAAAAGGGTACCAGAGGACATCTTATATAGTACATCAGTAGGGGGACCTGAGGCCACTTTTTATTGTTTATCAGTAGGGGGACCAGAGGTCACCTTTAATTGAACATCAGAAGGGGGACCAGAGGTCACCTTATATTGCACATCAGTAAGGAGATCAAAGGACACTTTATATTGTACATCAGCAGGGAGACCAGGGGTCACCTTATATTGTGAATCAGCAGGACCAGAGGCCACCTTATATTGTACACCAGTAGGGGGACCAGAGGTCACCTCATATTGTACATCAGTAGGGGACCAGTAAGGGGACCAGTTGTCACCATATATTATACATCAGTAGGAGGACTAGTTGTCACCTCATATTGTACATCAGAAGGGGGACCAGATGTCACCTTGTATTGTACATCAGTAAGGGGATCAGAGGCCACTTTATATTGCACATCAGTAGGGGGACCAAAGGTCACCGTATATTGTATATCAGTAGGGGGACTAGAGGTCACCTCATATTGTACATCAGTATGGGGACCAGAGGACACCTGATATTGTACATCGGTAGGTCTTCTTATACAAGGGTTCTTTTAATAATGTCTTCGGTGCTCGGAAAGAAACAAAAGTCGCTTTTCAATAATTTAGTTATAATGATTTAACCTAAAATTATCTTTTCATTAAAACACATGTAAGTAACATTTTTATCCAATTTCTGATTCATTTTCAATTGTTTTTCGAACTCATTTTCTGGTATGAACCTTTGTATACTGGATTATTGCAGATCCCATGATTTCCTGAACTTGTTTCTTCCTTCTGAAAGGCTTTTTTTCAAGTTTGGCAAATGGAACAAGTCAAAAGGCGAAAGATCTGACGAATATTATTAACGTGAATGAACATTAACTTTTGTTAATCCCCAAGACTCCTTTACTCTTCAGAGCTTTCGGGTTTGGACGCTGTCATGGAAAAAATCTTATGTTGTGGATTCCTTATTCTCATTAACCTTTTGATTTTTTTGCCAAAAAATTGCTTTCTAGATTCTTCCAGAAATTAAACTGCATCCCCGAATACGAATTTGAACAATAAGACCACTAATATTTAAGAAAATTGCCTATAAATCTATCTTTGTGCTCTTGCAATTCTCTGCTCTTCTCAGACCTTTGCGTTCCTTCGCCAAGCGCTCGGCACTAGAAGTGAAAGTCACGGGTCTTTCGGATATGACCTTAAAAACGTAGGTCCCGTGTCACGGTAGGCGTTGGCACGATAAAGAACCCTCACTGCTCAATGGCCCTGAGTGCCGAGTATAGGTCTAAATTTGAAGCCCTTCACCGGCATCGGTGACGTCTCCATATGAGTGAAAAATTCTCAAGAGGGACGTTAAACAATATACAATCAATCAATTAATCAATCAGACCTTTGCTTTTTTGTCAAGTACATCTTATTGTAAATTTTGTTTTGAGGGTTTTAAGATTCAAGTTTCATTATCTGTTTGAAATCTAAATAAACGTGACACTGAAAGACGTCAATAGTGCATATACTTCGTAGCGTACCGGTAGTGGTTAAAGCGTTTGGTCTTGGACTAAACCTGAGCTATGAAGAGAGTTCGAATCATACATGAAGCTTTTTTTTTCAAATGTCATAAAAACATGAATAAAAAATAAATTATTCATAAATTATTAAAACAATGAAATACAGAATTTGATATGTAAAAGATGATATAAACCATAAAATTTTGAAAAAATACTCCTTTTCGAATTGAGAAATATCTTTTTTCAGAGCGGGGGATTGTCCTCGCCTTGTACGCCTCCATTCTTTGCTATGTGTCGTATAGTCAATCATACACCATCGGTGATTATTTGTTGAAATTTGGCAAACAGTACATTATTTGTTTAATTTTTGTTTGCAAGTACGGTATCCATTTTTGATGCCCATTATATATATTTTATCAGTGAAATCCACCTGCTCAATTGTCTATAAAACAAACATTGATTGCAGTAAATTTTTACATATTTCAGTGAGTATTTCTTTGGGATTCTTAACAAATTTTACAGCAGCTTTAATGGACGGTTTAATTTTACTTTAGTTTACTGATACTTTACAAATCATTCTTAATGCAGTGTCTCGAATACCCTTGTTTTCCAACTTCTCACAGTTAAACTATGTGATGAGAAGTAGTCACATCAATTGTTATAAATTCATTAAAGATGCAATAATGCGAAAAATTCAAGCTTAGTATTGTATGTCATACAGTTCAGGACATTATTTATTGAACAGCCCTCGTAATTTGTACATCAGTAGGGGGACAAGAGGACACATTATGTTGTACATCATTAAAAACTATTTTGAACGACAATGAAGAAGCCGGAAGACACTTTATATTTTACATCAATAAGAAGACCAGAGGTCATCTTATAATATTATATTGTAAGTCAACAGGGAGACAAGAAGACACCTAATATTTTACATAAATATTGAGACCAAAGGACTCCTTATTTGGTCACCTGAATCAACGTATGTGACTTATTGCTATCAGTTTTTTTTCTGGCGTCGTGCGCTGTGCATTGTGCGTTAACATTTGAACATTTGAACATTTTCAGCTTTTCTCTGTAATCCCTCAACCATTAACAACCAATTTTGGCATAAAGCATCTATGCATCTATGGGTGAAAGGGAGATTTTTTAATCCATGGTCCCAGCCCTGCACCACCTAAGGCAAAAATGTTTGGGCGAAATTACTTCAATTGATGAAATCTTTAAAAATCTTCTTTACTCATTAACATCAAGCCATCGAACTGTTGGCATAATTATAATAAGCATTGACTCCATACCAAAATTGTGAAATTCATTGTCCCAGGGTCAGGGGCCCTGGGGTTAGGACAGGGCTATAAAATTTATATTAATTTATAATCTCTCTCACTTCGTTTGTCCGAATATAAATTAATTAAACTTTTTATTCTGTATTGAAAGAATAATCAACTCATATGTATGGAATGCTGCTCGTCAGAACGTTTATTACAAATTTAACACATTTGTATTTATTTCAACACACCTTATTTTTAATCAATAAATAATACTTATATGCATACATATATATGTGTGTGTGTGTGTGCCTAATTTACTGGTTTCCATTCCTTACACGTTCTGTACGAGCGGTAGAGTAACTTTTTAAGCACGCACCTGCTATTTATATGACCATGTCACGTGACATAAAAACCACCTAGATCCACCACTCTGTTCACACAGGAAATACCCATAACGACAATATAATAATTATGAAATGCATTTATTCTTTGAAAATATTTCCCTCTGCCCCTGGATATTAAACAAACTAACTACATGCAAAGTTGTGATGAGGAAGGGTATTCTCTCCAAAGTTTTGAAATTCGTGACCCAAAGGTCAGGGGTTCCGGTGTTACGGTGGGGCTATATAAACTGTAAAGTTTATATATATTAAAGAGGCTGAGGGGTGGCAGCCATTTCCAGACTATTTTGATCTCCTTTAAAAGAAGAGCTCCATATAAAGATATACAAAAATGATCAAATTTTAAAAAATAAAATGTATGAAGTTTTTCTTTGCCAAATGATAGTTGACAGATTATGATACCGTATCTAAAAAAATAAGTTAAAACTGATGGTTAATTTGTGGTTTATTTGTTGTCCCCCAGCCTCCTTAATTCTTTAAAAAATCTACCTCTCTTCTCCTGGATATTAATTAAAATAACTACATATAGTTATGATAAGCAAGGGAGTGTCTTCCAGAATTATAAATTTCAAGGCCCTTGGCTCATGGATACCATGTTATTTGTGGACACTACTGTAATTGAATTAATGCTTTGAAATTTGTTCTTTGGTATAAACCAATTTTTTTTTTATGAACAATGGTCCTTTTTTTTCAAAATTGTGAAATGTATGACCTCAGAATGAGGGTTTTTGTGGTCAATGAGCACTACTAATTATTGCTAATTATTACCGCTTATTTGAAATGAAAGTTTTAAAGTTTTACAAGATGTTCAAATGACCTATAAGATCCATAGGCCTCTTGTCGTGTTCTTAAATGAACCTCTAGCATCTCGTTAATATGCAGTTTATCTGTACCCACTGGTCCGCCCTTGTTTTCTTTTTTCTTTTTTTAGGTGTCTGTTGGTTAAGACGGGTCTAGAATCGTTGATGCTTTATCTCTCTGCATTCATATAATATTTCTTATGTCTGATTTCTTTAAAAATGTACAACAAAGTGGACCACTGGTCTCCCTATTTATGTACAATACTAGGTGACCTCTGGTCCCCTTTGTGATGTAAAATATAGAGTGACCTAAGGTCCTCATAATGATCTACAACATAGGGTGACCTCTGACCCCCTATTGATGTATAAGGTTACCTCCGTTTCCCCTTATGATGTACAATATAATCTGACGTCTGCTCTTGTAAAGTATAAGGTGACCTATGGTCCCTTTTGTGTTGTACAATATAAAGATGACCATAAGTCTCCATAATGAAATAACATATAAGGTGACCTTTGGTCAACTTATTGGTGTACAATATTAGTTTACTTCTGGTCCACCCAGTAACGAACGTCAAATCAATCGAACTGAAGGCTCTATCCCCCTACTGATGTACAATAAAAGGTGACCTCTGGTCCCCCTACTGTTATCTCCTACTGATGTACAACATAAGGTGTCCTTTCGTCCTCCTAATGTTGTACAATATAAGGTAACCCCTGGCCCCCTACTGTTGTACTATATAAGGTGAACCCTGGTCCCCCTACTGTTGTAAAATATAAAGTGACCCCTGGTCCCCTAACTGATGTTCCCTACGTATGTACAATATGAGGTGCCCTCCGTTCCCCCTACTGATGTACATAAAAGGTGTCCTATGGCCCCCTACTGATGTACAATATATAAGGTTACCTCTGGTTCCCCTAGTGATATACAATATAAGGTGACCTCTAGTCCCCCTACTGATGTCCCCTACTGATGTTCAATATAAGGTGCCCTCTGGTCCCCCTATTGATCTAAAGTGTAATATTAGGTGTCCTCTGGTCCCCCTACTGATGTACAATATAAAGTGTCCTCTGGTTCCCCTACTGATGTACAATATAAGGTGCCCTCTGGTTCCCCTACCGATGTACATTATAAGGTGTCCTCTAGTCCCCCTACTGATGTACAATATAATGTGACCTCTGGTCCCCCAACTGATGTAAAATACAGGGTTACCTCTGGTCCCCCTATTGATGTAAAGTGTAATATTAAGTGTCCTCAGGTCCCCTACTAATGTACAATAAAAGTTGACCTCTGGTCCCCCTACTGATGTTAAATATAAGGTGTCCTCTGTGTCCCCTACTGATGTCCCCCTACTGATGTACAATATAAGGTGACCCATAGTCCCCCTTCCAATGTACGATATAGGTGTCCTCTGCCCCTCCTACTGAGGTTACCTCTGGTTCCCCTAGTGATATACAATATAAGGTGACCTCTGGTCCCCATACTGATGTCCACTACTGATGTACAATATAAGGTTACCTCTGGTCCCCCTATTGATATACAATATAAGGTGACCTCTAGTCCCCCTACTGATGTCCCCTACTGATGTTCAATATAAGGTGCCCTCTGGTCCCCCTATTGATCTAAAGTGTAATATTAGGTGTCCTCTGGTCCCCCTACTGATGTACAATATAAAGTGTCCTCTGGTCCCCCTACTGATGTACAATATAAGGTGCCCTCTGGTTCCCCTACTGATGTACATATAAGGGTGTCCTCTAGTCCCCCTACTGATGTACAATATAAGGTTACCTCTGGTCCCCTATAGCTACTGATGTACAATACAGGGTTACCTCTGGTCTCCCTATTGATGTAAAGTGTAATATTAAGTGTCCTCAGGTCCCCTACTGATGTTCAATATAAGGTGACCACAGGTCCCCTACTGATGTACAATAAAAGTTGACCTCTGGTCCCCCTACTGAAGTCCCCTACTGATGATTAAATGTAAGGTGTCCTCTGGGTCCCTTACTGATGTCCCCCTACTGATGTACAATATAAGGTGACCCCTAGCCCCCCTTCCAATGTACGATATATGGTGTCCTCTGGCCCCCCTACTGATGTACAATATAAGGATACCTCTGATCCCCCTATTAATATACAATATAAGGTGACCTCTAGTCCCCCTACTGATGTACAATATAAGTTGCCCTCTGGTTCCCCTACTGATGTACAATATAAGGTGACCTCTGTTCCCCTACTGATGAACAATACAGGGTTACCTCTGGTCCCCCTATTGATGTAAAGTGTAATATTAAGTGTCCTCTGGTCCGCTACTGATGTTCAATATAAGGTGACCACAGGTCCCCTACTGATGTACATTATAAGGTGACCTCTGGTCCCCCTACTGATGTTAAATATAAGGTGTCCTCTGAGTCCCCTACTGATGCCCCCTCCTGATGTACAATATAAGGTGGCTTCTGGTCCCCCTATTGATCTAAAGTATAATATAAGGTGTCCTCTGGTCCCCTACAGATGTTCAATATAAGATGACCACAGGTCCCCCTACTGATGTACAATATAAGGTGACCTCTGGCCCCCTTACTGATGTACAATATAAGGTGTCCTCTGGGCCCCCTACTGATGTACAAATAAGATGATTACTGGTCTCCCTACTGATTTAGAGTATAAGATAACTTTTGTTCCCCCTTCTTATATAAAGTGCATTATAAGGTTTCCTCTGGTCCCCCTAATGTTATTCAATTTAAGGTGACCCCTAGTCCCCCTTCTTATGTACAATATAAGGTGATCCCTGGTCCCCCTACTGATGTACAAAATAAGTTGGCCTCTGGTCCCCCATATGATGTAGAACGGAAGGTGACATCTGGTCTCCCTTTTGATGTACAATATAAGGTGACCTATGGTCGCCCTAAAGATGTGCGATATAAAGAGACTTCTGGTCTCTTTGTAAGATAAATAAAAATCAGGGATTTCCGGCAAAGAGTGTTAAAGTGATGATGTCGCCTATTTAAGCCTGACTGCATAAGGAAGACAAAAGAGACATTAAATAATTTATTAACAAATAATTATTCCATTATGTTAAACAATTGGTGAAAAGTCCGAGCGAAATGAAAAGGGGGTGGTTGGGGGCAAAATCTTCAGCCCCCCCCCCCCCCCCCCCCCCCCGCTTGTTAAAGACTGGACGTAAGTCGTTTACCGTGAGTCGCTCACTATAAGAAAAGGAGATCAGAGGTTAGGCACTGTGTTATATAGATACTATAACCTTACATGGAATAATAAAATCATAGAGGAGACCACAGGTCACGCAACATAATCCATAAATGTTAAACTCTAATATATCATATATATTATAATATTGAAGTTAATGTTGCTCAGCAACCCCCCTCCCCCTCTTTGTTTTCTAATACCCATCACAGATGGTTATTTCCTTGACAAAAATAAATTTTCTGGGTTTTTTTTTTACACTGAAAAGGCTTCACAGTATTACGATTTATTCTATTTTCACTTTACGTATGCAACGCACTACATTTTGTAGCGGAGTAAACAGACCCGAGAGACGTGAACTGCGCGGGGGACCTAAGGTCCTAGTTCAGCGTACGTTTTATCCTTCTGTGCATGGCAGATTTCCGGAAGTAGGAAGTTGATCACAACACACAATTAATTATCGAGATTTTCAAAGTGTATAAAACTCCTTTGGCGACAATATAAGACTTCCTATACTTTGCTTCTTTGAAATCATCATATCCATAAACGCCACAAGATTGATACTGAAATGAAATACTGAGCTTTTATAAGACACCAAGAGATTTTTCTTAATCTTTTGAAAAAAACATTTTGATATTGACTAATATTTACGTATAAAATTCATCAATAATTTTCAGTTTAAATTACTGCATGTTTGTTTTATTTCATATTTTAGTATTACTTGAATTGCCTGAATTTATTAGATAAAGAGATCATATGCGTTATACGTCTGCTTATTGTCATAAACATTTTTAACTGTCTAAAGTTTAATTAATTAAGTAAAATTTATGCAGGTTAACATTATGCTCACAAATTAGAAACCACGACGTAATAATAATACGCATGAATTAAACATAGTAAACATTTTATCAAACAACCATAATTTTAATTATAAAGTCTTCCTTTTTTGACAAGGAGGAGAGGTAAATGTCTTCAATAAGTCAAGAATGTCCGCTTAAAACAGACGATAAATAAATCTTTTAAACATGGCATAAATAAGTAAATGCTACGATCTACAGTCTCAATAAATTTTGTTTTAGAAATCAACAAAACAGATAAACTTTAGTTGAGGTATCAACCACAAATAAAACCCTTTAATTATCTATCCTCCATAAATAATGATGTAAAATAAAGCATTTATGAATTAGTGCTGTAATCGATCATTTCAATACAAAGAAGAAAAAAAATGAACCGTGGTCGATGCTCTCGGAACTTTGCTTTGCTTGAGATTTTATACCTGTAAAATGATATGTGTTTACTGCGACCTCAGCTTCAGGGAATGCGATACCTGTTCTAAATCTAGACATCCGCATAGAATTTGACATATTCCAAGTTGCTTTTATTTCTATTTTCGTATGAATAATAGGACCTCAGATATGTCTTAACAGAAAATTAAAGGAAGTGTAAAGTGTTTTCTATTGCAATAGTAGATTAGGATATGCAGTTTGAAGTAAATACCTCAACAATATCGTGGACACGGGAGCATTTCTCTGACACAGTACATACAAGTCTCCGGTTGGTAACAGATTTTTATGAATTGTTCATTACAGAAACCTAATAGTATGTTCCATTTTTCCTTCACAAGAACACTATAATCATACATTTTTTTATTCTCTACCTATGTTTGAACTATCTTTTGTATTACTGAGAAGTTGTGGTTTGATGAAATAATATATTTTTAATTGGATGAAAAATGTATTCATTGTCATGATTGTTAGTAAACGCCCTTTATTTTACTATTATATGTCGAGGACAAAAGGAATTTATTCATTATTACTCTGAACAATGAATTTGTCTATCTATATACATGTATCTATGTGTAAGTATGATAGCAAAAGGAAATTATTCCTTTTGTTCAATTGACATTAACTGATTAACAAAATTAACCATACATCATTAAACCATTTTTTTCTCTCATCTGATTTATATCTAATTTTAGTGCATATAAAGCTTGATTTTTGTGAATCAATTAGAAAAAAATGTTTACTTTAAAGCATTTTGGCATATCTGAGCTGGATAGGACATATATATGCAGAATGCACCCAACATCTATCCCAAGGGTTGCATTGAGATGGACACAAACTGACATGAAAAAGAGGAAGACCAAAAGAGACATGGAGAAGAACAGTAGAGAAAGGAAGAATATAAAACACCAACAACTGAACATGGGTACAGGTCCAAGTATGGATACAAGACAGGCCAACATGGAAGTCTCTGCTGACAGCCTTATTTGCTAACCAGCACAAAGATGACTAAGTAAGTAAGTAAGGTAAAATTATAAACTAATGACGTTAAAACTCAAAAGGCAAGATCAGAAGGACAAAAAATAATAGTACCCAAAAGGAATATTTTGTCACAAGGAATATTAATGCTTATTACAAGTTAAGGTTAATGATTTTAAAAAGTTGGTCAAAATTCAAGTTTAGGAGAAAAGAGTGAAAAATTTTGTTACCTAAAGAAAAGACTTATCACAAAAAATACACTTCAAATATAAAACAATGCCCTTTTTGTATAGTTTTATGCAGAAAAAAGTTCTAATACTAGTTTGAATAAATTTTGTGAATGAAGGAAGACTTGTAAAGTTTCAATTTTCTTGTTAGTTATTTTTATTACTAGAACAAAATCTTATCAAATTATATACATTGTTTTTAAAAACAACAAACAAACGGATATAAGGACAAGCCATGTTTTCTACTGACGACTTCTGGTTCAAGTTCTTATCATCTGACCATCTTAACATGGAAATCACAGATGCCATTGTCAATCCATTTAAATTCATTTTGCATAAGGCAGAATTTCTTTGTGTTTATGCAGGTTCTTGTAATTGTTTGAGGATTAAAAAAGGGATACCTGATATCATGATTTTAACGATACATTTTGCATGTAATGATTAGACAAATTGATTCGCCATCAATATTTTGCTGAAATTGATTTAATTGATAATGCCACCAAAATTATAAACTTATATGTAAAAATATTTTTAGAGTTATCAAAATTGAAATTTGTTTTTTATTTTAAAATATCAAAATTGAAAGAAACTCTGTCTTGTCTTTAAAAATGACCCATCTGAACTTGGCGCTCTGCCCAGTCGTTTTATATGCTGTTGAAAAAAAGCTCAAGGTACCAGACTGAACACAAAACCCAGGTTTGTGTTTTATAATAAACATATAAATAGTTTCTTTTACGGTAAATACATAAAAATATTTTTTTAAACTGTATAGTTTTCAAAAAGAGATTTTACTCAAGCCTTTAAAGTGTATCTTGTTGATGAAACATTCTTAATGGAAAAGCATGTTCATGTAAAAGTAATAAATTTCGAAGAATACCAACTAAGTTATATGTTTGTCTTTTCAGGACATTGAAGATGGGATATTTATCGTGTTTTACACGTTTATTCCTTACTCTAATAAACGGTACAGTTATCGTAAGTATTTTTTTGAATACATACTTGTGTATACAAAAGAACTTTTATGTGAGAATAAGGACAAAAAAAAATAATTAGATGAGGAGAATAATTATTTATATGATTTGATATACATGGATATATTATTTGATATACAATGATTATTTCAATTCTTATGTTGATACGATAAATCCTGGTGAGCTTGAAATAAAAGATATCACAGATATCTCTTTCATATTTGGACATTTTATTTGAAAAAAAGACATTCAATGAATCTAACAAACAAGCTCTGTGACAAACGTGATGACTTTAACTTTCTATCGTCAACTTCACTTACTTATGCAGCAATAAACCTCCATCACCTGCAAACGGGATTTATATCTCTCAGTTGATTCGATACGCAAGAGCATGCTGAAAAACAACCTATAAATGAAATAAGAACATCAGCAGTCTCATTTAAAGTCACGTACATTTCGTAAGTTCAATGGTCGATGCAATGACCATGTCGGCAAATACAATTTATCATTGAGTTAAATGCTGACTGACGTTTTTTCATAGTCTTATTGTTAGGGCATTATTTACACACTAAATTGTCGACGGATTTACTCCTTATTTTCCAATCATGACAAGGAGCACATTGCGGATGTGACCGGTTGGCAGGAGATGCTCACTCCTCCATGACACCTGATCCAACCTCTGATGTTTTGGAGGTCCGTGATTGCTCTGCTCCAAAGGATTTGTTTAAAGAATTTTTGAGGTTGAATACTGTTCGTTATTACCATATATATCACCAAACGCCTATGAATATTTCAGCTTTTCTGATTAGAGGTTTAGATAAGGTGAGTAGGGCCTGTTAGGCATTTTCACATGCGTTTAAATCTCAATTCTATGCAACAAATTTGGGATTTATTAAGTCCTTGTGTGAGTTATTGGTGTGTAAATTACTCAGACTTGAGTTAGCGCTTCAAGAAATAAATGGCTACATGCAAGACTGTGTCATTTACACACGAATAATTCACTTTAAACTTAAAAACATTCCTTATATTAACATTTTACAAGTTTTTAAGGCACCAATAAATATATTCAATGTTTGAATTTCCCGGTGATTTTTATCGTAACGTTTCTGATGTTCATCGTGTATGTTTCTACTTGTATATTTACACTGAAATGGTTTTCAAATCAATTTTACGGTTGGCTTAGTAGAAAAACACACATAATTTAAATATTTTAATTTAAAAAAAAAAAGATATGAAATCATAATATAAATAATGAACGTTAAAGCATTGGACAATTGACATTGCCTTTATAAGCCGTCTACATGGTTTCTAATTGTAATTGTAATATTTCTTTTCAATGGCCCTAAGTGCCGAGTATAGGACGAAATTTGCAGCTCTCAATCGGCAAGTAGTGGCTTCTCCATATGAGTGAAAATTCTCGAGAGGGACGTTAAACAACATACAATCAATCTAAAAATCTTCTTCGTTTCAGACGACATGCTTGGTGATTATAGGTGTGGGCGTGGTTATGATTATTCTGCCAGATGTGGGTGTGATTGACCAACTGATCGACAGCAGTTCTGTGATGAAAGAGCTTAAGGACACCCTAGTGGCAACAGGCCTGGGGACGGAGAATCAGTACTCTGGTTTGTCGCTTTCCGGCGCCTTTTACGACATTGGATTGATGTTAACGGTTTCTTGTGGAGTAATTCTAATCGTGGCTATGTTTGGATGCTGTGGAGGATGCTGCAAAACAAAGTGCTCATTAATCATAGTATGTCTCACAAGTTACAACTTAAAGTATATCTTACAAGTTACGAGTTATGTGTCTCATAAGTTACAATGTGTCTAAAACTCACAGAAGGTCTCACAAGTTACTTACAATGTGTCTCTTTACTCACAGTATACTGTACGTCCCACAAGTTACAATGTACTATAGATCGTAGATAAATAGTATGAGTATGTCTCTCTAATGACAGTTTGTCCAAATGGTAAGATTTTGTCCAAAAAGTAATACCTTATCTTACTTATTACAGTAAGCCTCACTAATAGTCTAATTACAATATGTACATGTCTTGCAATTAAGTGTACTAGTATCAAGAAAAGGCAAGACAGGATTAAAAAAAAAATACCGGTAATCGAAGGATAAATGTACCATTGATGCATACTTTGATGGATGTTTGTAGAAATTGCTAATACGTGTACATTGTAACCATGTACATTGTCATTTAAGTAATTCAAAACTTTGTAAAAAGTAAATGAAATCTAAGCATAGCATTGTTTACCTTTCAGTACATTGTCCTGACCAGTTTCCTGCTTATTGTTGAATTTTTTATGGTCATAATCGTCTACAGCGATGAAAAATTGGTATGTCTGACGAAAAATACTTTAAAATATTAACACAATTAATTTTACATTCATTTGAATGAAAGAAATTTTCTTTGAAGTGTGCTACAATTGCTTCTCATTTTCATTTGTTACGACTTTCCTTTAAAATCAATACTAAAAATGTCAAATTTCCATTTTATCACTGAATGAAGTGTCATTGAAAATTAATCATTTTGATTCATTATATGAGAAAAGTACAGTCATACTAAGTGTTCGGTTATTTCATGTTTTACCAGATGCTTATTTTATCAAATTTGATAAACCTCGAATCAATTTTTGAAGGTGATCGACTCAATCAAAGAGATAGTCTTGTTAACGTTAAATGACTACACTGGATTGACGGGGAAAAATGTTCAGACCTTGGGATGGAATTTTGTTATGATCAAGGTAAACTAACCATTATTGTCCGAACATTGAACATCAAGTCTGTTATTCCTATTCATGATTCATATTTAATATTAGCATATAAATCCTTAACACATATTCACTGTGAAAATTGTGTATTTTGCAAAACATTTCAATTTGCAGTATAAATGTTGTGGATTGATTGACTACAAAGATTTCAAGCGTTCAAACTGGACAAACAAAGTTAGCACATCTAATTCAGAGTACGTGTTAGCAACACCGATTGTGTGTTGTGATCCTTTACCTAAATCTGACAATCTGACATGCGCAACACAAACTTCCGCAGGAAACACGGCTATGACGGTAATTTCTATAAAGATTGTTTCAATTTCTTAAGAAGTCCTTTTTTAAACGCGTTTAAAACATGTAATGCTGTGCATTTTTAAAAACAGGGCTGCTTTGACATTGTTTGGGACACTTCTTTTGGAAGTCAAGATTTCGTTGCATTTGCTTACTGTATTGGATTTGCTATTCAGGTAAATAATATATAGTTTAATAAGTTCCGAATTTTTAAATTCCATCAAACATGTCTTCAAATGTCACTTCGTCTGCACTCTTCTGACATATGTTGTCCAATATTTTAGTTTGTTCTGGTCGTTCTGGCCGTGGTTGTATTTATGGAAGCGAAGAAAAAGAACCGAGTGGCTTCTGAAAGGAAACTTCAAAAAGAGAAAACAATACTCTCTCGTAAATCACCGGACGCTTTACCAGATAAAAAGAGCACCTAAATGACAGTCATGAAAATAATCCAAGATAATCGTCTATATTGTAAATAACTTTAAATTTGTCAAATATCCATTATCATCAAATGGATGTTTCTTTATTCAAATGTTTATTCTTTAATCAAAATTTTTAAAGAGGTATCTTAATAGTGATATATATAAAAGTGTATACAATGAACATGGATCGAATAACAAGCAAAGGTGGCCTATAATGGTTCTCTCTTTAAGCTCTATAGCTGCAAGCCTATCGTGAACTGGGTAGAAATACATACTTGAAATTTTGAAACACCAGAGGTGGAGTCAGGTGCCTGAGAGGAGTAAGCTTCGTCTGCTTAGTGGTCAAATCGTCATGCGCCAAAAAAGTGATAGTTTATTATATCGACCGTGAATTTTACGAGACACAGGCTCACAAGGGGTTGTAAAAAATCCTTGTGGCATCAACTTACGTGTCAGTAGACTTATTACTCCCCGTCGCCACGGAGTTGGAGAGGAGTAATGTGTGTGTGTAAGGGTGTGTGTGTGTGTTTTAATTTGTCCTTCGTTAGGAAAGGGCATTGACGAAATTGGCATGGGAATAAA
This sequence comes from Saccostrea glomerata, assembly GCA_003671525.1. NCBI lineage: Eukaryota > Metazoa > Mollusca > Bivalvia > Ostreida > Ostreidae > Saccostrea > Saccostrea glomerata. Next base: position 116,895 of record PRKT01000154.1, on the reverse strand, counting down.
TGTCAGTTGCTACCTTGACAAACACGTCAATGAAACGAGGATATCAACAGTCTCCTTTAAAGTCATCATTTTGAAAGCTCTTTGTTCGATGTTTTTCATACTTATATTATAGTCCATTATTTATACATTGAATTGACGACGGATTTTCCCCTTATTACCCGATCATAACAAGGTGAACACGGTGGGTGTGACCGGTCGGCAGAGGATGCTCTTGGCACCTGATCCCACCTCTGATGTTTTGGAGGTCCGTGTTTGCTTTGCTCCTATTTGTATTGTTTTATGGACTTTTGATCTTGAATATTGTTCGTTATCTCCATATGTTTCAGTCTGGTCTGAAGTATAAGAAAAATCTATTGCAGTCTTTTCAGTTTGAATGTTTATTGAAAAAAATTCTGAGTTGTTCGAGGTGCTTTAATTTTTATCCAGTTTGTTGTTTCTATAACTTTATTTATAAGCTACTGTCAAGTAAATTAATTCTATTAAAACTTAGTATAAGTTTAGTGAAATTACCTTTTGATCGTTTTAAAAAGGGC
>PRKT01000154.1:72453-111816 GCA_003671525.1 Saccostrea glomerata | reverse complement strand
AATTGATTGATTGACAAGTAATTGACTTGATTGATATTTGAATTGATTGATTGACTGATTGATTAATAATTGATTGATTGAATTTGATTGATTATTGCATTGGTGACGTTCATGCACTTGTGACCTACCCAGTGCATGATCCGCCCGATTTGGGTCGTCACATTTGTTGTATTGATTGTTGATTGTGGGGCAGCCCTGTGGTAGCCCCAGCATTGATCACCGCGGCCAGAAGCGCCACATTAAACAAGCAAAATAACATCCATATTGTTTGTTTGATTTATAGGGAATCTGAAATAATAGTCCATTATTTATACATTGAATTGACGACGGATTTTCCCCTTATTACCCGATCATAACAAGGTGAACACGGTGGGTGTGACCGGTCGGCAGAGGATGCTCTTGGCACCTGATCCCACCTCTGATGTTTTGGAGGTCCGTGTTTGCTTTGCTCCTATTTGTATTGTTTTATGGACTTTTGATCTTGAATATTGTTCGTTATCTCCATATGTTTCAGTCTGGTCTGAAGTATAAGAAAAATCTATTGCAGTCTTTTCAGTTTGAATGTTTATTGAAAAAAATTCTGAGTTGTTCGAGGTGCTTTAATTTTTATCCAGTTTGTTGTTTCTATAACTTTATTTATAAGCTACTGTCAAGTAAATTAATTCTATTAAAACTTAGTATAAGTTTAGTGAAATTACCTTTTGATCGTTTTAAAAAGGGCTAAGAGAGATGACTTGTTCCTTTTCGAGAATTTTTCACTCATATTGAGACACAATCAGTTCTTTAAGAATCCAAAAAATGAAAAGCTCATCAAACAGGTCTGGACGATTTCAAAATAAGGAAGTCAAGAACGATAACCGTGAATTGCTATTAATACACAGAATAAACAAGGCGCTAATCCTTCTGACCAATCAGATAACAGCATTTAGACAAACCCATGAGAGAATAAATAAAACACGTGATTTTTAAGTTTTTTGCTCAAAAGATTTTTTTAGAACAAACTTTTTGTAAACTTTATGCGCATTTGGGAATAGTATGATATTTATGACAATTCTACCGTGAACAAACACGACTTGAAAGCTTGGAATACGTTTTGAGTGGGATAAAAAAATCTGTCTATAGGAGTTAGCAATCCCAAAAGTTTACTTACGTTAAGAAAATTGAAATAGATACGATAAATTTTCAGTTTTTAGAGCCTGACGTAAAAATCTTATCGAAAAGATAACAGTCTTAATTATTTTTGATTGTTTATTACAGAATACCAGTCCATGCAGTTTTTGATATGCGAGGTAAGATATTGGGATAAAACTCATTCATGTATAATTACAGGATTCTCTTTTCTCCACGTTAAACGTCTTTCCTTATGCCCATTTAAAGTCTGCATAGCTAAGTATTCGGCGCTCATGAAACCCGTGATAATGCAAATCTATATGTGTATACTCCATACGAAAAACTCTTGTGTGAGTTGATCTATACACCTGGAATTTAAGCATTATCGATGAAAATCGGACGGGTAAGCAAAATTATATTTACCATCATATAATATATTCTGGTAAATGTTATAACTGAACTTGATAAAAAACTTGTTGGTGCGATCTATACCTCTGTAAACGATTACATTCTATCGTGCATTTTTTTTTCTTTACCGAGATAAAAATGTCAAGGTTGTTCACGGTAAAAATGTGGGGAATACCTTATTCTTCAAAAGTTTTCATCTTACTTCTACAGATTTTTTGTTAAAAAAAATCTTTTTGAGGAAAAAACAAAAGCACGTGTTATCTTTTTGTTCTTTTAAAATATGTTTTGGGGTGTGTAAAAATGCTGTTGTCTGATTGGACAGAAAAATAATTACGTGTACTTGATGTACATTTAAAGCAACTTTCGGTTATCGTTCTTGACTTCCATATTTAGAAATCGTCCAGACCTGTCAAATAATACTGTAAAAATATTTTTTTAAATCTTACTTTTCTACAGTACAGTAAATACTTGCAAGTTTACTTCAACTGAAATAAGGCTTTGCATTGTTATTTTTTTCAGTTATATTTGTTGGATACCCTAAGTTATTGACAAGAACTACAATGAAGCGCATTGAAGTGGTAAAATTTTCCGTTCGAATGGAACGTTTTGAGCTATCTTTAGAACGTTTATTGTCATCTTATGACACGCCCATTTATTTAGAAATGGATTCAACGGCCAATTTGTTTATTCGAATACCTGTAGAACAGGTTTTCCATAAATATAGTACAATGAAGCGCATTGAAGTGGTAAAATTTTCTGGTTGGATGAAACGTTCTGAGTCATGTTTTGAACGTCAATTATAACATAATGACACGCCCACATTTTAAGAAACGAGAAAGAAATATTCGTCGTAATGTTTTAGGACACTCCATTCTTCGGGACAAGCATTATGAGTTACACTGATATAGAGCTTTAAATAAATTAGAAGAGAGAGAGTTAGAGACTCCCCGCTTCTGTAAAACACAAATTGCAACGAATATGTATATATTTTTGAATTTATCATGTCTTTTGAAGTTACCACAACACGTGTTTCGGTCGAACACGTGTTTGCTATATGTGTTTATTTAGACCGTCAATTTGATTGGCTATTATATTTATGGAAAACCTGTTCTACAGGTATTCGAATAAACACATTGACCGTTGAATCCATTTCTAAATAAATGGGCGTGTCATAAGATGACAATAAACGTTCTAAAGATAGCTCAAAACGTTCCATTCGAACGGAAAATTTTACCACTTCAATGCGCTTCATTGTAGCTAATCAAATTGACGGTCTAAATAAACACCGAGTAAACACGTGTTCGACCGAAACATTTGTTGTGATAACTTCAATAGACATGATAAGTTTAAAAATATGTACATATTCGTTGAAATTTAAGATTTACAGAAGCGGGTAGTCTCTAATTCTTTCTTCTAATTTTTTAAAACTCCATTTCAGTACAACTCACGTTGCTTGTCTTGAAAAATAGAGTGTCCTAAAACATAACGACGAATATTTTTCTCGTTTCTAAAAATATGGGCGTGTCATTATGTTATAATTGACGTTCAAAACATGACTCAGAACGTTTCATCCAAACAGAAAATTTTACCACTTCAATGCGCTTCATTGTATTTAAATATTTCCCTATGCTTTGCTATGGTTCTTGAGTCATGGGATTTACCCCGGGTTGTACAAATATAGACGTCACACGAGAGCTCCTTATGTTACCATATAAAATGATATTATGACAATTGATATAGAGACAAACAATAGTCTAATGTTCAAACTTTTATTGTTAAACTTCACTTTAAACAATGCTGTAAGTTTCCAGATCAGACAGTACTGTTAAAATACCAACCTTGAATGAATGTCTAAAAATAATGACAAAAGGTATATCGTTTTAAACTTCAGAGATATATATATATATTTTTTTTCATTTCTAATTTTTCTCTTTGTGATAACTCTTTGAAAGTTAGCGGAGTTAATTTCTTGATAATTCTACCGGAATGTAAATTAGGCAGGTCAATAGGTCAGGAGCTAAGGAGGCCTAATATGCATGCAAATCTCGTGCGCATCTGTCTCTGAGTCTGACGCTAAGGAGACCAAACATGCATGAAAATCTCGTGTGGCTGCCATTGTGTTTGACGTCAGTGGGCGAGGACTATTGAAATTGGGATGGGAATCCTCGTGTAATCTAAATCTATGTCTACATGTTTAAAGTCTAAATCTACAATTTTATTTCACAATGAAATGGAAATATAAGGAATCACTGTCTAGTTAGTATAGTATGCCAGGGACATCAACAATAGTGGGAAACATGGGATAATTTATGCATAACGGGCTTTGCCTGTTATGCAGATTAACAGTTCTCAATGGCGGAAGTGAGTATCCTTGTAAAAGTGAATTTCTCTGTGCTTTCTATATTAATATTCCTTCATTTAGGGCAGTTATATTAGTTTATGAGTTGTTGTAATTTGTGTTTTATAAATAAAATTAATTTCATCACAACATGTATTGGTAACGATCCTCTATAAACTAATGTCCAAATAACTGTATCTCACTTCCATTCTCAATGACCATGTAGTGTAGGCAGCGTTGTGAGAATTCCATCGGCATCGAAAGCAAGTTTTATGTCTTGCCTAGATAGCCGAGCGGTCTAACGCGCTGTTCCTGTACTACTAGGAGACAGATTCCGTAGGTCGAGAGTTCAACCCCGGGCTGGGGCGGAAGTGAGTATCCTTGTAAAAGTGAATTTCTCTGTGCTTTCTATATATATATATATATATATACATATATATATGCATTTAATTTTTTAACAATAGTAGATGGAATAACGGCACTATATAACTAAATATTAAATAAAAATACTAATTGAAAGACTAATTACAAGACTATGCTAGGTTTTATTCCTGTACATCCATATTTAACAAAATAGTTCTCACTCAGTAATACGTACAAAATAAAAGTATATTTAAAATCATTGTAATATACTTATTTCCACTTTTTTTTCATTCACAACATATATATATATTAAAATCTAAAATTAAAATATCTAGATAAATGATGTTAATTTTAAAAAATCGTAAATAGCAGCATAATAATTATAACAATGCTCACAATCGTAATTCAATACCTTTCAGTCCTCCCCAAAGCAAATATGCCTGTATAGTCGCTTCAAATCTGTAATAACTAAAGTTATTGTCATAGAGACAATGGCGAGGTACCCGAAAAGCCACCCAAGACAGATGGAGGATTGTCTCTTGTCGGGAGCACATGTTTTTCTTCTATGAAAGGCGTTTGTTGAATTATAAAGGACCTTTAGCTCCTTTGTCAGTTCTTCAATTCTTTTGGCCAAATCTTTTGGAGTGATGAGATTCTGGTCAATCAAACACTTGCAGCCTGTTTAAGTGTTTAAATAATCATACCGACATCATCTGATTACTAATGATCAATCAAATAAAACACTAATAATTTAGGAACATAACATCACTCTAAATGATCAAATGGCGTGTGTCTACTTTGTTTTACATGACGTAAGCAAACAGGTTCCTCGCCATCCGACATTCTATCAGACGAACACTTTCTGGTCAGTTGACCAGAAGATTGACAAATGTTATCAGAACAGACAACAGTAACATTTCCTCCAATATGTGTATTTTCGTATTTTCGTGTTGAATAACATAAGACACCGTAAATGAAACTTGTGGACATGACATTCTTAGGTACGCAACATTAATTTCTTACATTTTTGATAATACACGAAAGGATTCTTCTCAAAATCTGCAGTGCGATTGCTACAGTTGATTTTAGCTAAAAAGTACTTTTGCTATGTCACTGTCATCCCCCTAAAGTTTTTTCAATAGAATAATTTTAACATATATTGATCTATCGATTCAAGTAGCAAGAAAAATTATAGATAAATATAACGTATTGCCTTATAAATTGCACTGCCTTTAGAACAGTATGCATATAATGTTTTGATTGGTAGTTTGTTAGCTTAAGGTCATTTCAAGACTTTAACGTCACCACTTGCCTGTGGAGGGATGATATTTATTGCGAGTGGCAATATGCATGTGTCACAGATAGATATATCATTCTGCTTCGTAGACAAACGCAAAATGAACAGTACATTATACAGTATCTTTTGAATTAACTATGTGTGGCAGTAAATACAACATTTTCAATAATGTAAAGTTTGTATACATTTACTGCCACCAGAAAAAAAAATCAAAATTTGTTACATGACAAGTCCTCCTTATGAATACACACCGTGCATTTTGTCAGATTTTTCCTCTAAATTATTGAAATCTTACGTTTACAATAAGGGGGGTCCCCTGACCACGTTCTGTTCGGGAAGCAAGTTCGTTGTAAATTTCCACTGTCTAGATAGTATCCCTTGTCACACTCGTATGTCATGTTTCCACAGCATCCTGTGTAGTTTTCTACTATTCTGGTATTGTTGTAATCATGCGGAGTGCACCCCACGTCTTTAAAATTCAATGGTGAATATAAATTGTAATTGGTTATAGTGCTACATTGTTTCATAAAGTATTAGTTGTATTCACATTTTTAGTTTAATATTACATTTCCACAGGACTTTTAGGACATACGCAAGGCACCTTACCTACTGATAAATTTTTCAAGATATCCTAACTCTAAAGTCATACTACCAATACAAGACAAAAAATTCAGCTTGCGTTACCAGGGATTTTGAACAGATATCAAATAATGAAAAGTTTTGCATTATTCACCGAAAAATTTTCAAAAAATACAAAATATATAATTCAGATTTTTTTCATGAAAATTTGTTTTAGAAAAGGTGTACAAATCCATATTCAGACATTAAAAGTATCACACACAGGTCCTTCGTTTAGTGGAACTCTTCAACTCCAGGGAAGAACTCAAGAATGTTCAAACTATGTTGCGTATGACCTTAAGCAGAACATTTTTTTTTCAAAAGATAAAAAAATAATCTAATAATTCGTTTATTTATGACTATATTATATTTTGTTTTTATACCATTGTTGAATTTCCAGTGTCCACTAGCACCCCATCCAGTCATAACTGCAAAGAAATTTATAGGATACGGTTTTGAATGATGGTAGCTCATGATTCCGTTCACGTTAATGGTATCCCCTTCACCAACTACGATGTTTCCTCCAATCCAAGTCACCCAGAATGACCTATAGGCAGCTTGATTGAGTACGGTTTGACTATAGGTACTGAGGCATGGAAGCTGTTTCCCTGTTCGAATACATGATTTTCTGTTGTTCCAGCCTCCAATAACAATCTCATACAAAGGTCGCGTGTCGTCGTCATCGCTCATTAAGGCAAAATGTGCATCGTTCTTTGCCTTGACCTTAAATGTGTAGAATGATCTTCCTGCAGCAATAACGCAATACGTACTCAGCTTCATATATTGCCTGTTATCCGCCGTCGAGACCTCAATGTCCACAGCTTGAATGACGAGAAAAGAATATATACATGTATATCTGTTAAACTATTACCTGCATTGAAGTTGTTGATAACAAAGTTTAAAACAAGCCAGAAAACAATGAAAAGAATATAGAAAAATACAACTGCTGTAGCCAAAAATGTTTTTATTTTAGTAGTAACTTGCCTTATTGAGACAATATAATTACCTTACCTCTGATTCGTGGTAGAAGGACAAACATCACAAATCGGGATATTTCAACATTCATCATCGTAGACAACCTGCATGAAAGTAAAACTGAGTTAGTTTTAAAGTAATAACAAAATAAAGTACTTCATTAAAAATTTACATCGAAATGTGAAACTTAAACGGTACATTTAAAGTTAAAGCGGCACAGTGAGTCAAAATCATATCTTAATTTTAAGATATCTGTAGCATACAGAGAAAGACTTACGAAAATTATGAGTATATAGCGAAGATTTGACAATTAAACTGCAAGAATTGACTGCACAATATAAGTGCCGGAAAAACAAAGGTTGTATCTACCGTTTCGTTGTTTCGTATATGTCAAGGTCACGCTATTTTTATTTTTAGCTCAATCTTGTAAACAACATTCAACTGGAGTATGCAAAGGTGAGAAATATGTTCTAACAACTTTTTAAAAAAAGATTACATCAAATTTTTTGGTCCACTTATATTCATTCGTGGATACCTGAGACTATGGTAACTATGGAAACTTATTCAACACTTTTCTGCGCACGCGTATAATAGAGAGGAAGAAGTACCAGGGTATTTTGCAATATTTTCGTTCTGGGGCAGACAGAAATTATTTTTACTTTTATTTTCCCCCATAAAAAATTAATTTTTAGGTTCTGAAACCTGTAATTTTCTGAAACCTAATACTTTAAGGGATTGAACAAAATTTAAGAGGTCATGCAAAAATTCTACATTTGTCAATTTCCCCCTTTGTGCGTCACTGTGCCGCTTTAATTTTTGTTTAAATGTCTAAAATTATTTTGCAAAAATGCCGCGAATGTTTTCTTTTAAAGGCCTATCAATCGTCTGAATATCCAATTAGACTGAAAGTATTAATATCCCTCTTACAACTTAAGGCTTGAAAACTTGAATTTTTGAACAATAAAGACAATAAAGCATTATCTCTTTGTAAAATATCCTCACCTTACTTTTCACTGAAACATCGTTTTCAATTCATTTAAGAGTAAAATGACTGTCTGAAACCCGTGGGTCTTGGCTTAAGAAAATTAAATCAATTTCGTAATCTACTTTTACCATAAAAAATTGTATTACATAATTTTCATAGGCAACTTATCCAAAGAAGTGCAACACCAATACATCGCAGTAGATAACAACACTTCATTTTGAGATGTGACTACGAAGAGACAAACTTTTTATTTAATGGATTTAGTTACAGTTTGAGCACAGGGTATACATATACAGTAGAAATTAGAATTTTTTTAACTTAAAACAGCAAAATAATTACCACATGTTATCAGCAAGAAGTTATTGATGGAGATCTGTTTTGGTGAAATTGTAGTATGGGTCCTTGCATGGGCAGACCTTTGCAAGTTTTACTTTTTAGATCTATCTAAGTTTTAATCAAACAGAGGGTGAATATCGTATGATTCATCATTTTCATATCCAGAAGTAAATCTATCGATGATGGATTGCCCGAGGGTAGTCATTTGTTAAATACTTTTCTGTTGAGGATGTTCTTCAAAACAAGAGAAATTGTGGGAAAAGATCATATTGTTGCAAAGCAGAGATGTTCTATTTTTCAAAGAACTATCAGGATACTAGTATATGCATCATGGTATAAATACTTTGGCTTTCAATATAGCTTACAACAACTTTTTACTATTTACTACCAACCTAATATATATATGGGATAGATAAATCGAAATTTTGTCCAAATGACCCTTTGATTTCACGTCAGTAAACTTGTTATAACTGACAAAACTGGTCACAACATCGACTTTATATTTAAAAAGCTCATTGTTTTAATTGTATTTTATAGAAACTGTGATTTAATTCTACGAGTACAATTGGTAATCCAATCATACATATAACTCTCTTTCTAAGGCGGAAATTCTTCGAAATCTTAAGTCAGTTTAGAATATATTTTCAATGTTCACTGACAACCATGCCTAAACTGATTTCCGAAAATTCTGAAAGAACCTTAGAGACAAAGACATGAACGGAGTCTAATAAACGATAAAGCAAGGCGCCTTCTTCACTCCTCACAAAAAATAATAACAGAAATATAGGACAAGCTTCAGGAGCACTGTGCAGCAATGTGTTCGAGAAGCGATGTGAAACAGATATGGATGCCTAAACATTCCAATAAGCTTTTGGAAAATTTTTAATTAAAAATTTATATCTTCAAAACTTATAACTGTTCAACTATCTATACAACCATTAAACAATTAAAATTAAAGCGTTTCATTGCTTTATTTAATCTTATTTTTCAAATTTCCTTTCTGACACTAAACTTCAAACTTTAGACAATGATTACGGGAAAGGAAACCTGTTCATCGTAGAATACATGTACATGTAGGTTGAATGAGTATTTATCTTCCTAAGTTCAACTTTTATCTCCTTTTACATACCTTTATTTTTAATCCAGTCATAAACCAAGTAATAAGAAATACATCATAAAACTATTATGCTGTATCTGTGATGAATCCTTTTGGTCGACTTTAGATGGTCAGGAACGCTGCTCTATCTCCTAGAGGAATTGATGCCATATACTGCAACTGCCGTGATTTAAAATCATTTATATGGTCTATTGCATTTATTGCTTTGTGATGATTGATTGGATATAGACCAGTCTGGTTATATTTATGTACTTTTGTCTTATACAGAACAGGTTTCCATGCTCGTACTCTACTTGTGTAAAGCTCGAGAATGGAAAAAATGACATCGATTTTCAAAGATCGATGATATCGGTTTTATATCACCCCCTGGATTCTAAATGATATTTCAGGGTTATTTATATTATTGTACTTATTCTGATAGGCGAGAGGAAAATTTATGAATTTTAAAAATATTAGCTAAAACCGTTTTAACCGTCATTTAAAACAGCTTTGAATAGTTAAACATGTAGTAATATTAAATAACTCTATTTTGACTGAAATATAACATATAACCAAATGTTTACATGAGCTATCTATTATATAGAGTTTGTTTTCTGACATGTTTTATCCTATAAAACGTATGTATTCAAAATTTACAGAGCAGAGCCGTGTTCTAATTAAGAAATATACTAGATTCTTAGATGCATCAATTTTTGGGTCCAGGTAAAACTTGAGTTACTTTGGAATATACATGTACTTAATTAGAAAACAAATCCTTGCCTGGTTTCTCATTCAGAAAATGCAGACCAGATACAAAAGTCTGTATGCATCCATGGATGTAACATTCATATTTGTATGAAAAAAGTCAGTCAACATTTTACTTAATGATAAATTGTATTTGCTGACAAGGTTATTGTATCAACCATAGAACTTACGAAATGATGATTTTAAACGAGGCTGCTGATATTTTTGATTCATCAACTTAACTTGTTTGTCAGTAATTTACCTCATTTTAGAAATTGTTCATACGTAGAGCATGCTCTTGCGTATCAAATCAACTGAGATACATAAACTCCGTATGCAGGTAATGAAGGTATATTCCTGCATAAGTATTGGAAGTTGACGATAGAAAAGTTAAAGTCATAATGTTTATCAGAGAGCTTGGTTGTTATATTACCATTAACATCTCTTGTATTTAAGATATTCAAATATGAAACAGATGTGTCAGACTCTGTGGTGTATTTTATCTCAAGCTCACCAGGATATATCGTATCGACTTAAGAATGGAAATTACAATTGTTAAGTGACAATACGTAGTCGATATATCTAAATGTTTCATATGTTTACAAAATATGTCTGCTAATAACGGGGCACAATTAGTACCCATGGGAAATTCAATAGATTGTTTAAAGATCAAAAACAATATAGATATTGTCAATCAGTAACTCAAGCAAATTTGTTTCAGAAAAGTCATACGGTTTGTTGGCAAAAAAATCTGCATCTTGGTCATGCACTCATTTGGAAAATATGAGTTTTTTAATACATAAAAGAAAATATTCATGTCTGGTCGGAGTTCAAAATTCGAAATATATGGAGATAAGGAACATTATACAAGCTCAAAAATCCTTTAAACAGTACTAAACAGGAGCAGAGTAATCACAGACCTCTAAAATGTCAGAGATGGAATCATCCGTATCATGATCGGGAAATTACGGATCTATCAATTCAATATGTCCAAATAATGGCCTAACAATTAGTATGAAAAACGTAAGTCAGCATTTAACTTAACGATTAATTGTATTTTCTGAAAAAGGTCATTATATGGACAATATAACTTACAAAATGATGACTTTTAACGAGTTTGCTGATGTTCTTGTTTCAGCAACTTTTTGTCGATAAGTTACCTCGTTTTAAAAGTCGTTCATACGTAGAGAACCCCCTGTCATAAAAAAGTTCTACACTGTACAATTATATGAAAATTTAAATCTCAATATCATAATCTTTTTTTTCAAAAGTTAAAGTGTTTGATAAACTCAAAAAGGAAATTCTATTGTCTACGAATGTGTGCATAAATATGCTATTCTGGATAGATATGTGAAATCAAAGCTACACTGTATCATTTAAGTAGAATCCATGGAAATAGGTCAGTTATATATCATAAAGTATTTAGATCTTGCATCGATTTTCTAAGCCATTAAACTCTGTAGTTATCCGTTCACCCAATTTATCAAATTTTAGTAATCTGCATATGTTAAAAGACGATCAATTTGTTGAAATCCAAAATTTATTAGCAAGTGCCACATACATTAGTACTAATATAATTAATTATTATATGATAAAAATAAATTGGTGCATGATGTGCACTAGACTTTATATGAGAACTTTCCTACTAAAATTTGTGTAGATTGGGACTCCTAGAAATGGCGATCAAAAATAGGCCAGATCACGATAGTCCTCAGATTCTTCACACGGGAACTCTGAAGTTGTATGATAAAAGGGATACTTTAAATACTTATGAAATCGAAGTCTTTGGACAAAAAAACCCTTTGGAGTTCAAATGGGCACTAATTGTCCATATAAGCCGGCCTATATTCATATTCCTATGAAGCAGAATGTAATCAAAAACATACATGTGAAGAAAGCACTTGTTTGATTTCTAACTCGACATATTTATCGACGAAGACATATCATAGTTACTTCCATTCATATGCCAAATCAATAAATCCAGGTGAGCTTGAAACTTGAAATAAAAAAACATCACAAAATCTGAAAAAGCAGTTTTATTTTTGATCCTTTCATCAAACTATTAACTTGCAGTCATCACCATCTGAGTGTATCATGATATTTGATTTAACTCTTGATCTTTATTTTACGATGTCGTTTTGGATGTTTAACAAGGCAGTATCTTTAAAATTTATTAATGAAACTTCTGAGTCAAAGAACAAGGTTCACTTATGACCTTTTTGGCCCTGTGAATTTCCGAAAAATTGAAACTTTTTAATTTTATCTAACAATGCATCAAATAGCATTAAGACTTTGGTGCTTGCATATCTGTCAAATATGACATAATTTCTTACTGGTCAATGCATTATGTCGTCACAAAATGCGTCAATTTCCTCATATTCCGAAAAGTCTACAAAAACAGTTAATTTTTAAAGCTATTTTTTAATATTTAATATAGAACGCAACCTTTGATCAAAATAAGCAACTAGTGAATGATAGATCTGTTTCTAAGGGTAACAAGACATGTTTTATTTTTATATAAGAGGATGCGCTTATATTATTTTTATTCTCTGATGTATTCAATTATACGTGTTTACATTAAAATTCAAGAACATTGCAATTTCATAAAGTATTGTGACGTTACCTATTTTCGATAGTATCATATTCGATAGGCTAATGTTTTTAACAATAAATCAGAAAACCTTTAGTAATTTTTTGGAACTCTTATCCCAATATTATCACCAGATGTAAAAAGTGTAATAAAGCCAAAAAGATCGAAAATTATGCCATTTAGAGAGGTAAGATTTTCTTTTTCTTTTTATCTATTTAAATCACGCCCTTTTCTCATAATGCCAAAAAATTCACTCGAAAATTCTATCTCCTAAGCCTGAAAACAACATTTGATGTTTTAATGTGTATTTAAATCACGCCCTTTTCTCATAATGCCAAAAAATTCACTCGAAAATCCTATCTCCTAAGCCTGAAAACAACATTTGATGTTTTAATGTTATCAGCTCTGTGTTGCAGCTTAAAAATAGATCAGCCTCACTTTGGGCAAACTTCCGCTTAAACAAATAAAGTATGGAAGCCTGTTACGGGTATTTTATTTTAAATTTTGACATCTTTTAATGTTTTAAGTTTTGTTTCTGTTGATTTATTGTTCGTTTCTTTGTAGATATTTTCCACCAAAAGGGGAAATTACAAGAATTACTATAGGCCAAAGGCTGTGGATAATGCTTTCCAAGCAGACAATGGCTCCTTGCTTGAAATTTTAATTTGATAAAATTTCAACCCAAAAATAAAAATTTTAATGTTAAAATTAATTATATTTTATTTGTTGATAAAATTATAGTTGAAAACAGGACAAAACAATCCAAAACCAGTAAAAAATGACAAAAAACAAATAAAAGAAAACAAAAATCCACACAAAATAACATAATTCGATGTTTTTATGACTATCACTGTGCACCATACTTGCTATCGAAAATAGGTGACGTCATTCAAAACAAGTCGGATTATGGCGGGCGATGTTATTTTCTATTACACAACAGGTATGTAAAGTAGTTCTAAGGGGCTCCAGAAAGGACAATTATTCATTGGTTTGTTGTGATCACGTGACCATCATAGAATGTTATATATACGAGCAGCAAACGTCAGTATCATCATAACAATCATCAGATCATAATACGTCATCAACATCACTGACTGTATATAAGCCGTAAATTACTAGCGACTTAGGTATTACTTAGGTATTACTAGCGACTTAGGTATGAGAAAATAAAGTAAACTTTAATACAAATTAAGTAGCGTATAATTTCTCCACCACACGGACACCGTAATTCACTGTATTTTGTTAGGCCAGAGATGTTAGATTTATTAAAACTTATTATACCTACGAAACGAAATGAGCATTATCTACACTACAGCTAGGACTTATACTCATAGATGTACTGACTGTTTTGTTATATTTCATTGAAGTCTTTTTCAAATGAAAAATTTGAAGTGAGATATGGAACTTACTTACGATTTACAAGGATGTGAAGTAAATTATCAAGGGTGTTTAAATACCTGCGACGGCGCTGAGGATGCCCTCCCCCTTTTATATGTGGACGGATGCCATGAGTAGTCCTGATAAAAACTAATTAACTGAATTTACATGGGATGGATCATAGTAAGCTGTTTGGCATTTGACAGGGTGCTGAGGAAGCTTACAATATATTAAACATGACTAGAAATACTGCAAAATATACTGAACAAAAAAAGAAACGCATAATCAGAATAATTTGAAATTCTAAGTTTTCAGTTTAAACCTTGTATTATTTAAGCGATTTTAGAGTGTGTTGTGATAAAAATCAATGTTGCAAATTGAAAAGTCAAGGTGAGGTCATTTTCATTGCCCCCAAATTCAAGGGGCATAACAATATTGACTATTCAAAGTCTCATTGTTAGTGGGTTTCCAATGTACGGATATCGTGGTGGAATATCATCTCATTTTAGTCTCATGCGAATAATTTATGCATTTTTATGCTGATTTTTTCATCCAGCAATTGAAGCAGCAATTTTTACAGCAAGTTCTGAATCGCATGAGGTGATGAAGGGGGGGGGGGGGTCTGACGGTCCTGCCTGGTTGTGGTTACCTGCGGATGGCCAGATAGTGGTCTTCAGACGTTAGTTTTAAGGTTGCAAAGCCCATTGATTTATTTCAAATACAGTTGCAACTTCCTGTTGCGTAGCTCCATTTAGTATCATCGTTAGCCTGGTTGTATTCATCTTTGTCTGGGCGTGGCATTACAGTATTAACACTGCAATCAAATCTTAAATATGGGTTTGATAGAAGTGTTAAAAGTTTCTCTAAATCCAAAATATCAATGAAAATAGACATCTGAGATGGGTACCCCAAAGCGTAACAGACGGACGGACGGACGTACAGACGGACGGAATTAACGATTACTATATACCCTCCCACTTTTCAAGCGGGGGGGGGGATATAACTAGGAGTTTTATGATGAAAAGACAAGACAATGGACATACAAAATAGGCTGTAATAATATGGCATAAATGATTGTATTAAAACCACTTAGACAATAAAGTGGCAGAAGGGCACAGTACCCGATACTTTGAATTTTCTTGTTCCTTCAATTCTTTAATCTTAAAATCAAATAGATATATTATAAGATTTCCCCCTATATCCACGCAGGTAAACGATTTTAAGGGCAATAACAGTATACATTTTAATTAAAATCATTTTTTTTTTAAATAAGATTTGAAACATTATAAAATAAAAATGTAAGTAATGTTTCGAATATGGTGTTTATAAAAACGGTTTTAAAAAGTTTCAATCTGCTTCAAATCGAACATGTCTGTAAAATTTCGGCATATCTGAAATCAGCAAAGATAAGATAATGAAAAGAATAACACCATAACCAAACAAATATCCTAGTCCAGCGGATGAAGGCCGATTGTCTGAAGCAGAGATCTTCTTTCGATAAAAAGAATTTGTGGAGTTCTTAAGGATCGTTAGTTCTTTTTTTAGTTTTTCAATCCTTTGTTCCAGTCCTGTTGATGAATTGAACTTCTGCTGACCAGTCAATGAACAAGGGCATTTACAACCTATTGAAAACAAATAAGAATGCTTTGGTACGTACAAAGTATGCAGTGTATTAATGAGTGCATTTAATTTTCTTGAACATTTCTCATAGAAAGGAAAATTGAAAATAAAAAACAAAAACAAATAATAATAACTATGTACTGTGAGCAATGAGCTCAACAAAATAATGATACCCTTGCCTCCCATATGAATATAATGACAGTATCGATGTTTTGCCATGGAAAACCCAAAATATGTGTCGGATTAAAAAGTAAAATAGAAGGTCACAATAGCAACATGTAACAAAGAATATGTGAAAGTTTCATCAAATTTCATTCATTTGTATGAGAGGATTCGCGGATAAGAGATGGGTACCCCAAAGCCTAACAGACGAACGGACAGACACACATCTAGGCAGACAAAAAGACGGACGGACATACCGATTATGAGATATCCTCCCGCTTTTTAACTATAATAAACTTTCATTTATTATATCCTCCGCTTAAAAAGCAGGAGGGTATATAGTAATCGGGATGTCCATCTGTTACGCTTTGGGTTACCTATCTCTTATCTGCAATTCCTCTTTTACCACTGAATGAAATTTTATGAGACTTTCTATAGTGCCATTGTGCACCTCCTAATTTACATTTTGGTTCGACACATATTTTAGGCTTTCCAGAGGAAACACTGACACGGTCATTTTTTCTATAATATTAAAGGGTACCTATCTTATCTGCAACTCTTCCTATATCGCTGAATAAAACTTAATGATACTTTCATATACTTTTAAATACATAATGCCATTATGCACCTCCTATTTTCTTTTCGATCTGACTCTTATTTCGGGTCTCCAAGATCAAAACAGGAACTTTGTCATTATAATTATATGGAGGCGGGGGTATCATTTAGTGAGCTCGTTGCTCAAAGTTCCTCTAGTTTTTTTTAATTTTGTATGGCGTCATTCTATTCTTTGTCGTAAGTGGTGAAATGTCGCCATAGATCATTTGTATTTGCTATATATATAATCATGTGACAAATTTTCCCTGTCAGCCGCGTATATCTAAACTGAAATGCATAGTGTAGATCCAGAATCATGGATTTGCCCAGAAATTGAACTAAACTAAAATTCTATGTGTGAATATGTTCGATTGATTAATTTATATTCTGTCGTTTAACTTTCCATTCGAGAGTTTTTCACTCATATGAAAACGCCACCACTTGCAGATGGACAGCTGTAAATTATTGTCCTTTACTTGGCACTTAGGTCATTGAGCAGTCTTTTTTGTACCGGCATCAACTGTTACACAGGACCTCAGTCTATACAGTCTCATCTGAAGGACCATAATGAGATTCGAACCCGTGACGTAAGGATCAACTCCTTGAGCAGAGCGAACGCTCAAACCACTGCGACACGCAGGCGAGGAATATGTTAGATAATTAACTCCCATGACTATTGCTTTTGTAATATGCATATGATCTTGAAGAATTTTATTGATAGTACGTGAAATAGTTTTGAAGAATTTTTGCCCATTCCTGGTATGCAAAATCCAACTTATCCATCCATACTGTATTACTCAAATTTGGGTGAAATTATCTACTCATTTTAGAAAACTATAATTGTTCAAATTTTCAAGGACAGTGTAGTTGCAGTACTAACAGACGGGGATGCGAATATTTAGGGGTGACTTGATGTGGAAGCCTTAATTTAATACAGCCCCTTCTCCTCCCCTGGATTTAGGGCAAATCAATTAAAGGAGTCAACTGTATCCAGGTGTAATAATTTATAGCAAGAGGTAATTTTTAGTATATTTATGTTTAAGCATATTTTTGAATATAAGTATACCACAAACTCCTGTCTCAGACTTACGTAAGCACACAGGTTCCTCGCCTTCCCATAATCCACTTAATGCACACTTCCTGGTCAGGTTACCCGAGAAATGGCGAAAGTTATTAGAACACGCGACAGTGACATTTCCCCCAACATAGGTGTCCTGGTGTTGAATTTTATAAGAGGTTGTCGACGTAAGCTGTGGACACAAAATGCCTAGAACACAAATTAAGTTTATCAGATCACTCTATTAGAAATAAAATACAGGTTAAATGAGGTATGTTAAAATAGATTTGTTGGTTGTGTTTGATAAATAAATATATTCTCAGATCTTCCCAGGGACCAACCCATGTGAGAAAGAACTCGTTCTTATCTATATAATTTAGGTAAAAGAAAACGACATTCTCACGTTTACAGTAAGGGGGTTCTCTCGACCATGTCCTGTTGTTTAAACAGGTGCGTTGTAAATTTCCACTGTAAAGATAGAACCCTCTGTGACACTCATACTTCATGGATCCATGGCAATTTGTGTTGTTCTCGACAACTTTGGTATTGTTAAAGACCTCAAAATTGCATGATCAGTATCTCTATATTTATTTTTCGGTTTCAATTTTTTCCCTTTTCGAGAATGATAGAAATAAACCTATCATCCCGCGTATTTAAGTACATTTTGATCAGTGCACGATTTCAGTTATTTTCAAGCATGACAACTTTATTTTTGACAATACTTTCTAAAATCCATAAATAACTACAAAACTAGGATAGGGCATAAACAAAAATCCTGGAAATCTAGTGTCTAAAATTGAGCCCCATATATATTGATCAGGTGGGCAGAACATCCCATCTAGTCAAATTCAGTATAAAAATTTAAAAAAATTAAAAGCCTAAAATTAGATTTGGAATGAAACACATCGGTCAAAATGAATCCAATGACAAGTTAAAACTATGAAAAAGATCAATATAGCGACCATAGCATGTAAGTAATGCTGACTTTAAACAAGGTTGGTGAAATCTCTGTCAAAAAAAGTATCTGTCAGTAGCCTGCCTCGACTTAATAAAAATTGATTGTTTTCATAAGCATAACCTTGAGAATGAGATTCTTATTCTAAAACATATCATTCTAATTCGATACAATGGTATTCCTATTCGATAATTTTTTTTAAAAATTCAAAAATTGCTATTCCCATTGGAGGAAATATGACAAATTCAGTATGATTCTATTATCATAATATATCATTCTTCTCGAAAACATGCGTTTTCTATTCTATGTCATTCATATTAGAAAACATGCGATTCCTATTTTGTCATTGCTATTCGATAATTTTACCTTTCTTGTTCGATTTTTATTTGGTTTATATGCAATAAAGTTGTTTTTCGAAAACATACTAGCATCCATTTCTATTCGAAAAAATACGATTCTTATTCGATAAACTTCTAATCTTATTGCATAATTTTATCTCTCCTCTGCGATGTTTTTCTTATTCCTTTTCAATAATTGCATTCTGGGAAATCTGACAAAACTAGAACTGGTGGTAAATTCAATTAAATAGGAATGACATGTTTTACATGATTTTCGAATATAAATCATTTTATTATCGAATACAAATGACAAAATTATCGAATTATAAGAATCATAAATTTTCGAATAGAATAACAACTTAAAGGTGACGAATTTTCGAACAAAAATAACATTTTTTCGCACTAGAATAACAACTAATCGAATGGTAATAATATCTTGTCGAACAGGAATGACATGGTTTAGAAAAAGAAAACAAACTTATTGAATAAGAATATCAAAAAAGTATAATAATGCAACGTTTTACCCGCAATACCATAAATAGGTGATAGCGGAATATTACTTTACAAATACGGAAAGTTCACTTTGGAAAAGATGAAGAGGAAATCATTTCTTTTCTAATACAGGATAGTTTCAGTTGGCCTTTATCTTCCATATGCAGTAAAACTTCCAAATATAAAACAGTTGTGGCATATTCAGTGGTGACTTTGATTAAAAGTTCACTGGGATATATCGAGTCGACATATGAACTAAAGTAACTAATGTTACTTGATCATACGTCATCGTTGTATCTAAATGTTGAGTTGAACCCCACAGCAAGTGTTTTTCTCTTGTCATGTAAAGTTTTTTAAAAATATACTCTGATTCTGCTTCATAGAAATATTAAAACAGATCGGCAATAAAGGAGCACAATTAGTGCCCATCGAATTTTAAACTTTTGAAGGAAGAATTGACTCCGAAGACTGCAAAAAGGTGTCGATGGGGATCTCCATTTCCCTTTTGATATTAACCCAAAGATACTTTAGGTAGAATCAGGGTGATTTTTAACAAAGTGATTTTCTTTGATGACCTATCACAAGATGCAAAACTTTCCGAGTTCCATTTTCATTGAGAAAGCAGTTGTCTATGTAAAAAATGTATAGTTTTGATTTTGTCGTGAAGAAAGCTTGTTTAGAGTGTACAAGTGTAGGTTTTAATATTACTGGTTTTTGAAATATTTTCAATTTTTTTAAATTGGGGGGGGGGGGGGGGGGGCAAAGCATCCCTAGCCCCCTTCTATTCCAGACGCCTATGGATTAAATCACATTTGTAAAAACCAAGTCATAAATATGTTTTTGTGTTGTTGAATTTACAACCGGTTTCATGATCAAAATTCCATGACCCGGCATTTTTCAACGGACTAGGGTCTAAATTCAACATCTAAGGTCTCAGTATTCAATGTTGTAAAATGACCCTCGGGTCAATTTTCAACCCGGGTCAAATATTAACGTTACAGCGGCGGCGATGGTTTTTACTAAGCCAGTAACTCTGATTAGAATAGTTATCTGTTCACCCAATTTATCAAATTTTAGCAATTTGCGTTTGTTTAAAGACGATTAATTTGTTGCAATACGAAATTCCCAACTACCTTACATTAGTACTTATATAATTATTATTATTATTATTATAAAATGAATTAGTGCATGATGAGCACTAGACTTTATGAGATCTTTTCTACTAAAATTTGTGTAGATTATTTAATCTTGGGACTCTTAGAAATTTCGATCGAAAATAGGTCAGATCACAATTCCGATTCTTTACACAGGAACATTTCTCTCAAGGTTGATGAAAAATGAATACCTAACTCCCAAACTTAAAATGTGTATGAAGTCTTTGGACATCAGTCTTTAAAACGTTTGGAGTTGCCATGGGCAATAATTGTGCACATTAGCCGGTCTGTCTTTATATTCCTATGAACCAGAACGTATTCAAAAACACAAGAGAAGAAAGCACTTGTTTAGTCTCTAATTCGACATATAGACATTGACAAAGAAATGTCATACTTACTTCCATTCAGTCAAATCAATAAATAAAGGTGAACTTGAAATAAAAGACATCACAGAGTCTGACAAAGCTTTTTAATTTTTTTTATTTATTTATCAAACTATTAACTTGCAGTCATAACTTTCTGATCGTATCATGATATTCAATACAACTCTTGATCTTTTTTTCTATGATGCAGTTTTGGAAATTCAACTTGGCTAATTGTATTCGGCGCGTCGGCGCGCTCGCGCAACAGATTTTGTATAATTTAAAATTTATCGCTTATACAATTTTGTTAGCATCGGGCTCGATATTTCACTCGATATTCCTCGACTTATCAAAGTACTGAAAGTACTAAAGGGTGTTGTTTTAATGAAGGTTTCAATAAAATTTAATGTTTGACACTTTGTTCACAAATTTTCAAAATATGTTCATTTATGCTTCATAAGGAGAAAAGGCTTGTTTTGATCTCACCATAACCTAAGAATGATATGCCAAAAAGTGTAAGACTTTTTAGTTTTCTCTGTTCAATTTTCTTTTCAATATAATAATAAGGCATTTTTCTGACAAAAGTATATTTAAAAGGGCTATTAACAGCAAAGCCATTTCTGTAACTAAAGTTACTCCCCATCCTCAAATAAGAGAAGTTAATTTTTAGGTGTCACAAGTAAGTAATAGATGTAGGTTATCTGTACATTTATAGCGTGTACCACAAGTAAGTAATAGATGTACATGTAGATCTAACGGACAGGTTATCTGTAGACTTACAGCGTGTACCACAAGTAAGTAATAGATGTAGGTTATCTGTAGACTTATAGCGTGTACCACAAGTAAGTAATAGATGTAGGTTATCTGTACACTTATAGCGTGTGTCACAAGTAAGTAATAGATGTACATGTATATCTAACGGACAGGTTATCTGTACATTTATAGTGTGTGTCACAAGTAAGTAATAGATGTAGGTTATCTGTACACTTATAGCGTATGTCACAAGTAAGTAATAGATGTAGGTTATCTGTACACTTATAGCGTGTTTGACAAGTAAGTTATAGATTTAGGTTATCTGTACACTTATAGCGTGTGTCACAAGTAAGTAATAGATGTAGGTTATCTGTACACTTATAGCGTGTGTCACAAGTAAGTAATAGATGTACATGTAGATCTAACGGACAGGTTGTCTGTTTACTTATAGCGTGTACCACAAGTAAGTAATAGATGTAGGTTATCTGTACACTTATAGCGTGTACCACAAGTAAGTAATAGATGTAGGTTATCTGTACACTTATAGCGTGTGTCACAAGTAAGTAATAGATGTAGGTTATCTGTCTTATAGCGTGTGTCACAAGTAAGTGATGGATGTAGGTTATCTGTACTCTTATAACGTGTGCCACAAGTAAGTAAAAGATGTAGGTTATCTGTACACTTATAGCCTGTTCCACAAGTAAGTAATAGATGTACGTTATCTGGAGACTTATAGCGTGTGTCACAAGTAAGAAATAGATGTAGGTTATGTGTACACTTATAGCGTGTGTCACAAGTAAGTTATAGATGTAGGTTATGCGACACTTATAGCGTGTGTCACAAGTTAGTTATAGATGTAGGTTATGTGTACACTAACGTGTGTCACAAGTTAGTTATAGATGTAGGTTATCTGTACACTTATAGCGTGTGTCACAAGTAAGTAATATATGTAGGTTATCTGTACTCTTATAGCATGCACCACAAGTAAGTACATGTAATAGTTGTAGGTTTTCTTTAAACTTATAGCGTGTGTCACAAGAAAGTAATAGATGTAGGTTATCTGTACTCTTATAGGATGCACCAAAAGTGGGTACATATAATAGATGTAGGTTTTCTGTAAACTTATAGTGTGTGTCACAAGTTAGTGATAGATGTAGGTTATCTGTACACTTATAGCGTGTGTCACAAGTAAGTAATAGATGTAGGTTATCTGTAGACTTATAGCGTGTACCACAAGTAAGTAATAGATGTAGGTTATCTGTACACTTATAGCGAGTGTCACAAGTAAGTAATAGATGTAGGTTATCTGTACACTTATAGCGTGTGTCACAAGTAAGTTATAGATGTAGGTTATGTGAACACTTTTAGCGTGTGTCACAAGTTAGTTATAGATGTAGGTTATCTGTACACTTATAGCGTGTGTCACAAGTAAGTAATATATGTAGGTTATCTGTACTCTTATAGCATGCACCACAAGTAAGTACATGTAATAGTTGTAGGTTTTCTGTACACTTATAGCGTGTGTCACAAGTAAGTAATAGATGTAAGTTATCTGTACTCTTATAGCATGCACCACAAGTAGGTACATGTAATAGATGTAGGTTTTCTGTAAACTTATAGCGTGTGTCACAAGTTAGTAATAAATGTATGTTATCTGTACACTTATAGCGTGTGTCACAAGTAAGTAATAGATGTAGGTTATCTGTAAACTTATAGCATGTACCACAAGTAAGTAATAGATGTAGGTTATCTGTACACTTATAGCGAGTGTCACAAGTAAGTAATAGATTTAGGTTATCTGTACACTTATATCGTGTACCACAAGTAAGTAATAGATGTAGGTTATCTGTACACTTATAGCGTGTACCACAAGTAAGTAATAGATGTAGGTTATCTGTACACTTCTAGCGTGTGTCACAAGTAAGTAATAGATGTAGGTTATCTGTACACTTATAACGTGTGTCACAAGTAAGTAATAGATGTAGGATATCTGTACACTTATAACGTGTGTCACAAGTAAGTAATAGATGTAGGTTATCTGTACACTTATAGGGTGTAGCACAAGTAACTAATAGATGTAGGTTATCTGTACACTTATAACGTGTGTCACAAGTAAGTAATAGATGTAGGTTATCTGTACACTTATAGAGTGTAGCACAAGCATGTAATAGATGTAGGTTATCTGTACACTTATAGCAATTACCACAAGTAAGTAATAGATGTAGGTTTTCTGTACACTTATAGCTTGTACCACAAGTAAGTAATAGATGTATGTTATCTGTACTCTTATAGCATGTACCAGAAGTAAGTAATAGATGTAGGTTATCTGTACACTTATAGTGTGTGCCACAAGTAAGTAATAGGAATCAATGTTTTACACTTTTAACGTAGAACCTACGTCGTATGACATCATAACTAGTGAATGTGTTTAGTCTTTGCTAGATCCATTATGACGTCATACTTATATCAATGTCACTTTTTCCCGTACTTTACAGCTTCAATAGAAATGGTAGAAAATACTGCAATATTTGAATTTCACAGAATTAAATTTAAAATCATGCTGAAAGAATCTTAATTCAATTTTTTATATTTTTTGATTAAAATGCTTAATGACAATATATTTCTGCATGGAATCAGAGAAACCTGTAGGCTCCTTTCATTTACAGGATCTTGGCCTTAATGAAGTTGACAAATCCAAGATTATCTTGTGTAATGAAATTACATGTACATTGTATACAACTTACTGTTAAAATGTGAATGGTATGTAACTATTTTGAAGGAATGCAAAAATCTTAAGAAATCTTCAGTTGCCAACTAAAAAGTGTAATATCTTGATGAAATGTGTCAAAGTCAAAGATGTACGTGTTGTAGATGGTGTGATCGTGTGTACATTTTTGTGATATCTATCATGAAATGATGTGCACTCCTTTTTTGTAATTATTTGTTACTTATTCATATTCTTGGTGTTTGATTACAATTTTTCTATTAAATATGATCTTTTTGAATAAAAAGTACAATTTGAGTTAAACATTTTTAATCTGAAAGTAACCCCAAAATAAATACCGTGTAAGTGCAAAAAGGTCAAAAATATTAGCATCGGTAAATTACCTGTCTCTCATTAATTAGAGGCGAAATGTATATATTTTAATCACTTTTCATAATCATTTGGGTATGTTCTTCATCATATTAAAGTTTGAAAACATTGTGACAAAGGGTTCTGAAAAATATTGACAAATTTGGGGTCAAAATTTGACAAAAAATAATAGAGTTCATTTGCCTATATTTTCTTAAAAGTGGACTTATCTTTTATGTCGATGGAATAAAAAGGAATATATTATTGAGAAATACTGTTTAATACTGTTCAGTTAATAAAGTCAACGAACGACGATGTTTAAATAAGTATTTTTGAGATTTTTCATATTCTCTTTTTGTCAAGTACCCCTAAAAATGACTGAAAATGTGTAGTCGCAGTATGTAAATACCATTCTATGTTTCACAGGCTGCACTACATTTAGTAACAAGGAAACATATCATGTGCTTTTGACTGATTAATAAGCGAGTGCTAATATTTCATTTTGAAAAGTTTGAATATCTTGTGGCAAAGACTTTTCCGACATAGGTTCTACCTTAAGTCAATTGTGAGAAATCAAACTTTCCCTTTATAAACCTTCTCTGAATCCCCAAGTTAACTTTTGTTCAAACCACTCAATTCGTATTTGATATGTACTAATACTTCTATACAGTAATCACTTGGAAACCTACACTTGTACACTCTAAACAAGCTTTCTTCACGACAAAATCAAAACTATACATTTTTTACATAGACAACTGCTTTCTCAATGAAAATGGAACTCGGAAAGTTTTGCATCTTGTGATAGGTCATCAAAGAAAATCACTTTGTTAAAAATCACCCTGATTCTACCTAAAGTATCTTTGGCTTAATATCAAAAGGAAAATGGAGATCCCCATCGACACCTTTTTGCAGTCTTCGGAGTCAATTCTTCCTTCAAAAGTTTAAAATTCGATGGACACTTATTGTGCTCCTTTATTGCCGACCTGTTTTAATATTTCTATGAAGCAGAATCAGAGTATATTTTTAAAAAACTTTACATGACAAGAGAAAAACACTTGCTGTGGGGTTCAACTCAACATTTAGATACAACGATGACGTATGATCAAGTAACATTAGTTACTTTAGTTCATATGTCGACTCGATATATCCCAGTGAACTTTTAATCAAAGTCACCACTGAATATGCCACAACTGTTTCATATTTGGAAGTTTTACTGCATATGGAAGATAAAGGCCAACTGAAACTATCCTGTATTAGAAAAGAAATGATTTCCTCTTCATCTTTTCCAAAGTGAACTTTCCGTATTTGTAAAGTAATATTCCGTTATCACCTATTTATGGTATTGCGGGTAAAACGTTGCATTATTATACATTTTGATATTCTTATTCAAAAAGTTTGTTTTCTTTTTCTAAACCATGTCATTCCTGTTCGATAAGATATTATTACCATTCGATTAGTTGTTATTCTAGTGCGAAAAAATGTTATTTTTGTTCGAAAATTCATCACCTTTAAGTTGTTATTCTATTCGAAAATTTATGATTCTTATAATTCGATAATTTTGTCATTTGTATTCGATAATAAAATGATTTATATTCGAAAATCATGTAAAACATGTCATTCCTATTTGATTGAATTTACCACCAGTTCTAGTTTTGTCATATTTCCCAGAATGCAATTATTGAAAAAGAATAAGAAAAACATCGCAGAGGAGAGATAAAATTATGCAATAAGATTAGAAGTTTATCGAATAAGAATCGTATTTTTTCGAATAGAAATGGATGCTAGTATGTTTTCGAAAAACAACTTTATTGCATATAAACCAAATAAAAATCGAACAAGAAAGGTAAAATTATCGAATAGCAATGACAAAATAGGAATCGCATGTTTTCTAATATGAATGACATAGAATAGAAAACGCATGTTTTCGAGAAGAATGATATATTACGATAATAGAATCATATTGAATTTGTCATATTTCCTCCAATGGGAATAGCAATTTTTGAATTTTTAAAAAAAATTATCGAATAGGAATACCATTGTATCGAATAGGAATCACATTGTATCGAATTAGAATGATATGTTTTAGAATAAGAATCTCATTCTCAAGGTTATGCTTATGAAAACAATCAATTTTTATTAAGTCGAGGCAGGCTACTGACAGATACTTTTTTTGACAGAGATTTCACCAACCTTGTTTAAAGTCAGCATTACTTACATGCTAGGTCGCTATATTGATCTTTTTCATAGTTATAACTTGTCATTGGATTCATTTTGACCGATGTGTTTCATTCTAAATCTAATTTTAGGCTTTTAATTTTTTTAAATTTTTATACCGAATTTGACTAGATGGGATGTTCTGCCCACCTGATCAATATATATGGGGCTCAATTTTAGACACTAGATTTCCAGGATTTTTGTTTATGCCCTATCCTAGTTTTGTAGTTATTTATGGATTTTAGAAAGTATTGTCAAAAATAAAGTTGTCATGCTTGAAAATAACTGAAATCGTGCACTGATCAAAATGTACTTAAATACGCGGGATGATAGGTTTATTTCTATCATTCTCGAAAAGGGAAAAAATTGAAACCGAAAAATAAATATAGAGATACTGATAAATCCCGTAAAACAACTTCCCTGTTCAAAAAATGTTCAAACTCTGAGTCACGTGACAGGTGTGAACACATCCGTGTTCGAAAGTTTGAATCTCACTCTTTGCCCCTTTATTATCTTTTTGTCTGCTATTTATTTTGTGTATTTTTGCTTAATAAATGCAAGTTTAATTCCTCCAGAGTAAGACTAATAATCAAATTACTCATAATACCCATAACGCTTTACTTCAAAAAATGTTCCTGTTGGAAATATCAATCCAGCTTTATTACTTTTTTGTTTAATTTTTATCAATGCCATCAACATTTTAATTGAAATGTATTTGATAGATTAGTTAATAATGAAAACAAGTAATAAATACGTATACATTTTACTTGACATGTGTAAATTCTTGAAGAATATCTAATATATTTGTGGTGTTAATTGCTTCAATCTGATATGGGTTATCTATACCTTTTAAAGTTATCTTTTACATAATTTACATCTTTTTGAGTATCTTTTAAATGGCGTCATAATTTCTTTTAATTGTCTTGCATATGTAAACGCGATGTCTAATTCTCCAATCTTCTCTTACTTATGCAGCAATTTACCTTAATCACCTGTATACAGGGTATTACTTTCAGTTGATTGGATACGCAAGAGCATGCTCTACCTATGTACAATTTCTAAAGCAAGATAAATCATTGACAAACAAGTTGATGAAACAAGAGTATCAGAAGTCTCTTTTAAAGTCAACATTTCTAAGTTCTATAGTCGATACAATAACCTTGTCAGCAAATACAATTCATCATTGAGTCAAATGCTGACTGACGTTTTCATACTAATTGTTAGTGATTGGTAATTTCCATCCTGCGTCGATACGATATATCCTTGACAGTTTGAGATAAAAGATACAACAGTGT
The DNA here is from genome assembly GCA_003671525.1 of Saccostrea glomerata. Lineage (NCBI taxonomy): Eukaryota > Metazoa > Mollusca > Bivalvia > Ostreida > Ostreidae > Saccostrea > Saccostrea glomerata. The sequence goes on along the minus strand of PRKT01000154.1, from coordinate 83,510 downwards.
CTGACACACCTGTTTCATACTTGGATATTTTACATGAAAAAGACGTTAATGGTAATCTAACAACCAAACTGTATGATAAACGTGATGACTTTAACTTTTCTGTTTTATGCAAATTCAATTATACTTATGCAGCAATATACCTTTATCACCTGCATACGGAGTGTATCTATCTCAGTTGATTCGATATGCAAGATGATGCTCTACGTATGAACAATTTTAAAAACGAGGTAAATTGTTGACATACAAGTTGATGAAACAAGAACATCAGCAGTCTCGTTTAAAGTAATCATTTCGTAAGTTCTATGGTCGATACAATGACATTGTCAGCAAATACAATTTTTTATTAAGTCAAAGGCTGACTGACGTTTTTCATACTAATTGTTAATCCATTATCTATACATTCAATTGAAGATGGATTTTTCCGTTATTTCCCAATCATGACAAGAAGCACACGGGTGACCGGTCAACAGGGGATTCTCACTCCTCCATGGCACCGAATCCCACCTCTGGTGTTTTGGAGATCCGTGTTTGCTCTGCTCTGCTCCTACCTTGTAATGTTTTATGGACTTTGATAATGAGTACTATTTGTTATCTCTATATCCTTCTTGAGCTTGAATAATGTTCTTTTTCTTCAAATTTCATTTCAAAACTTATCAATTAACAATGGTAATTTCCATTCTTATGTCGACACAATATATCTTGGTGAGCTTGAGGTAAAAGATACCACAGATTCTGACACATCTACTTCGTATTTGGAAATTTGACTTGAAAAAGACGTTAATGGTAATCTAACGACCAAACTCTATGATTAACATGATTACTTTAATTTTCTATCGTCAACTTCCCTTTCTTATGCAGCAACAATATCTTCATCACTTGCATGCGGACTATATGTATCTCAGTTGATTCAATACGCAAGAGCATCATTTCGTAAGTGTTATGGTCGATGCAATGCCCTTGTCAGCAAATTAAAATTATCATTTAGTCAAGTGCTGACGTTCTTCATGTTAATTGTTAGTCTATTAATTATACACTGAATTGACGACGGGTTTTCCCGTCATTTCCCGATCATGACAAGGAGCACGCGGCGGGGTGACCGGTTGGCAGGGGGTGCTCACTCCTTCATGGCACCTGATCCCACCTCTGATGTTTTGAAGGCCCGTGTTTGCTCGGCACCTACTGTTTTATGGATTTTGAACTTGAATACCGTTCGTTATTTCTATAATTTCACTTATAAAAGACAGCCCTCTCATAAGGCATGAATTCTGCCGTGAACTAAGAGGATAAATTAAACTATTATTTGTTCGACTGCATGAATTTATATATAACCTTTTCCTTTTACAGGTCTCCTTGTCCTTAATTTGGTTTTCCTTATTTTAAATAGTAGAAAGGAAACTGATATTCAATTCTGTACTTCAAAATTGAAAAAAACAAACCTTAAAATGCTATTTGATAATTTGCAATAAGTCAAAAATCAAAACATAATAGATGGAAAAAAAACTCCCCTAAGTACTAGTAATTTACTTTGATAACCGATATTTGACATAACCGAGGAGTGAAAAATGAACATCGTGATCGATTCTTACCAATGTATTTTGTTGATTTGCCGATACTGATAAATCCATTTCTTCACGCTCACAATTTACCTAAAATCTTACACATTCTGGCCGCTTCTAACGAAATTGGGATGAGTTTTAGTCAGTTTTACCTGTGTTAGTGAAAGTTTTATAAATTTTCTTGAACAACATAAGCATGATAAGTTTTTTTCCTCGGAAATTAAATTTTAATGACGCTAAATGTGCTGGAAGTGATTGCTTAGAACAATTTGTTTGCAGTGAAACAGTTTCAATATACAGGTAAAGTGGCTGACTTTTGTCAATAAACTTCATTCTATAACGGAAAATATTCTTATTATTCAAAATAATGTGTATTGCTTGATAACATGTAAAACCTGTCTTTATGTGCTCTTAAATACTGAAACTGATGAACAATTCGGTTCATGTGAACCTGAAGCACATTTGCAGCTCTGTTCTGCAGCATGTTAAATAATAAAGAGGGTGTGTGTGTGTATAGAGCATTTATTACAAATGCCAAATGAGATTACAGATTTTACAATATCAGAATGCAGCAGAAGGTGGGGCCCAAAAACATCCCACACCTTATACAAAAGAAAACTAGTACATATATTTTCTACAAAATTAACAATAAGTACCTTATACAAAAGAAACTAGTACATCTATTTTCTACAAAAACAAAAGTTATGCAATGACAAAAGGCACCTTATATAAAAGAAACTAGTACATGTATTTTCTACAATAACAATAATTATGGAGGATTGAAGGGGTGGTGGTGGGTAAAATTTGTAAACCACATTTTGGAGCCGAAATGTTATTCTGATAAGGATAAGGCTAATAGCCGTTACTAGAGGACGCTTAAGTAAAAAAAAACGGAAAAACCCTTCGGGACCCATGAATTCAAACAAATTGGTAATTAATATGAATATGCAATTTATTACGTATTTAGATCACATAAATTCCTTTATATACACAAATACACATAGGGAAAAGAACTGTAAAACGATTTTTAAGATATTTAATGACAAAGACGTTTCACTATTACATTTTTCAAATTAATGAAGATGGAGGTAAGAGCGATTGTTCTTACATTTTTTTTAATTAATGGAATTATTTTTCAGATACTATCTGGTTTAAAAAGATATATAGGGGATATAATGTAGACCAATCTCTTTCTGCATTATTGAAATGAGTTGTTTTTTTTTAAATGAAAAATAAAAAATCATAAGATTAGTTTTGGGAAACTAAAGGCTGAAACTTAATTCACGCTTGGAAACATTTTAAATTAGAGATGGTTTATTTCAATGATAGCTTTGAGAAAAATGTCCCGAATGACAGGGAAAAAAGGTATCTTTTGAAAACTTTTACATTATCGTGGAAAAATATGGCCTGGAAGAAGTTTATTCCTGTGATTCGGAATGGACGAATGAGGGTGTGGATGATATTGACAAAGATCAGCTTAAACATTAGTCTTTTTTCATTTACACGGCATTAACATGTAATATTTAAAACGGTTTGTACTTCTTCGATTAGAAAAATAAGCTGTCACTTTCAAGCTTGGAATTGCTCTCTCTCTCTCTCTCTCTCACTCTCTCTCTCTCTCTCAGAGGATACGTATTATTATTCAAGTCTTAATTCATGTATTACTTGTATCTAGATCATCTGACTATGTGAGAAAACGAGGAGATATTAAATCCATGTAAATGAAAAATGCATTCTCATGAACTACCAAGAAGCAAAAAAAGTCTTCACATGATATTCATATGAAACATTTTTTTCACATTATTTCATGCGAATTTCTTTTAGCATTATATTCGTGCCAATTTCATGTAAAATCCACATGATATTTTTATGCAAATATCATGTGTGGTTTTTTCGTCTTCTTTTCATACAAAGAATTCAGTTCATATTCGTGCGATTTTCATATGAAGTTCATGTGAACTACTTTTCTTTATGTACCTGTACATCAGAAGATACACTTTTCATATATTATGATACATGTATATTGTAATATACTTTTATTCTCTACAAATGTATTTCTTTGAGATTTCAGAGAAGTATTTTATGGTTAAATATGAAAGAGGAGATGAAAGCAGTGATATTTTGCCTTCTTTTGACATACATGAGAGGTAATATGATTTTTAAAATAATATTTATAAATTCAGTGCGACCAAACGCATCGTAAAAGGGATAATTAAGTTGTTTAAGAATAATTTTTTTTTACCTATTCAATGAATGACTTATCAAAATTCATGGGAAAAAATATTGTTTCCCATGTACATAAACGTCTAGAAAAGTTGTGTTCCTTCATATAAGAGAGCTTGTCTTGATCTTTTAGAAACGGCCACTGTCACTGTTCTGCAATGCTGAAAAAGTTAATAATGAGATTCTTCTAATAATATTCAAGAATGCAGTAATCATATCAATAAACTAGTGATCAGATTATTGAGCTTAGAACCTAAAACTGGTTCTCTTTATCTGTTTTTTGGAGAACCTGTTGTTCTAGAAAATTCGGGTGTATCTCTCTCTGTGAACAATAAAAATTACATGGTCACTAGATAATTTACTTTATTTAGGGAGAATGTTAGGTTTGTATAGTTTTTATATTGATATAACTGAGGCCAGCATTGCGTTTGATACAGGAACTAGTTCATGTATGTAACCGTTCGGCAGGGGAAACTCACTCCCTCATGGCACCTTATCCCACCTCTGATGATTTAGAGTCCTTGTTTGACAACCTCCTGATTTGTTTTTTTCGATCTAGAGAAAAAACTATCTTTGAATCTCCTGCTATTTAAAAACACCTTCTCTATTAAAATCTAGCGTGTAATGTCATTTCTGTACTCTTTCCCCCGCCTTTAATGAAGATAAAAGATACCAAAAACAATTTATTACATTTCCGTGCGCCGGGTACGCGTTCGACGACGTCATTTTCATCAATCTCAATTCCAACAAGACTTTGAAAATCATGTCATACGTCGTCTGTTTCTAATTCAATATTTATGAAATTTTGACATATTATTAAGATTTTTATTCGGGTTTGAGTGATTTAAATTTTAGTTCAATCTTTTACATAGTACTAAAGAAATAAAAGCAAATGTAATAGTTATATGCGTAAATTATTCCGAATTTTGGTCGTGCGCCGACAGACCATATCGGCGTTCATATAAATCGTCCCAATAAAATTAATATGAAAGATATATATTTAAGAATTCACAATTTTAAAGAACATTGAATGTATTATGTCTATGCAAAATTTGGTTAGTATTGGTTGCGTGTTTAAAAAGTTATTAACATTGTCTACGACTTTTTTGGACAACCCTTGTATATCAATATAAAAAGTTCACTCCATACATTTCTACACTATACTCCGAGCCAACGTAAATTCAGTAGGTGCTATAATAAAAACGCTCCTTATAATCAGAAAATAATTATTTCCTTTTGATATGGCGATATTATTAAAAATTTATACTTGGCATCAATTAATAACCATTTAGTCATGTTTTTGTTTCAATATAACATAAACATTAAGATATTTTTTATATCACCTGTTTCATAATTACGTATTTACAGTTGACATAGATACAAAATGGCGGACAATACTTCCATTCAGTTACTTACGCTCATACATTTGAAAAAAAATAAAATCCAGGAATAAAAATACAGTAAATATAGAATCAGACTGTTCTTTGAATTGTATAGAGCCCCCCGCTTGGCGCAGTTACTAGAGTTTCTGCTATGGAGTCACAGAGTAAGGACTTATACGTCTCGGGTTCGAGTCCCACTGTAAGACATGCAAACCGGTCCTTCGGATAAAACCGAATATAAACCGAAGTAACTTCATTTCGTATATTCTATGGTCGATACAATGACTTTGTTAACAAATACAGTGTATCATTGAGAAAAATGCTGACTGACGTTTTTCATTCTAATTGTTAGTCCATAATTTATACACTGAATTGACGACGGATTTTTCCGTTATTTCCCGTTCACGACAAGGAGCACAAGCGGGTGTGACCGGTCAGAAGGGGATGCTCACTCCTCCATGACACCTGATCCCACCTCTGATGATTTAGAGTCCTTGTTTGACAACCTCCTGATTTGTTTTTTTCGATCTAGAGAAAAAACTATCTTTGAATCTCCTGCTATTTAAAAACACCTTCTCTATTAAAATCTAGCGTGTAATGTCATTTCTGTACTCTTTCCCCCGCCTTTAATGAAGATAAAAGATACCAAAAACAATTTATTACATTTCCGTGCGCCGGGTACGCGTTCGACGACGTCATTTTCATCAATCTCAATTCCAACAAGACTTTGAAAATCATGTCATACGTCGTCTGTTTCTAATTCAATATTTATGAAATTTTGACATATTTCTAAGATTTTTATTCGGGTTTGAGTGATTTAAATTTTAGTTCAATCTTTTACATAGTACTAAAGAAATAAAAGCAAATGTAATAGTTATATGCGTAAATTATTCCGAATTTTGGTCGTGCGCCGACAGATCATATCGGCGTTCATATAAATCGTCCCAATAAAATTAATATGAAAGATATATATTTAAGAATTCACAATTTTAAAGAACATTGAATGTATTATGTCTATGCAAAATTTGGTTAGTATTGGTTGCGTGTTTAAAAAGTTATTAACATTGTCTACGACTTTTTGGGACAACCCTTGTATATCAATATAAAAAGTTCACTCCCTACATTTCTACACTATACTCCGAGCCAACGTAAATTCAGTAGGTGCTATAATAAAAACGCTCCTTATAATCAGAAAATAATTATTTCCTTTTGATATGGCGATATTATTAAAAATTTATACTTGGCATCAATTAATAACCATTTAGTCATGTTTTTGTTTCAATATAACATAAACATTAAGATATTTTTGATATCACCTGTTTCATAATTACGTATTTACAGTTGACATAGATACAAAATGGCGGACAATACTTCCATTCAGTTACTTACGCTCATACATTTGGAAAAAAATAAAATCCAGGAATAAAAATACAGTAAATATAGAATCAGACTGTTCTTTGAATTGTATAGAGCCCCCCGCTTGGCGCAGTTACTAGAGTTTCTGCTATGGAGTCACAGAGTAAATACTTATACGTCTCGGGTTCGAGTCCCACTGTAAGACATGCAAACCGGTCCTTCGGATAAAACCGAATATAAACCGAAGTAACTTCATTTCGTATATTCTATGGTCGATACAATGACTTTGTTAACAAATACAGTGTATCATTGAGAAAAATACTGACTGACGTTTTTCATTCTAATTGTTAGTCCATAATTTATACACTGAATTGACGACGGATTTTTTCGTTATATCCCGTTCACGACAAGGAGCACAAGCGGGTGTGACCGGTCAGAAGGGGATGCTCACTCCTCCATGACACCTGATCCCACCTCTGATGTATCGGGGGTCCGTGTTTTCTCTGCTCCTATTTTGTATTGTTTTATGGATTTTGATATTGAATACTGTTTGTTATCTCCATATCTTGTAGTGGTAGGTGCTGGTACGAGAAAAGAGCCCCACTTTTCCCCGAGTGCCAAACATAGGTCAAAATTTGAAGCTCTCCATATGAGTTAATTTTTTTTTAGAAGGACGTCAAACAACAAACAATCAAACAAAAATGTATAGTTTATTCGCCTTTTTTATTTTTTTTTTTTTGTTGTTGTTTAACGTCCCTCTCAGAATTGTTCACTCATATTGAGACGCCTCCACTTGCCGGTGGAGAGCTGCAAATTTATTTTTTCCTATACTCGGCACTTTTGAGCAAGGATGGTCTTTTCCGTACCTGAGAACCTACCGAGACACCGGACCTCGGTTTATACGGTGTCATCCGAAGGACCGGTCTCCAAGTTCCACATTGGGATTCGAACCTGCGATGTAAGGATCAATTCATTATTTCCAGCTAGAAAAATATTGTTAATAAAATGTAGTTTGTGTCTCATTCAGAACACTAGCGCTTTAAGGGTAAGGAAAACGAGCAGCATCTCCTATGCCTTTAAATAAACAAAACATTTTTTCCATAAATGTGCTCGTGGTCAGGTGTTTAGGCCAGGGAATCAACTTGACAATTGTATTCACCGATAGTACAACAAAAGAACAGACGCATATCGCTTTGCAGAATGAATTTGAGAATCCTAGACTTCCACAAATTATGCAACAAATGAATTGTTTGTCATCGTGAGTATGAAAAAAAATGAACATAAAAAAAAGGTTTTCAGTTACGATATGGATGTGCCTTTCCGACATCATAAGATTTCCCTTTTTCAAGCGAAAATTCCTGTTGTATTCGTAGTAACCGATAATGCAATTCTCATTCATCTGATTTGTCAGTTAAAGTCATATTGGTGCTTCATTCTCTAATCTGACATAAAAAATTTAGTCCCGGTTCTCATTCAAAAATATTTGTCCAAAAAGAAACAATAATTCATTACTGCTGAAAATTGTATCATAGAGAATACTTATTTAAGTATGAATAAATTCAAGAGAGATCAATTGAAGTACATTTCTACAGATATTGAGGGTGTTGAAAACTGAAACGCAATATATCTTTTCTGTTTACCATGTCTCCACGTACTAATCTCTAGTCACATTTCCGTGAATAATTTACCCTCTCGCTGTAGTCACGCTAACTCTCGCCAGAGCCACCGCCAGAACTACTCTGAACTAACCGGGTATTATAATTTCCAGAACACCGAAAATAGAAATTCCGAAGTCCGAACACATTAGTGACTTTAACTGACAAAAATTGCATTATGTGTTACTACGAATACTACAGGAATTTTACGCTTGATAAATTCCTTTATTGTACTATCGGTGAATACAATTGTCAGGTGGATTCCCTGGCTAAAACACGTGATCACGAATATAGTTATGAAAAAAAAAGTTTTGTCCATTTACATGCATACGAGAAGCTGCTCGTTTTCCTTACCCTTGAAGTGCTCAGGTGTTCTGAACTTCACACTAACCACGCATACATTTTATTAAACATATTTTTTCTAGTTAACAACAAATTAAAAACGCCCGTGACATCTTTCATAGTTTCTAATCTGTTCATTTTGCACTCCATTGACATGATCATAGATTGACCTGAACCACGTGTTCGAAGTAAAATGTGAACATGTATTGGCGTAAACGTATTCATTCAACAATTGGTCAGCTGCTCGTGGTTAGATCCTCTGAGCGCATTAATAACAATGGCCATATAAGGCAAACAAAGGTTTGTCAGTGTAGATGATATTACACATTATTTTTTTATACCAGCGTATCGGTCGCTAGTGAGCTCTAATTTTTGCCGTAAAATGATAAGATATATTGTTATTTACCCCCCACCCCCACCCCATCCTTGACTCCCCCGCGTTACCCGTTGTATACGGTGGCTAGTGAGCTCTAATTTTTGCCGTAAACTATGATAAGATATATTGTTATTTACCCCCCACCCCCATCCCATCCTTTAGCCACCCTTTTCTGTTGAAAATCACGAAAGTCTTTCAGAAAAGGCCTGGAAACACATTTTTCACATGGCATGTTTTCAAAAGAAACAGACTATAGCAATTTCCTGTTTACTGCCAATTTTATTTATAAAACCGATTCTACCCTATAACCTTTGAATAGATAAACCAAAACCACGTGTCTTGAATTTAACGTAGAACCTACGTCGTATGACATCATAATAGTGAATGTATTTAGCCTGTGCTAGATCCATTATGACGTCATAATCAATTCAATGTCACTTTTTCCCGTACTTTACAGCTTCAGTTGAGATGGTGGAAAATACTGCATTTTGGTAGATAAACCAAAACCACGTGTCTTGAATTTAACGTAGAACCTACGTCGTATGACATTATAATAGTGAATGTATTTAGCCTGTGCTAGATCCATTATGACGTCATAATCAATTCAATGTAACTTTTTCCCGTACTTTACAGCTTCAATTGAAATGGTGGAAAATACTGCATTTTGGTACATGAACAATTGGATTATATATCATCGGACATCCTTGGGGACAGGACCGTCCCCCTCAATAAGTAATTTTCGTACATGCATATCACAAAAATTCAATCCACGAATCCAGGAACCCTAACTTCCGCCAATGAAAGCCTTTCCATAAAAAAAGAACAACCCGATTTATAATTTGGAAAATTTCTTGATGATATCAACCATTTTTTTTTTTTAGAAAAAGGCAAATCTCTGATGCGTCTGCACGCGCCACTTGACTTTTTCTTTGGGAAGGGGGTTAAATTTAACTGGTATATTCTCTCGATTAGGTTCACAGATATCATTCATAATTATTTTTTTTATTATTATTTATTTATCATATAAAATAACACATCTTCAGACACAAACGAATTAGTATGTCAAATTTAGAATATTTTGGATAATCTGAGATTAATACACATAGGTAAATATACAGGATGAATACTGAAGAAGGGACTGAATTGCATATTACCTAATACGCTGGAAATGTATGTCTACATGTATGATAAATAAAATGAGAAGTGCCAATGTAAAAATAATTAATCACAAACTTTTAAAAGAGGAAATACGAAAATATTTCTTCTCTGTATACATTTTATTATCATGGTACCCTCTCTTTCCTTGCCCCAGCTATATACAGTTCCTCCGAATATGATACCCCCTTTACCCCTCCCCTTTCGCAGTTTCGTGAACACATAGCATAGTGAATTGTTGTACAAGAATCAGTCTGAGGCAACCAGTAACATTCACAGACAGGGTTCGAGGGCAACATGCATTTTGTCGGACCCAAGAACCAAACTATAGCTATTTGCAGGAGACTGTTAGGCCGAAGGCAAATAGTTTTGTTCGAAAGGTCGACGAAACACATTTTGCCAGATCTAGAGAACACATTCGATCAATGTTTTGTTATACATTTTACTGTTTATTATGATATTATCATGACGAAATTTTATGAAAGAGATGAAAACAACACCAAGTATGCATTTGACTTTATTTTGCGACTCCCCCTGCGATGTGCTTTCCCATAAACGACTCCCCCCTACGTAACCGTTACTGTCTGAGGAGAAAATGTCTTAATTATTAATTTTTATAAAGTCTAGTCAAGTTTAAGTTATTGCATTTAAAAGATAAACGTTTTCTCTCGCTGTTTTAACTGTGAGAATCCCTACGCAAGCCGTAGATTGTACAAATCATACATGTTTTTACCATCCGATCAACGTAAATATGAAAACTGTCAAATAGTTTCGAAGTGTTTGAGAAAACTAGACGTATATGACAGCCGGACAAATGACCAAAATAAAGCTTAACTATTGCCATCTTCCGTGGGATATTTGTTTTTTGTAAATACATCTTATAAATACCGAAAAAAGACGTGACCCATATCTCTTCCGACTCCGAAGCGGTGAAAATCAACTCCCCCATACGTTGAAAACGACTCCCCCATACTTTTTAGCGACTCCCCCGTGTTACCCGTTGTATACGGTG
>PRKT01000154.1:38496-54372 GCA_003671525.1 Saccostrea glomerata | reverse complement strand
GCCGGTGAAGGGCTTCAAATTTAGACCTATACTCGGCACTCAGGGCCATTGAGCAGTGAGGGTTCTTTATCGTGCCAACGCCTACCGTGACACGGGACCTACGTTTTTAAGGTCATATCCGAAAGACCCGTGACTTTCACTTCTAGTGCCGAGCGCTTGGCGAAGGAACAGTCACTACCTTTGTTTACGTCTTAGGTATGACGCGGCGCCGCGATCGAGAATCGAACCCGGGCCTCCCGATCTATTATTATGTTCCCCAAACGAAGTTGGGGAACATATTGTTTTTACTCTGTTTCTTCTTATTATTATTAAGGTCTTCCGTTTCCAACGGAAGACCTTATTGTTTTCGTTCGGTTTCTTTTTCTCTATTATTATTCTTTTTTTTTCTTACCGATTTTGTGCATGCGATTTCTCGGAAATGGCTGGACCGATTTTCACCAAACTTTCAGATCTGATAGATATTTAGCTAAACCTTGTCGGAAATTTTAGTCGTCGATGACGTCACTTCCGGTCGTGAGATATGGACGATTTTCTGATTTTTAGAGGGTCGGCTTGTCCTGGAAACTCCTCCGGAACGACTTGAGATATTGACTCAAGATTTTCAGTGAAAGTAAGGGAAGGTTTGCTGAGTTGCAGGCAGGCGTCCAAATCTTCATAGCGCAAAAGGCTCCGAAGCTCGGTAGAGCCCAAAAAATGTCTCGGAAATATCTCACTAAATTTGACATCTTTTGTTTTATATCTTCGTATCTATTCATAATTTGTTAAAACATTTAGAAGAGAATTTGTACAGATTCACGGGTTCTTTCATATGAAATCAAGAAAAAGGGGCTGACCCTTCAAATCAGGGGCTCAGAAGGGCCAAATCTTTTTCATTTATATCTCTTTATTGATCAATATTTTTTATACATTACAGAAGCAAAGATATTTATCGTAACGATTTGCAACACTATATTATACAATTTTGATCATATGTTACGTAATTAGGGGTCATAAGGGGTCAGAATATCAAATCTTTGACGCTTTATATCTCAAAAAGGGGGAATATTTTGATAAGCAATATTGAACAAAAGATGATCAGAATAATGTTTTAAACAATATGAATACTTTGAATTTTTGTAAAACGGCCCCATTAAGGACTTGGAGCGATGGCCCCTAAATATTTCCATTCAGCATATATCCACCACAAAAAGAAATTTCTGAATCAGTGTTGAAAAAAAATCTTTTAAATGACAAGACCTTTCATTTGATATCAAGAAAAAGGGGCCGACCCCTTAAATTAAGGGTTCAGAGGGCCCAAAGGTCTTTCATCTATAACTCTATAATCATCAATATTTTGTTATACATTACTGAACCAAAGATATTCATCTTAACGATTTGCAACAATATATTATAAAATTGAGATAATTTGTTATGTTATTAGGGGTCACAAGGGGCCAGAATGTCAAATCTTTGACGCTTCATATCTCAAAAAGGGGGGATATTTTGATAAGCAATATTGGACAAAAGATGGTCAGAATTATGTTCTTAACAATATGCATACTGTGATTTTTTTAAAATGGCCCCATTAAGGACGTGTAGGGGTAGCCCCTAAATATTTCCATTCAGCAAATCTCCACAATGGAAAGAAATCTCTGTATAAGCGTTGGACAAAAAAGTCTTTGAATTTAAAAGCCCTTTCATTTGATATCAAGAAAAAGGGCTGACTCTTTAAAATAGGGGCTCAGGGGGCCCAAAAGTCTTTCATCTATAACTCTTTAATGATCTATATTTTGTAATACATTACTGAGTAAAAAAAATTCATATTAGCGAATTGTAACAACATCGAATAAAATTTTATTTTAATCATATATTACGAAATTAGGGGTCACAAGGGGCCAGAATATGAAGTGTTTGTCGGTTTATATCTCGAATAGGAGAAATATTTGATATAAGCAATGTTGAACATAGGATGGTCAAAATAATGTTCCAAACAATATGCACCGTTTGAATTATTGTAAAATGGCCCCATTAAGGACTTGGATTGGTGGCCCCTAAATATTTTCATGCAAGATATCTCTTTAACGAAAAGAGATCTGTGAATAGGTCTTGAACAAAAAGTGCTCAAAATCACGAGACCTTTCATTTGAAATCAAGAAAAGGGTTGGCCCCTCAAATTAGGGGCCGAAAGGGGCCAAATCCCCTCATCTATCAATATTTGAGATAGTTAAATAAATCAAAAGCATTTAATCAAGTGAGAGAAGTCTTGATATTTTTATTTTGTAACAAAGATCATAGTCAAAATCATATCTCATCTTATCGAAAAATCGAACGGAAGACCTACTCGTTGCTCGCAACGAGATCTCATCTAGTTAAGGTCTTCCGTCTCCAACGGAAGACCTTATTGTTTTCGTTCGGTTTCTTTTTCCCTATTATTAAGGTCTTCCGACTTCCTTCGGAAGACCTTATTGTTTTCCTTCTGTTTTTTATTATTATTATTCTTTTTTCATAGTACAGCCAATATCTCAGCTATGCGTAGACAGATTTCAAAGATTTTCTCAAGGAGGATGCATCATGAGAATATCTCCAGACGTGTTTTTCATTTTTGCGAAAATCACTTTCGTTCGCGATTTTTTGGGATTTTTGTATTTTTTAAAAGGCATTTTGTCCAGCAGTTTTCTCGAGAACGGCTAAAGATATGAAAGTGAAACTCACTGAGGTGATAGAACATCGAACTCCGTTATGGGCAACGACCTTTATTTTTCGTCGTCGGCACATCCGGTCGCAAACGGAAGTGAATTCAAAAAGTCCCATTTTTCAACTTTTTTGTTTCTCAATATGTTTTCTTTAGGATTTACAGGGTTTATAGTGTGTCTTATGAAAATTGTAAATATGTGTTCAGTATCTTGATGCGTGCATAGATTGAAACGATATGACCGAACCAAACTTTGTCCCACTGTCGGGGGTTCGAATCCCGCTGTGGGCGTTGCAAAAATTTTTTCTTTGTTATTGTCTTTTTTCTTTTGCAAACTACTTTTCTCTCTTTTATTACATGTATGGAAGATTTTGCCGATTTTTAAAAACTATATTTTGAGATATTTTGTGAAATAATTATAATAATTATGATCTGTGTTGAGAGACTACATTAAATGAACGTAAACGAAAAAAAATACATTCTGAAATCTATTTCTTGTGATGACACAGCAGTTATTATTATTATTATTATAAAATGAATTAGTGCATGATGAGCACTAGACTTTATGAGATCTTTTCTACTAAAATTTGTGTAGATTATTTAATCTTGGGACTCTTAGAAATTTCGATCGAAAATAGGTCAGATCACAATTCCGATTCTTCACACAGGAACATTTCTCTCAAGGTTGATGAAAAATGAATACCTAACTCCCAAACTTAAAATGTGTATGAAGTCTTTGGACATCAGTCTTTAAAACGTTTGGGGTTGCCATGGGCACTAATTGTGCCGGTCTGTCTTTATATTCCTATGAACCAGAACGTATTCAAAAACACAAGAGAAGAAAGCACTTGTTTAGTCTCTAATTCGACATATAGATATTGACAAAGAAATATCATACTTACTTCCATTCAGTCAAATCAATAAATAAAGGTGAACTTGAAATAAAAGACATCACAGAGTCTGACAAAGCTTTTTAATTTTTTTTTATTCATTTATCAAACTATTAACTTGCAGTCATAACTTTCTGATCGTATCATGATATTCAATACAACTCTTGATTTTTTTTTCTATGATGCAGTTTTGGAAATTCAACTTAGCAGTATCTTTTATTGATTAAACTTCTGAGTCAAATTTAATGAAATCGAAATTAATTATTCCGTCTGAAATGTGTTGTTATAGGTTAATTATATGTTAATCACGGAAGTTCTTTCTCTTTTTTCTTTTATTCAGCAGAAGGATATGGAGATAACGAACAGTGTTCAATCTCAATTTTTTCTCATTACTTTAAAATTGGTCATATTGATTTTTTGATTTAAGTTGTTAATTCGCATCTGATTTACTTATTTTCATGTAAATGAGTCCAATGACACCATATTAAGCTTGGAGTTTTACGATGAAAAGATAAGACTGCAATGGAAACGTTGTAATAATACGGCATGAATAACTGCATTTCTACCACTTAAAACAATTATAACGGCTGGAGGGCACTCTACCCGATACTTTGAATTTTCCAGTTCTTTCAATTCTTTAACCTTAAAATTAAACAGACATTGTTGTGAGATGTGTATTGTTTCATTATATATATTTTAGTAACATTAAGTTTCTAGAACATTCAAGAGTGGTCAACATGTTTGGTCATTTTATCTAGAACATTCTTAAATTTTGTGTATGTCCAGATTGTTCCAGTAATATCATGTACCTACAACTTCTAGAATTTTCTAGATTTATAGCTCTGTATAAATACCCTGTCAATTCGATGCATAAAGATACTTTGTCGTATGAGCACCATTGAGATACAACTGGGATATATTTTCACTGGGACATTGTATACAGCAACGGACACTCTGATGTATGTATTTTTAGATTCTTGCTAAGTTTGTACTTTATGTTTCATATACTTATTATATAATACTGTAAATAAATTATTGTTAAGTTTAAATTGTGCTATTCATCTTTGCTGGCATTTAGGGTTATTCTGACCCATAACAACATAACATTTTCCCCTTATATACACGCAGGTGAATGTTTTGTTAAGGGCGATTACAGTAGGCATTTTAATTACAATCATTTTCCTTTTTGGTTAGATTTGAAAAAAATATAAATTATAAACGAGAGTATTGTTTTGATTATGGTGTTTATAAAAACCGGTTTGAAAAAGTTTCAGTTTGCTCCAAATCGACTATGTCGGTACCATTTCGGCATATCTGAAATCACCAAAGATAACATAATGAAAAGAATAACACCATAACCAAACAAATATCCTAGTCCAGCGGATGAAGGCAGAGATCTTCTTTCGATAAAAAGAATTTGTGGAGTTTTTAAGGATCTTTAGTTCTTTTTTTAGTTGTTCAATCCTTTGTTTTAGTTCTGTTGATGAGTTGAATTTCTGCTGACCAGTCAATGAAAAAGGACATATACAACCTATTGAAAACAAATAAGAATGCTTCGGTATGTATAGTGTATATTTTCCGAGTTGTCTGACGCGTATATCTAAATTGAAATGTATTGTGTAGATCCAGGATCGTGTATTCGTCCAGAATTTGAGCTAATCTAAATTCTCTGTGTGAAGATGTTCGATTGATAAATTGATTGTATGTTGTTTAACGTCCAATGCGAGAATTTTTCACTCATATGAAAACGAAGACACCACCAATTGCCGATAGAGGGCTGCAAATTATTGTCCTAAAATTTGCACTTAGGTCATTGAGCAGTGAAGGGTCTTTTTCGTGCCGGTACTTACAGCGACACAGAACTTTATATACGGTCTCATCCGAAGGACCGGTGTCTACGTCCCACAGTGGGATTCGAACCCGCGATGTAAGGATGAACTCCTTTAGCAGAGCAGACGCTCTAATGACTGCGACGAATATGTACGATAATTATCTCCCATAAGTATTAATTTTGTAATATGCTTATATGATCTTGAAGAATCTTATAATTATCTAAGTGATCTTGAAGAATTTTATTTATATAATTTGAAATAATAAGTGTATGTAGAATTTCAAGTAATAGAATTAAAAACAATTAAATGCAAGATTTTTTAGGCAAACTTTTATGAGTTTTGAAGGACGTTTGCACATTCCTTGGTCTGCAAGAAATGCATATGAAATTATAAGCATTTACCCAATTTATTCATTCCTACTGTATCTGTATGTCAAAGGGTCCATATGAGTGAAACATTCTCGAGAGGGACGTTAAAGAACATACATTCTCAAATTTGGGTAAAATTTATTTCTACTAAATCTAGAGAGAAAACTATAACTGTTCAAATTTTCATGGACGGTGTCGTCGCAGTAAAACAGATGGGAATGCGAATAGTTAGGGGTGACTTGATGAAGAAGCCTAAATTTAGGTCAGCTCTTTCTCCTCCCCTGGATTTAGGGCAAAGCAATTAAAGGAGTCTTCAGTATCCAGGTGTCATAATTTACAGCTAGAGGTAATTATTATTATATTCATCTTTATGCAAATTTCTAAATACAAGTATAACACAAACTTCTGTCTCAGACTTACGTAAGCACACAGGTTCCTCGCCTTCCCATGATCCATTTAATGCACACTTCCTGGTCAGGTTACCTGAGAAATGGCGAAAGTTATTGGAACAAGCGGCAGTGATATTTCCCCCAACATAGGTGTCCTGGTGTTGAATTGTGTAGGAGGCTGTGGACGAATGCTGTGGACACAAAGTGCCTGGAACACATATTAGTTTATCATATAATTGATTATACATAAGGATTAAAAAATGTGACTTATAAAAACTTGTGTATTTATTGTGTTTGATAAAAAAATATTGGTACTTTATTACAATTTTATAAAATACAATAACAACAACACCCTATCCCTGAGGGGTCATGATTTGAACAAACTTAAATCTACACTATTTTAGGACGCTTCCACACGAGTTTCTTCTTTCGTGGCACTGTGGTTCTTGACAAGAAGATTTTTAAAAGATGCCATTATTTTCTCACTAATTCATTATTACAACCCACCCAATTTGGAAGAGGATGTGGTCCTTCATTTGAACAAACTTGAATCGCCTTGACCCAAAGATACTTTGTGGCAAGTTACGTTGAAATTGACCCAGTGGCTCTTGAGAAGAAGATGAAAATGTGAAAAATTTACGACGACAACAATGACGACGACGCTGACGACGACAGACAACGGACAAATTTTGATCAGAAATAGTTACTTGAACTTAAAACAACAAAAGTGATTTCATGTTGTATATTCTACAATCAAAAAGCATTTTTTTTATCGACCGAGATTCTGAAAAATGTTACGATGTTCTCAGATCTTCCCAGGGACACACCCATGTGAGGAAGAACTCATTCTTATCTATATTTTTAGTTAAAATAAAACGATATTCTCACGTTCACAGTAAGGGGGTTCTCCCGACCATGTCCTATTGATTAAACAGGTGCGTTGTAAGTTTCCACGGTAGAGATAGAACCCTTGGTCACACTCATACTTCATGGTTCCATTACAATTTGTGTTGTTCTCGACAACTTTGGTATTGTTAAAGACCTCAAAATTGCATCGAACATCTTTGAAATAAAAATATTTAATTCTTTAGTAATGATATCTCTAATTTGTAAAATTCTATTTTTCTTTTTCATTATTCATCTCATTATTTATTTATCATAACTCTCTTAGTAATTGCTTTCTCGTGAATTTATAAGAATACATTAAAACTAACCGTTTGAAAATTTCCAGTGTCCCGTTGAACCAAAGCCGGTCATTACAGCGAAGTACTTCACGGGATATGGAGAAGAGTGATAATATTTCATGAATACATTTCCATCATGTATATTTCCTGAAACAACGGTGATATTACCATCCAGCCAATGCACCCAAAATGTCTTAGAGCTGCTTTCCTGTAAAACTTGGGCTAGTTTTGTGCCGTAGCATGTACCCTGTTTCATTAATCTTATACACGCCTTTGAATTTGTCCATCCACCAAGAACAACTTCATACAGAGGCATGGTGTCGTCATCCGCACTCATTAAGGCAAAGTGAGCATCATTTTTTGCCTTGACTTCAAAAGTAAAAAATGATCTTTCTGCTGCAGTGATGCAAAGCGTACTAAGCTTAACATATTGTATATTATCCTGTGTCAAAACTTCAATGATTTCGGAAGCTGCAGTGTAAAAAGAAAAGTGTTGAAACAAAACCATTAAATTTTTATAATACAAATCGTTTTTTTTCCTATCATTTCTCTTATTGTGATCACCATGGAGACAGACTGAAGGGAATTATAAGTTTCTTTTTCCCAGTGCACATGAGCGTACATTCTACAAAAAGTTTATATTGTTTTTCTTATGCTGTATGTAACAACTATTAGTCTAACCCTTTGGTTCCCCCTTTTTTGCGAGTATTACCCTTCAAACACCTTTATATAAGCATCCATAATTCTTTGCAAAAAGGATATTCTGACAGATAACATTTGCTATTACGTCAACCCCGGCATAGCTAGGGAGAGGGCTAAAATAGGCTTTGCCTGCTGCCCAATCCCATTCACTTATGTGAATAAAATTTTGTATAAAAAAAAAGAAAAAAAAAACCGGCATAGCTGCCCAGTGTTTAAGACACAGTTTAACATGTTTAATGGGACAATACAAGTGTTTTAATTTTTTGCACCATGCAGCATGTTCCCGAAACAGCACGGGTTCCTGAAAAAGTTTAGCATACCTCTGCACGGAAAACATACCATGTTGAGTATAGTATGTACGCGTAGTATTTATTCCCCCCTCTTGAAAAGCGGGAAGGTATACAGCTCAACGCACTTTTTAAACTCACATGGTTTTTCGCTCAAATTAAAGTCATTTTTTCTTGCGATAAGACTTAAAATTATCGAGTTTCAGTACGAGACATGACTCTTATATTTTTAAATATTTGATGTTAAAGGTGCATATTCTTTAAAGTCATTATCTAAGTTTTAAAAGGGAATTTGTTTATAAATTGTATGATGTTAAATGTGCTTGGTTCTATCATAGGTATTAACACAATAATTAATCGAACTTTCTTCGCAGCACAGTTAAGGTTACAGTAAGGAGGCGGGGCCTAATTTGTACGGGAAATGTTTACTAGGACGTCACACAAAATATAAAGTCTTCAAATGCTATGCCTATTTTACTATTTTATATATAAAATGTCCTTATATATATTCTCCAGAAAAGTGATACTGTCATGTGTTTGTATGCAGATTCATTGAAAAAAAAATAGAAGGGTCCTAATAAATCGATTTCTTGCAAGGGCAAACCCTCAATGTATCTTGTCAAGTATTTACACAAAAACACACAAGAAGCTTAAGCGTTAAGAAATTCGAAAAGGGCTGCGAACCTCATGAAATCTTGCAAATAAATTAATTATATTATAATTTTAATATTATATCATAATTATATCTTATATTTGTTTACTGTATGTATGACTTGCGCCACATGTGGTTTTTGTCAAATTGAATAAAAAAAAATTTTAAAAAAAAATTAAATTAAATTAATTATAGCTATATTTTAATTTAATGCAGTTGACCAGCAAAATATTCAACCTGTCGTCCAACAAATTAAATTTTAGCAATTAAAAAAGGGAATCTACATAGGTTCGCAGCGCTTTTCACTACATGTACTGTTGAAAATGATTATAAATTAAACTAAGATTTTTAACTTAGATATGTATTTGCAATATTGGAATTTATAGATGACCTCTAAACTGCAAGTATAATTGCTAAAATCATGTGTCTTCGACATCACGTGGCAAGTCTAAATAAAAAATCTAAATGTCCTCAACATGTAGATTTGAGCCACATTACATTTTTTTTTATATCAGTGAAGACCTAAAAAGAATCGCCCATCCTTATAAAGTATGTATTTTTTATCTTAAAAAATCGCCGATATTTCCATCTGTAACCATAACTGTACTGCGTTTGATACTATTTGGTTGAAATGTTCAAATTGCCTTCATACAGATGAGAATTTTTCTAGGTACTTAGCACATTTTCCATAGTTGCCTTAGTTTTGTCGTAATGCAGCGCCGAACAATGACAATGCTGCATAAAGAAATCATGTGAAAGAATAGGATAATTAAGAAATGACTTGGCCAAATTATTCGATATTGCCTGGTTTGGGTCAGTTTACGCTTTTTTATAATCCGCAAAGCGTATTATAAAAAAGCGTAAACTGACCAAAACCAGGTTATATCGAATAATTTGACCAAGAATTAGAGTCATTCCTTATAATTTGAATTTAAAATAATTAAACAACTGTGGATGTAAAATTGTG
Source organism: Saccostrea glomerata (assembly GCA_003671525.1). Classification (NCBI taxonomy): domain Eukaryota; kingdom Metazoa; phylum Mollusca; class Bivalvia; order Ostreida; family Ostreidae; genus Saccostrea; species Saccostrea glomerata. The sequence goes on along the minus strand of PRKT01000154.1, from coordinate 44,430 downwards.
TTGCTTTTTATGAGTTTGAATTTGCCCATTAGTAACGGAAGTGATGGGAAGCGAGGGGAGGTAATTACTGATACATAGACTTAGCAGCCACGATGTTGTTTACATGAGGTAAGATCGAGCTACTGTTTGAAGTTAAAGGGTACATTTATTAAATCTGATATTTTCAATGAATCCCGAGGACTGAAAATGAGGGGATTGCACGGATACAGTTGATACAGTTGATTCAGCTGGTTGTCAAGGGGGTATGTCACCATACCAAACCAGATTATCACAGAATAATTTGCGTTCCTTTTTGGAAATCAACCAATGAGAGGCTAGAATACAAACAAAATTAAATTATTCAAGTATAGTTTATCTTTCAACATAGTAAATTGAAAATTTCAAAAAGAAAATTCTTTTACATTTAAGGTCTGAAACTTTGAAGATATGCGTTGTAAGGTATCTATCATGATGCTAAATTTCAGGAAGTTAACCTGAAAAAAATGCCATCTTTTTAACATGGAAAGCAGTCGAACAGATAAGAAATACTTCTATCATCATGCGCCTTAGTGTCATATTAATACACAGAACTGCACTGTTTTTGTATTGAGGTAAGGCAAAAGTATGCTTTGAAATGAATGGATACAAAGACGGTTGAATTTGACGAGAAACAATGGAAAACCATTTGGAAACTCTCCTATCATCCAAGAGCATATTATGAATTATGTTTCAAGCCATGGAATATGATCAAAATTAAGTTATAAATCATTTTTGTATAGTGAAATATATGAAGATAGCGAACAGTATTCAAACTCAAAAGTCTATTTAACAATGCAAATCAGGAGCTTGGCAAACAAGAACTCTTAAATCATCAGAGGTGGTATCAGATGCTATGGAGGAGTGAGTTTCCCCTGCCGACTGGTCACACATATGGACTACTATATCAACGGCAATGCTGTCTCAGTTATATCAAAATAAAAGCTGAACAAACCTAACATTCTCTCAAAATAAAGTAAAATATCTAGTGAAAATGCAATTTTTATTGTTCACAGAGGGAGATACACCCGAAGTTTCTAGAACAACAGGTTCTCCACAAACGGATAAATAGGATCAGTTCTAGGTTCTTAACTCAATAATCTGATCACTAGTTTATTGACTTGATTACTGCATTCTTGAATATCATTAGAGGGATCTCATTATTAACATTTTCAGCATTGCAGAAAAGTGATGGCGGCAGTTTCTAAAGCATCAAGAGAAGCTCTCTTGTACGAAGGGAAACAACTATTATTTATTTATATACATGGGAAACAATATTTTCCATGAATTTTGATTAGTCATTCATTGAATGCCTAAAAATATTCTTAAACAACTTAATTATCACTTTTACGATGTGTTTGGCCGCACATGAATTTTACACTTTTTAAAATACTTTTTAAAAAAGTATATTACTTCTCATGTATGATAAAAGAAGGCAAAATATAATTTCTTTCATCTTCTCTTTCATATTTAACCATGGAATACTCCTCTGAAATCTCAAAGAAATACATTTGTAGAGAATAAAAGTACATTACAATATACATGTATCATGATATATGAAAATTGTATCTTCTGATGTACAGGTTCATAAAGAAAAGTAGTTCACATGAACTTCATATAAATATCGCACGAATATAGTGTGAATTCTTCGCTCAAAAAGGAGACGAAAAAACCACATATGATATTTGCATAAGCATATCATCCGGTTTTTACATGAAATTGGCACGAGTATAATGCGAAAAGAAATTCGCATGGAATTCATGTGAAAAAATGTTTCATATGAATATCATGTGAAGACAAGCATATTTTTTGTACCTTGAAAAATAATATCAATGATTCTTTTATACATGTATATGATCGTGTGCCCCAAAGCTCAATCATTTTATTCTATCCTTCTGCCATGGAAACAGAATATTTGCTTCTTGATAGTTCATGAGAATGAATTTTTCGTAGATTTCAATGGATTTAATATATCCTCATTTTCTTTCATAGTCTGATAATCTAGATATAAGTAATGCAGGAATTTAAACGTGAATAATATAATACCTATCCTCTGAGAGAGCAATTCCAAGCGTGAAAAGTGACAGCTTATTCTTCCAATCGATGAAGCACAAACCGTTTTAAATATTACATGTAAAGATCGTGTAAATGAAAAAAATATTAATGTTTAAAGCTGATCTTTGTCAATATCACCCCAATCCCAAGAATAAACTTTTTCCAAAACTTTTCAAAAAGATACCCTTTTTCCTGTCATTTGGGACATTTTTCTCAAAGCTATCATTGAAATAAACCATCTCCAATTTAAAATTATTTCAAGCGTGTTTTAAGTTTCAGCCTTTAGTTTCCCAAAAGTAATCATATGATTTGTTTGAACAAAAAAAAAACTCATTTCAATATTGCAGGAGTAGATTGGTCTACATTCTATCCCCTATTTGTCTTTTAAACCCAGATAGTACTTTAAAATATTTCCAATAAAATAAATGCAAGAAGAATGAGCGCTTGGAGGAATATCTTTGCTCCATCTTGATTAATTTGAAATACGTAAAAGTGAAACGTTTTCAATTTGTCTTTGATATTAAAAAAAAACGTTTTACATTTTCCCCTCATATAAAAGTTTTACATGTTATTAAACATACATATTGTTTTAAATAATTTGAATATTTTCCGGTAAACAGGAATGAACATTATTGATAAAAGTCGACCAATTTACCTGTATACTGAAACTGTTTCACTGCAAACAAATTGTTCTCAGCTATCACTTCCAGCACATTTAGCGTCGTTAGAATTTAATTTTCGAAGAAAACTCTGTAGGGTATCATGCTCATGTTGTTCAAGAAATTTTTTAAAAACTTCACTTTCACAAGTAAAACCGTCCGAAACTCGTCCTAGTTTCGTTAGCAGCTGTAAGATTTTAAGTTTTCAGGTAATCTTTGAGCGTGAAGAAATGAAATGGTATCGGCAAATCAACAAAATACACTGGTAAAGAATCGATCACGATGCTCATTAATTTTTCACTCCTTGGTTATATCAAATATCAGTCATCAAAGTAAATCACTCAGGGAGTTTTTTCATCTTTTATGTTTTGATTTTTAGCTTATTGCAAATTATGATGTAGCATTTAAAGGCTTGGTTCTTTCAATTTTGAAGTGCAAATTTGAATGTCGATTTCCTGACTACTATTTTTAAAAAATAAGTAAAACCAAAAAAAGGACAAGGAGACGTATAAAAGGAAAAGGGTATGTATAAAGTTAGACAGTCGAAATAGTAATAGTTTAATTCATCCTCTTAGTCCATGGCAGAATTCATGTCTTATGAAAGGACCATCTTTTATAGGTGAAACATATGGAGATAACGAATGGTATTCAAGTTCAAAAACAATACACAATTGGAGCACAGCAAAGACAAACCTCAAAAACATCAGAGGTAGGATCAGGTGCCATGAAGGAGTGAGCATCCCCTACCGACCGGTCATACCCGTCGTGTGCTCAAGAAGGATATGGAGATAACGAACAGTATTCAATATCAAAGTCCATAAAACAATACAAAATAGGAGCAGAGCAAACACGGACCTCCGAAACATTAGAGGTGGGATCATGTGCCATGGATAAGTGAGCATCCCCTGCTGACCGGTCACACCCGCCGTGTGCTTATTGTCATGATCGTGAAATAACGGAAAAATTCATCGTCAATTCAGAGTATAAATAATGGACTAACAACTGGTATGAAAAAAGTCAGTCAGCATTTGACTTTACATATTTATACGAGGGTTGTTCGAAAAGTTCGTGGACAACTGTCATATCTTTTTTATTTGACGCCATTTGTTATCCAAATTTGGTAGAAATATTTTAACAATAAATCCAAATGATTTGTATTAATTTTTTTTCAAAATATTACGATGAATTCAAAATTTATCCAGATTTTTAAAATGCAAAAATCGGGTCGCGGAGCAGGTCAAAATTTAGTAAGTTACGGATAATACACTAAATAATGTAACTATGTAGTCATATTCTCTGTAAAATGGAGGAAAAACGAAAAACAACCTAGAAATTCAAATTAAGAATTGTTACATCGATAAGTATACCAAATTATGACTTTATATTTTGCTTTGTTGAAAAGAAATCAACTTGAGAAGATAGGTAGTCCTTATTGAAAATGACCAAAACGATGACGTTTCAGAACGTCACGGAGCAGCAGATAAAGATGCAATTTTGTGTCTCTCTCAGGAAAAATCCTGAATAAACTCTAAAAATGTTGGAGGAATCAAGAAAATATGTCACAAGCGAGTTGTGCTTGTGTGTACAAATAGTACGGGCAATATTTTGGGTGACAGAGACTGTATCGGATGGGAACAATCTTTGAAGAAACGGTTTAACTGTAAAAATCTTACTAAAAAGTCGGAATGTCAAAGAAAGATATAGGCGCATCAGAGTTGCTTATCCTGTGAAAGCAAAGTTAAGTAATAAAAGAAATTAAAACCTTAACAAAGTAAATTGTCTAGTGTAAAGTATTATAAAAAGATTCAAAATGAGTGGGCATTGGATTATACTGTGTGAAATGTAAAGGACTTTTGATTTTTAGACATTCTTGACGATGTGTTTTGAAGTTACATTGCCTTTCAGTGTGCTCCGTGGGTACAAAACATGTTGAATTTAAATTAAAGTGAAATGATGTCTATTAAATCGAATGGAATGAAACTTCACACATCAACAAAACAAATATTTTTACATATAATATTGTGCTGATTTAAAATTTCTGGTGAGTAATATAACGAAGATTGACATCGTCCATGAACTTTTCGAACAACCCTCGTATATATATAAAGAACTTTATTCAAGCTCAAAAATCTTTTCAACTATGCAAAATTGGAGCAGAGGAAACACGGACCTTTAAAACATCAGAGGTAGGATCAGGTACCATGAAGGAGTGAGCATCCCCTGCCGACCGATCACATATGTCGTGTGCTCCTTGTCATGATCGGCAAGTAATGGGAAAACCCGTTGTCAATTCAGTTTATAAAAAATGGACTAACATTAGTATAAATGATGTCAGTCATCATTTGACTCCATGATAAACTGTATTTGCTGACAAGGTTAGTGTATCTTAGTGTATCGACCATATATAACTTACGAAATGATGACTTTAAACGAGACTGCTGGTATTCTTGTTTCATCAACTTGTTTGTCAAAAACTTATCTTGTTTTAGAAATTGTACATACATAAAACATGCTCTTGCGTATCGATTCAAATGAAAGTAATACTCTGTATACAAGTCAAGAAGGTAATTGCTGCATAAGAGGGTCGTCCCGTAAAATCGTGCATAAATTATTGTCTAGCGTGAAAAATCAGCATCACTGCGTTCTGAAATTTTCAATACTATTTAGTACATATTTTCTGAATAAACATAGCAAATTTCAAGGAGATATATGGATAAATAAACAAATTATGAGATTTTATATAATGTATTGTATCGTCTTAAGCGCGCACGGATGATAGCGTCGAAGTGCATGCATGTCTAAAAGCGTTACGGTTCATCTTTCCGATAGAAACAACACCACATATACGAGCTTGTCTCGGATATGTGAGTTTATGGAAGTGACCCCATTGATTTAATCATTCCGGAAAAATTAAGTCTACAAATAATCATAAGTGTCAAGCTTTCCGGATAATCGTAGTCCATTTAAGTAAAGTTTAATATTACGTAATTCATCTTCCTTTCTAGAAGATTCCAGAAAAGTGTAAGGTCACATTTTTTATGTAGGAAAAAACTCCTCTTGATATTATTTGAATTTGATAGTTGTAAAGAGTTTTAAGGAATTTTAAATGAAAATAAAAGATAATTGTATTGTGTTTTAAAGCAGATTGTGCATCGATGGTTATTTTAAACGTCGATTTTTGATCGATTTGTGTGCAACACGTGGT
>PRKT01000154.1:21580-35066 GCA_003671525.1 Saccostrea glomerata | reverse complement strand
CAGACCATACCGGAGCAATTCCAGAAATTACTCTCTCAAATGAAGTAGACCGTTTGTTCAATACATCTATGTCGGCCAATACCTGGCAGGCATACACCGTGGGAATGCAAGCCTTTGAACATTTTCGCAGTGAACAGGGGTTGTGCCCAACTTGGCCGCCACCGGATACACACATACATATGTTTATTGCCCAACTCTCATTAAGGGGTTACAAACACTCAACAGCCAAGTCATATATGTCAGCAATCAGCTTTAATTGTAAAAGCAAAGGCTTAGATGACCCTACAAAGACCTTTGTAGTGCAAAAACTTTTGCAGGGCATGAAGCGATCAAATCCTGGGGGGATAGTCGTTTGCCAATTACATTAGATATATTATGTGTGTCAATACCCAAACTTCAGGTAGTTTGTAGCAGTGAATATGAAACGGTATTATATAAGGCAGCTTTCTTGCTCACATTTCATGCCTTTCTTAGAATAGGTGATTGACAGTCCACAATGACAGCGTATTTTGTTATTACAATTATAGCAGTTTGTCCGTATGTTTTGAACTATTTGGGGACTCGATCAAAAAAAGAATTCACTAAGAAATATACCATTTCAATTCTATACTTTATTTTTTTTCAACTGTATTAACTTTAAGTTTCTTATGGTGTTATTACACCATCTAAATCAAACTGAACTGCTCTACGGTGCGCCGTAACGTCATCAAACGTCACCATTTTTCATGTGTTGTGTTTACCATTTTCCCATTTCGAATGATCAGAAACTTTCAGAAATTAACCAAATGCTTTGAAATTTTTAAAAAGAATGTACCCTGAGCACATTCAAGCATGATAAACTCTTTATTTTTGTCTATACACTGTATTTTATTACAAAACAAATATGATGCACTTAAATATGATAAATAAACATTTTCTGAAAATTTAAGCGTAATTCGCCCATTATTATTCGAGAAAAACGCTTTGTCCAAGATTTTACCGGACAAATCTCGTATATTAAAACAGTAGAAACAGGTCAGTGCATTTCCTGATCGTATGTCCATATGCAATTAGGTCGGGTAAGACTAAAACACCAAATACGCTCGAAAATAGGTCCCAATTTCTTACTGGCTTTAATTTTATTCTGTGACCACGTAAAATTATCATATAGTATGTTTATTTGTGTCTTTAATCATTAAGTTATATTTTGTGCTTTTTCAATAAAACGCTAGATTCTTTAATATTTTTATTTTTTGACACGTACCCACGTGATTTTACTACGCCCCCCCCCCCCCCCAAAAAAAAAACATTAAAATGTAACAAGATTATACACTCTGTATTAACTTTTTTCAATTTCAAAATGATTCAAGAGAGTTCATTTTGTTTGATTATTTTACCTGGTATTTGATTAAAAGTAAAGTGTTATTATGAGTGCAATTAATGTTTTATCCCCTTACCCCCTTTAAAACTTATAGATACATTCAAATAGTATAAACAAAATATTGCAACATTATTCAATTATGGACTATTTTGGTGTTGAATATGGTTTGTTATTCACCAGAAAAATATTCATATTGACCAAGGCGAAGCCGCTTCACGCACAATGACCCTCCGGTGAAAACGGCCTCAAATCCAGTGAATATGTAGTGTTTTGAACTGTTCGCGCTCGTATAGATTATATAGGGAATATAAATAGACTCTACATAATAAATCGCAATATGGTTTTCACTCGCAATACCCAACTCTAACGTTTACATTTGCAAGAGACGTCAATTAAAATAAATTATGATTAAAAGATACTCAATAAATAGGTATATTATGTAAAAAAGATAACTTTAAAAGATATATTAAATAACCCATATCATATAGAAGCAATTGCACCACAGATATAGGCCTATTAGAAATTCTTATAGATTTTATAGTTGTCAAGTAAACGTATACGTATTTATTAATTATTTTCATTATTAACTAATTCATCAAATACTTTTCAATCAAAATGTTGATGGCATTGATGAAAATGAAACAAAATAGTAATAAAGCTGGACTGATATCTCAAACAGGAACTTTTTTTGAAGTAAAGATTCATGGGTATTATGAGTAATTTCATTATTAGTCTCACTCTGGAGGAGTTAAAATTGCATTTATTAAGCAAAAATACACAAAATAACGTACGGACAAAGCAATAAAGAAGGACATACAAAGAGTGCGATTCAACAATTACTTTCATACTTCCGAACACCAATGTGTACACACGCTGTGCTCCCTACATCATGTATAGAGTGTTTAAACACACAGCGTCACTACACTCATTCACTTTTGGGTTGGAATGTGTTTTGTGGACACAAATGAGATTATGATATCATTTCAACAACCTTAGGCAGTTATGTAAAACAAAAACATTCTTATTCTAGTTTCTTAGAAAGAATTAAATTTTCAAATGCAACTATTAAATTCCCCGCTCGAAAAGTGGGAGGATATAAAGTGAACGGGATGTCCGTCCATCCAACTGTTACGCTTTTAGGTACTCATCTCTTATAATGTCTTAGGCTCTTAAAACATAATGCCAAAGTGCACAAACATGTAAGGTAACTTTTTGTATTTTGTAACAAACTATAATTGTAAAGTATACGCCCGTCTACACCGGTAAAAATTGAATAAACTGAACAGTGCCAAATGAACTGCTCTATATATAGGGCTCCTTAGATTGTGCATAAGTCTGATCGAATATGGCAGATACCTATCTTTAACAAATCGTGTTCAGCTAAAGACTGCCTTTAAAAAATATTTCAGATTTCCCTGCGCACAAAATGTAAATTACTTAATGCTGAGAGTTTAATCTTGTAGAACATTGAAAAAAATTCATCTTCTTATAAATATAAATACAGGTAGGCTAATATAAGAGCTCAATTAATGCTACTAGAATTTTGTTGAAAAAGCTGCTGGTATACTTTTCTGATGTCATTTAAATGTTGTTTGATGTGATATCAGTTCTAACATCAAAGTTTAAACTAATCAATATTTGCAACAATACCGGTATGTGTTGAGATAAATAAGAAGAACCCGGGTTCAATTCTACCAAGTTGCACATTCATATTTATCAACTATTTCTGTATAAAGTAAATAAAAAATAATAAATTAAGAAATCAATTAGTATTGTATATTGTTTATTTCTTATCACATATTTGTTTTAAAATAATTTTATAAATATTTCTTAGCAAAATTGAGAACCACATAATACTTCATGTATTGTATGCAAATATGAAGCTGAATAGATGTTCAGTTCTCAAAAATAATTGTAAAAGAAAAACACCAAATGGAATAAAACTTTTTCCTAAAGAATTGTCGAAGAATGAGGCAGTAATTTTGTTCAAGATGAATACAAACTTACCTCTGATATAACCTTACAATTTTAATATCTACAGAAAACTTTGCATTTAAAATGACATCAATATCATTTTATCAGATTGAGCAGTCATGACACATCCAGATAAAATATTTCCTGATCATGACAAGGAGCACACGGCGGGCCGGTTGTGACCGGTCGGCAGGGGATGCTCACTCCTCCATGGCGCCTAATCCCACCTTTGATGTTTCGGGGGTCCGTGTTTGCTCTGCTCTTATTTTGTATTATTTTATGGACTTTGAGATTAAATACTGTTCGTTATCTCCATATCCTTCTATATCTATGAAAAAGTTGACGATAATGAACAGTGACCAGTGTTATTGCTAGTCTGCTTAATTACCAAATATAAATATATTAATTGAAGTAAAATACACTGTAGCTCAGTGTGTGCAATTGTTTTGTGAATAATTTAATTGTTCTGTTTTTATTTTATTTACCTTATACATTCCTGCAATATTTCTCTAAAACAATTTCAGAAGTGATTTTTGAAGTAATTCATTTCGCTTTTAACATTTTTGGATTTATAAGAGTTGATTTAATAGCATGAAGATGTTTGTGGTATACATAATCATGAATGCAATAAGATCCGCCCATTCCGTAAACGGTCCAATATCTCATCCACCGGTCCAAAATCTCACTCAGCGGTCCAACATCCATTTTTTTATGCCCGCTCAGAAAAACATAATAAATGTTAGACTTTTTTCGTATAGAAATTTATAGGAACAAATTTTTAAAGGTATAACAATTATATTTATATGAGGCGTCCTCATGTTGAGTTGATTCAAGTTTGTTAAATCATAAACCCAGAGGTATGGTTGGCTTAAAATACGTGATCAGAGCGTTTGATAGGAATATATTGTGGGAGGATCTGCTGATAAAAAAACAGTACACATGTAGCTCCAACGATACTCAGGTGAACATTGTGGCCAATATGCCTTTTGTTTGAATGAATAACTTTCCATGGTAATATATTTAATTCTACGGTGGCTGGTATAGGACATGGAATGAGATTTTTTTTATTGATTCGTGGCCACGAAATAAAAATTCATGGGAAAGAAATAAAACTCGTGGCCACGAAATAAAATTCGTGTAAACAAAATAAAAACTCGTGGCCACGAAATAAAATTCGTTGCCAGGAAATAAAATTCGTGGGAACGCAATAAAAATTTGAGGGAACGAAATAAAATTTTTGGCCACGAAATAAAATTCGTGGGAACGAAATAAAAAATCGCGGCCACAAAATAAAAATCGTGGCCACGAAATAAAATTCGTGGGAACGAATTAAAATTCGTGACCACGAAATAAAATTCGTTGGAACGAAATAAAAATTCGTGGCCACGAAATATAAATTCGTGGGAACGAAATAAAATTTGTGGCCACGAATTAAAATTCATGACCACGAAATAAAGTTGTGCTATATGATGTCATTTTTAGCTTCTTCCCTTGTATGTCATTCAAGATGAACGGTCTTCTTATTATCATTCAATCAGTGGGCTGCACCAAATGGATTTTTGTTAAAAATCGTTATGGGTATTGAATAATATGCCTGATTAATCATTAATTATTGGTATTTGATTTTTTGTCGGTTAATTGCATGAAGAGCTGATGAACGAATAAAAAGTATCAATACTGATCTCACTAGTTCACGTATTTTTTACTTAACAATTACATATACCTTTATTGAAGAGCACACACTTTCATTTGTATTAAACAGTTGAGTTTTATGTTTAAACCTTGATATATTTCGTGGCCACGAATTTTATTTCGTGACCACGAATTTTATTTCGTTCCCACAAATTTTTATTTCGTGACCACGAATTTTATTTCGTTCCTTCGAATTTTTATTTCGTGGCCACGAATGATAAAAAAAAAAATCTCATACCATGTCCTATACCAAGCACCGTATAATTCCTTCATAAGAGCAGGCATAAAACTGTGCAGATGTGCTGTTGTAAGACATCATCAAATTAATGACCATTTTATTTTTACAAAGTTACACCTTCCACCAAAAATTCCTGGGTCTGATTTTAAAATGTTTTATAAACAGGGAAGAACGGTTATACATTTTTTTTCAATTAACTTGAGCAATGCAAGACCGAAGGTAAATAACAGAAAGGCAACGGTTTTATTTTTTCTTCAGAAAATACTCACCATTCGAAGGGGCAGCCAAATGTATGTGCGTAAACTAACAAACTAAGAAACAATTCATTATATAGATCTAGTTACGCTGTAAAATTTGTAAAAGATAAAAAAATACAATATGCTTAATTTTTTATTGAGCATCTTTTGGTAATTAACTTTTAACATACACATCACACCTTAAATAAGTTGTTGAAAATTAAAATATGATACCAAAATACAAGCAAAAAGAATAATAGAGAGAAAAAACCAAACAACTGAAACAACTTATTTCATTGTCGTATTTTTTAAAAAGAGTTCAGGATGATTAAGGTAAAAGGCACTACGATCACGTGCAATGTTATGCATCTAGACTTTCTTGAACATAACCACTTCATTATTAATATGTTGATGACATGTTCACATTTTAAGAAACAATTTAAAACTGATGCAAAGCATCAAATTGGCGGCAAAAATATATAATAATAATAAAAATATAGCATTTTAAGGAATTTTCGCTAAAAAAGGTCTAAATGCCAAGAAAAGAAAAGGACGAAGAAACTTCACACACTAGTATCATTGATCTTTTTCTGTGAAAATTCAGATGTTCTGTCATTTGCAACTGTAAATTTAGTATCCAAAACAAAATCAATTTCTTAAAAACTTTTATAATAAGTTATTTTAGGCACTGCAATTCATATCAGGAAACTCAACAACTTTTGTTTCTGTATCTTTTGCATTTTCATCTCGGGGAGCAGTTCATTCAACAACTTTTTATAAAATCATAAATAAATACCTGATGAGAAATACAAAATAAATTGAAACTTAATATCAACTATTAGAACATTTTTTAAATTTTCATCCATGACTTATTTTTGTTATCAATAAGGATTAATTTCATCGAGGCAAAGAAAAAATAACACCTCAATTCCCCATCTTCACATTCAAATAAAAATACATCGGCTGCTCCTGCGGTCGATAATACATTTTTATCCTTATTATTTCCCTTGATCTGCCTCCGGTTTGTTGGACATATTATAGTACGTATACTTCGGTGCGTAGTCCAGTTCACCCATCGTGTTCTTAGAGTCCTCCTTGTCTCGGATGCTAGTTTTGCCAAATACATATTCACTGTATCTAGGCGATGCTGAAAAGGATTGCATTAAAATCAGATAATTCAAAATTTTCTGCATCGTTTTCAATTATAATTTGAAACATTGAGAAATACTTTTGAAAAAAATTACATTAGATTTCTATTATAAAATAGATTTATGCCCCCTGCAAGCAAAATAAATCATGTCAACATGCTAGATGTGTACGTCAACATGCAAGATGTTTCTATTTACACTAATCTAAAAACGTTAAAGTAGTCATTTATCAGGTAAATGTAAGTGAAATCCAGCATCTGTGGCAGGTTGCAGAGTGTGCATCTTCCAGGCAAATTTGCTTCACATATATAGCCCTTACCAATTCGTGGTAATGGACCTGCTCCAAAAACTTGAACCTGGTTACTCGTCGGGAAAAAGTAGCCTAAGGTCAGATCCAGCATCATCATTCATCTTTGCAAGTTTGACCAATATAGAGCTTACAGTTACTTGGGATCTGAATTTCAAACTTTACATGGTCACTCATCAAGAAAATGTAGGTCAGATCCAGAATCCGAAGCAAGTCTAGTAGTATGCATCCTTTGATGTAACATTCATGCAAGCTTGGATAGCATGTGGCTTGAAGTTATTGAAATTAATGAGATATGCTCTAAAAGTTTTACTCCATGCAAGTTTAATTTGGTCCACATAGGGCTTACAGTTACTTGGTCCACATAGAGCCTACACTTACTTAGAAATGAAACTTACTTAAAACACTTTAACTTTTTCCATAAACCTTAACTTGATTATTCTTTAGCCGAAATTGCAGCATCTGAAACCTTGTATGGCACAATAACATACTAGAAGCATTCTCCATGTATCTCTAATTAATAATATGGCATAGAATTACTTGCAAAGAAATCCGCTCCAAATCTTTATCCCGGAACGCCGACAGTATTACACTGTACATTACAAAAAATGTAGCTCGTCTAAATTCGTTTAAAATGAGTTAAGTACATATAGTATTTTAAATACCGTAGAGGGTGTTCCACAAGCAATTCTTAATAACGTTTTATCAGACATGTACGTAAAATAGCTATACTTTTACTATGGGTTAAAAATCAGAGAAAAAATTTAAATCATATATGGTATACCGGTAATGTTTTTTCCCAAAAAATTTGGAAATTTTGGTATTTCTTCATTTTACTCACGCAAATTCATAGGCGTAGCTCCAGATACAGACTGAGGCGATGTTGTAAGTTCCGTGGCCGTGACTCCATACTTTGTTTGGTACTGTTTAACAGAAGAATGAAGGGGTATTGTTCCAATGATGACAGGTAATGACACTAGGTAACCTATAGTAGGCCCAGAGGGTCGAATACACAACTATGTAAAAAAAAAACCAGAAGTATTTTATTGAAGCCGTGTGATTGGTAGTTATACAAGTTAAACAGGACAAAGAAAAAGAATAATTCCTTTTTAGATGGCGTCATGTGACCCAGTCTACTATTTCATAGTCAGTCTAACGCCTCAAAACGGAAGGCATGTGTAGAACACAAAGATTGAATCTACGCTAAAAGTTTTTGTTCGTCCATCGTTTATACACTGAATTGACGACGGATTTTCCCGTTATTTCCCGATCATGACAAGTTTTACATGACGGGTGTGACTGGTCGGCAGGGGATGCTCATTTCTCCATGGCACCTGATCTCACCTCTGATGTCTTAGTATTCCGTTTTTGCTCTGCTCCTATTTTGTATTGTTTTATGGATTTTGACATTGAATACTCTTTGTCACCTTCATATCCTTCATACAAACACCCTGGATCAAAATCAAGAGATAGCTATGGAGATTTCATTATACAAATTAAAGATTCTTTTAGCTCTTAAGCTTTATATAGCATTTTTAAAATATGAAACGGTAAAACGTTATCAATATTGAACCACTCTAGTATACATTAAATGTACTCGGCTGCGAAATAGACTACTAACGCGGCATCTATCGTTTACATCTGAAACCGTCATATTAATTCCGACCCTGTGAAATTCGGACAAAACGAAAAGGTTTTTTAACCATTACTGATTAATCTATTATAGAGAAAACGAAACAGGTGAAAATTTTTTACAATATAATTTATTGCTGTTGTAACACTGTATTTGATTGGATAAAAAATTATTTATGTCGTATAAAATGGGTTGCCTACGTCACAATGACTTATTGTAAATTGTAGTCATTTTTTAAGAACAAACACCAAATGAATGAAAATTAAATTATAAGGAATGAAAATAGCTACCCATTTTATACGGTATAAACTGGGTTGGAAAGCTTAAACTCGTCGTCGGAAACCCACGGGTGATCTCGTCTTTACTTATCACCCGTGGGAAAACTCGCTGAAAAATCGTCGTATGTAATTAAATATGCATGGTTCATTTGATTGACCGCATTACAGAATCGCGATGCGAAACAACAAATCACAGTTCACGTTACGTATGCATGTTCGGCATTGTCAAAAACATGAAAACCTCGTTCCGTAGTTAACACAGCTGAAAAATCCACTCACCGGTGCATTTTGCAGTTAGAAAGAGATACTCCTTCATAATATATGATGGATATTAATGTCAGTGACCTGTACGAATTGACATTCATTGTTTTAAATCAAACTTCGCACGTTTTAACGAGCGTCAAAATATAAATAGCAATGTAATAAAAGTATTTTTCAAAATTGAAGAGTTCCAACTTTCTGATTGGTTGACTAAAAACAACAAATTAGCATATTTTACGGCGATATTTCAGCGAGTTTGCTCACGGGTGATAAGTAAAGACGAGATCACCCGTGGGTTTCCGACGATGGCTTAAACTGCACCAACCCAGTTTATACCGTATAGAATAGGTACTGTAGCTATTAAATTCATTCCATTAAAATAAAAAAAAAGTTTAATTAAATATATATTAACAAGTTGGCCAAATGTGGAGATAAGGAACAGTATTCAAGCTCAAAGAATATTTAAACTATATAAATCAGTAGCAGAGCAAACACGGACCTCTAGGGAGTGAGCATCCCCATGTCGACGAATCACACACACTTTCTACTCCTTGTCAGTCGTGAAAAACAATTAAGTGTGTAAATAACGGCCTTACAATTCTAGTGAAACACTCGAATATGAAACAGATGTGTCAGGCTCTGTGGTATCTCTTATTTTAAGCTCACTTTATCATTTCGACATATGATAAAAGTAACTATTATAAATTGATAATTAGTCGACGACATATCTAAATGTCGAGTTGAAGGCCACAGCAAGTTTCTTCTTCTTCCGAAGTAGAAGTTTGAAAATAAATTCTGCTTCATATGAATATAAGAATAGATATGCTAATAAAGGGGGGGGGGGGCGATTGGTAGACATGAGAATTCCAACAGATTGTTGGAAGACCTTGTCTCCAAAAACAAGGGTCAACCCAGATAGCATGACTGTGTTGGGCCAACGTTGGTAAATGGTTGTATTGTTGGCTGGTGGTTGGCGTTGGGCATTTAACGTTGGTCCAACGTTGGGCCAATGCCAGTAGGGTGCTTTTCTATTTTGATCACATGTAAGTTGGAAAGACAATGTTGGCCCAACAATGGCACTATGTAATAAATGTGAGCTTTTCTGTATTTCTTAACGTTGGAATAACTGCATTGAACCAACGTTGGCCCAACGTTTTAAATTTGCCGTTATCCATAGTGACTAAGATCATTGGGTATACAACCATTGTCCAACGACGACCCTTCATGTGCAGAATATGCTATAATTAAGTTTTCTGCACGTTGGGCTCACCACACTGGGCCAATGTTGGCCCAACGTATATGTAATATATCTAAATGACGGTGTTTAAAGAATAGTTAAAATATAACGTTGGCCCAACATTAGCCCTACTATGCAATAAGCGTTTTACTACAGTTTCTTTGCTGACGTTGGAATAATACATTTACCAACGTTGGCCCAACGTTGATATGAAAAAAAAATGTAGAAAAAATTTAGTATTAGCCCAGCCGGTAGGCCGATCCAGCCGGGGATCGGAGGGGATATATGATCTACGGATTTAAGCGTTTTTGAATTTACATTTACCCTAAACATGCTAAAACTGCAGTAGGCATAAAAAGTCAAGACTAGTACATGAAATATTTTTTTTTATTTTCTTTCTCTCTTTTTGTTCTTTTTCTCTATTTTGGTTTCATTTTTGTGTTTGTTTTTAGTTTGTGTTTATGTTTTATACTAGTTACCCAGCAGGCATTTCAACGTTGATTCAACGTTGAATCAACGTTGCACTTCAACGTTGAATCAACGTTGAATTTTGGTTGCATATGAAAGTTGAGGCAACGTTGAGACATAACGTTGTTTCAACGTCAATTTTCAACGTTGAATAAACGTTGAAAATGGGTTGAATTTTTGGTTGATTTATGGTTGATTTTTGGTTGCAAATGAAAGTTGAGGCAACGTTGAAGCTTCAACGTTGTTTCAACGTCAAATATCAACATTGAACAAAAGTGAACATTGGTTGAAATTAGGTTGAGATTTGGTTGAAATTTTTCGGTTGTACAAACGTTGATATTTGGTTGAAATCACGTTGAATTCATATTACATTTTGCTTTATAAACAAATACATTTCAAATTCTAATAAAAATTTTTATTCAAGTTGCGTAATATTTATATAAGTTGTAATCAAGTATTATGATTGTGAGAGAATTAATTTTAAATGTATTTTTAAGACAAACACAAATTCGGATTCAATCACTGAATGTCAAAAATCACTGCTTGACAAAATTTATATTCCTTGGGAAAAGTGGGTCACAATAATCACATCCAGGTCCTTCGAAGTACGCGTATGCCTTACACTTCTAAGTTCCACAAAGTGGCGGATCCATTGATTTTAATCACGCATAGAGTTAAGTCCCACGAATGAAAGAAATGAACAGGAGAATCCACCCTCTAAAGCAAAAGCCTATTGATAAAAGAAATAAAGATGTTAAAGCCATTTGTTCGATAAAATGTATGTACACATGTAACACGTTATATCAAATGATAAAAATAAATATACATGAATGATTTAAAAAATCAGACAAAGGAATATATTCCAGTACTTGGATTTAATTAACATGATTAAAGAATTAATGTTGACTTTATGTTAAAATTCGTATGAGTATGCTTATAAATAATTATTACTAAAGAAAAATGTTATAGGGTGAATTCACCATGCATCGGATACCCTTGTACTTCAACAAGTTCTAGCGATATCGCTACCGACGGAAAATTATCAAAATGGAGCTTATCATTTAGTTTGTGATTAAAATATCAATTTAGGACACAATTATATGCCCTTTATTGAGAAAATACCCCCAAAAATCGAGTTTTTAGGAATAACTGAGAATTCACCATGGATCGGACATTGTTCACCATGCATCGGACAGACGGTATTTAGACCGGAGAAATATCATACCTTTATCACCGTGCTTTAAATCCTTCATATGGATATATTTTCATCTTTTATCTAAGAAATAACCCTCAGGTTAAATTTAATTGACGATATTATTGCACAAATGTAGAACGATTCAAGATACCTCATTCTGCCGTAGAAATGCTTTAAAATGCTTATAATGCGGTAATTCGCGCCTTTTTCTCATGGTTTATCATACTCTGGTTTGTAGAAATATATTGAGTCAAATTCCAGACGTCATATATCGATAACTTGTATTTTGACTGAAAATATAGAGTTTGTATTTTCTTTTTCCGCAAAAAACAGCTGTCAGCTGGGTTCTGTATGAAAATGGTAGTGCTTACCTTTGCATCGAAAAGTGTCCGATGCATGGTTAATTTGTGTCCGATGTACGGTGAAATTAGCATACTAGTAAAAACCAGCTCTAATAAGAATTAAAACATCATTGAAGTGAAATTTCTGTATAATTTATGTAAAATTACCTATCCTTCACAAAATTCACCAAAGTCTTACTCGTTCCGTGGAAGTTGAATTTAAAAGAACGATAACTCTAAAAATCGCAAAATCATAAATTTCGGGTTATTCCCCTTTGATGATATAAGATATGACGTAATTTCAAGGCCATTTGTGGGGTATTTTTATCACAACATGATAAACACAATCGGTATCATTAAAAAATTTAAATCTTCATCTTTATGACAGAAACAAATAAATACACAGAACTCATAAGTTGAAAGAGAGTTTATTGCCTAAAGTTGTCCGAAGCAAGGTATGTATCCGATGCATGGTGAACTCACCCTAGACATACATATACATAGTGTACTTACAAAATGTTGCATTCCTTTGTATACTTTTCACGGGAGAAGAATCTGATGCAATCAAGGCTGACTATACAATCAATTCCCTGCGTAACTGGTTGATTGAACCTTACGGCGAACTACAATTAGTTAAATTGTAAAATATATTAGTATACTAGCTTATATTTCATAACCAAATGAATATCAACAAAACACATAACACGAACCAAGGATGTGCATTTCACGCAGATTTCAAATTTACTTATAAAACAAGAATTAAATGATGAACAGATACTAAAAAACTGAATTTCTTTAATTCATGAAAAGAAAATAAAACTTATAACTCACAGAGCAGAAGTTGATATTCCAGCCTTAATCCTTGTGTATATAGCTTCAAAAACACATGAAATATGAACAGCAAAGAAACGCGCACTTCTTGTCCATCAGTTGAATTCAAATTTTGACCTAGATAAGCTGCAAACAGCTATACTCTGCCCAGCAAGAAAATTGCATAACAAGGTTATCCTGACACTGAAACTGACCAACTAAGCGAGAGGCACTCCTTATCTGATATCTCGAAGGTTTTTGGGGAGTGGATCTTAAGTAATGCAACTTGACCGGGGTTAATTGTCAGT
>PRKT01000154.1:0-13397 GCA_003671525.1 Saccostrea glomerata | reverse complement strand
GGGGGGGGGGGGTTAACATCCTATTAGAGAGAGCGAGGATCCCCACAAGTTATATATTTGTTGCGTTTTTATTAAGGTAAAACTATAGCTAAATTTAAACTTTAGTTTTGTACTTTTAATGTAACTACTTAAACAGCAAGTTAATTGTACCAAACTGAGTGCAGAGACGCAGAGGACTATGAATAGTTTATTTTGCCTGTACATGTAATAGTGTACATGCATTATGCAATCGGCATTGTTGCATGCATTTTTTTTTTCATGTCACGAGGATATTTTAACAGATAAATATAAGATTTTTTTTAAACAACAGCAAATTTCAGTTTCTGAAAGGAACTTCAACAGTTATACAAATTGGTTTGGTACTATTCTATATGTAAAATTATCAGACAGTTTTCGGCCCTAACGGGCCTCAAACAGTCTGATAATTCTACATATAGAACAGTATTCGGCATATATCCATTACATATAGATCGAATACCCCGGTAGTATGAGGCATATATCTTACTTAAAACATTGCCATTTAAATGTCCAAATGTTACCTGGAGGAGTCCGATAATGACACAATGGGAGTTTAGGCATCCATTATTTTCTACCTGTCTGATAAGTAGATAAAAGAAACAAGTAGAGCTTTTTTAAAAAGCTTCCCGTCTTTAGCAACAATCTTAAACAGTAAACTGATCTACACTTATCAAACCGTATAATTCTTTTGAATTTTGTATTTCTACATTAGCCTTTTACTGGCATTAGCTCTACAAAGGTTGTCGTTCGGTCATCTCCGTAAACTTTGACTGTCCGAGAACTTTCGGCAAACCTCGGCTGATTCCATTCCTTTCTTCAAACAAGAAAGGGGAAAAGAATAATTACAAATTGTAAAGCCTGCAAGCTATAAAAATCAAATTTTATTTCTAAGAAATTAAAGAGACCCTTTTATTTATTGCTTTAAAAAATACCATGTTATTAAGAATTAACAACTGCTGATTTTGCTGTTCGTTTTGTCATTTTTTTAAGATTGGAAATCTTGCAAAATTGTTAAGTCGTACGAAAATTAGATCATCAGATAGATATCTCCCTTGCCTTGAACAGCATTTCAACCAATGGAATAATTGAAAATTTTCTCATCATGCAATTTCTACCAATCACAAAAGAGAGGAAGTGCATAGTCCTAAGACTGTAAAAAACTTCAACTATACAATAACGTCTTCCAAGGAAGACGGTAATGAGACGGTAAAAAAGTGAGTGAACTGTAACGTGTTTACAAAGTACAAATGATTTATCTATTGGGTCCGCTTAGGATTCCTTCCTAAGAATCACGTTTATATTGAATTAAAACAAACTTTAATAACAATGGTAAACAACTGACTTAAATTCACTATTATATATTTTTCCTAGGTCCTATCTGGTTAATGATTAGAAAACTAACTATAAAACGAACAATAACAAAAGAATCACAAATAGTCAAGTATCAATTATAAAGTTATATTACTGTAGTTGCAGACATAGTGGTTTAACCAACAATTCTGTTGTTTCCCGACACAGTCTGCAACTACCTCGGATTTCTTTTATGGATTTGCTATTTTGTAGTGTGATCAACTGAATTTTCTTGCGTTTGGTTTCCCTGAATTTTTTTCCTAACATTTTTATTGGGGGTTTCTGGACATATTTAATCTTAATTTCACTCTTCTTTTTGTTTTTTTAAATACCGTCCGATTTTGTTATCATTGCCGTCCGATAACATATTATCAGACTGGTAATTTTTATTATCGGACGGCTACATGTAAATTTTTAGACTGCAAGAACAAAGGATTGACGTCACAGCAATGTTTTAAGAAACTAATAAATTAAAATCTTTATCTATTGCATTAAAACCGTTTTTCAGTACTGCATCAGTATTTTGATTTTTAGACGGGGTCACGTGACTAAGTCTACTTGGGGTCAAAAATCAGATTGAATTTGGAAAGGTTTTGTCACAGGTAATGTACATGTGAAATATGAAAGCCCTATCTGTTATGACCAAGGTTAAAGTTTTTGTGAGAGACAGACTGACAGACGTATGAGATTTTAAAATTAGGGAAAGCTTGGGGCAATAAAGAAACATTATCAAAAGTTTTAACCTTAGAAACATTATAATGAACCACACTAGAATACAAAATGATTCGGGTGTGTATTAGAATTTCATTGTTTACTCTCTGAAATGTCATATCGGACCATGTAAAAAATGAACAGAGCAAAAAAGTTTCTTGACTTATGAATTACAGAGTGAATGGAAATTATGAAGATTTTTTTCACAGTGTAGCTTTTCTTTGTTGATATGAAATATCTAATGGGCCTTATAGGTCATCTGAGTATCATGTATCAACTTTAACACAATTGAATTTGATTCGTGCTTTTAACCAGAGGCCATGCAATTCACAATTCTGAAAGAGACACCATTGTTTATCATAACTATACACTTAGCATGCTTAACTTTGGTTACTTTTACCCAGAGGTAGATTATAGTAACAACGAGAAAATGCATTTCCACTTTATCAGTTGTGCACACCATCCCACAGGAACCACTAACCCTGAGGCCACTTCTTTCAATTAAAATTGTGGAAATTTCATTTCATCATGTTGTTGATTAATACCAAAGTGCATATTTCAAAGCATTAAATTTTTTTAAACTATGTACCCCCCCCCCCCCCCAAGTACCACTGTCCCAGGGGGCCCGGAAATAAACCATTTTTGAAGAGGAGCTTTCTTAGTCATAAACATGTAAGATCATTGACATAATACAAAGTAGTAAGGAAAAGATTTTCTAAGAATCCATGCATTTTCACTATATAAACATTAGAGCCCCGCCCTAACATAATAAGCCCTGATCCAGTGGCCCTGAAATTCACAAATCTCAAAAAGACACCCTTCTTCTTATCTTCTCCTGAGTTTACCCAGGTGACCTAAAAAGTAATTATCCTCCAATTTTTCACCAATAATGAAATTTGTTATATCATGAAATTTATTATTTTTTACCCCGTCTTTCAGTACTGTATCAGTAATTTGGTTTTACTGATAATTTACTTTTATATGAAAAGTGTAAATATTTCATCCTTAAAATCACAGGAAAGAACAACTTGAAATATTAATTGAAACAGACAAACGGACGATCGGCACACGCATATTTCCTTTATATTATTACTTAAGATGTTTGACCACCACCCCTGTAAAATTGTGTTTGATGATATAAAATGCAACAAGAGGCCTATGGGCTACATCGCTCACCTGTACTACTTTAGCCTTTCTGTCATTAAACAGATTTGTAATACTTTGTTATACGTATGTTACAACGCACTTTGAAAAATTTTTTCAAAGTGCGTTAAAGTTGGGACCAAATCAACGCACTTTGAAAAAATGAAATTTATTTTCAAAGTGCGTTTACTTAATATCGACCATATTAACGCACTTTGAAAAAATGTGTATGGCTTGGTCAAAATATTTGCAAAACTTAGGTATGATAAATAATTGAATCTTTTAGGTAGGGAGGGGGCATAATTTGAACACATTAGAATCTGCACTACCCCAGGTTACTTCCACATAAGATTTAGATTTTCTGGTCAAGTGGTTCTTGAGCAGATTTTTAATGACCCCACCCTATTTTTGTATTTCATGATTATCTCCATTTTGGAAGGGACTTGGTCCTTCATCTTTTTTTAAAATTTCCCTTCATCCAAAGATGCTTTTCACCAAGTTTGGTTAGAATTGCCCCAGTAGTTCTTGAGAAGAAGTCGAAAATACGAAAAGTTTACAGACGGACAATCAGCTAGACAAACAGATTACAGACAAAATGTGATAAGAAAAGCTCACTTGAGCTTTCATCTTAGGTGAGCTAAAATGTATTTGTGTGATTGTTTTAAGGTAGGACACAATAAATAGGCCAAATTTTTCCTCAAATTCAATTTTTCTGAAAACTTTGACATTTTGTTCTAGGATTAAAAATCTCTCTTTATATAAAATAAAAGAAATTCAACCAAACATTATAGTTTGCCCACATAGTCTGAAATATGGCCTATCAGACTCCCGTAAGAAGTTTGTGAAATCAGACACTCGACTTGAGTTTGAGCCTTATTTAAGAATTATCATGATCTATTGCAAATTTTGTAATACTTATAATAAAGATAACCTAAGATAAGTCATATTGATACGAGAAAAACTGAGTAAAATATTAAGTAAAAATAGAACATTCGTAGCGTTAGAATTGAAAATCACATGTAAATTTCCGACAGTTTAAGTTTTCTTAAGAGAAAATGTATGATTCAATTTTACAGGAAATCAACAGAATGATTCAAATGGGTCCTAAAATAAAATTTGTAAATTAAAGAAAATTTAACCAGTGGTTTCAGATATTGTGGCGATTAAAAACAAATTCACAAAATAATGACGCAAACATGCCAAAACTTACTATTATTCTTACAGGGATCATTCATTGTTGCCAATAAATTAATATAATTCTTTTTTTCTCCAGTACTTTTTAAGAAATTGGTTTAAATAGAATCCACGGGTGTTTGTCCTACCTTAAATTCCTAAATAAAGTTATAAGTTACTATTTATCTTTAATTTATATGTTCAGTATAACACTTCTTGTACATTTTGAATGTGAGAACAAATTATTTTTGTACATGTTCATGTATGTACGATTAATAAAAGTAATGTGTTATAACTTGATTCACACCTTGAGGCTGTATTTGATGTCAATGAGTCTGCAGTTGTTGAGAGATGACGGGGGTAGAGGGGGGATGATTAGCCTGTCTCCTGACCAGATCTCTGTCTCCCCGGGCTGGATATCCGGATGAATGACTCGTCCTACTTCTTTAATATTGCTTGCATAGTTTTCTCCGGCAATTTTAAAATCAATATCCTATATAAAGTTACATAATGAGTCAAAATAATGTTTCTTTTAAAAGGTATGTATCATACAGAGAGGATTTATGAATATTATGAGTATCTAGCAAAGATACCGTTTCGTTGTTTTCGTCTATGATTTTAGCTCAAACTTGTAAGTTTATAACATTCCACTGGAGCATGCAAAGGTGAGAAATATGTTCTGACAACTTTTGAAAAAAGATTTTATCAAAATTTTTGGTCTATCTACATTCATTATAGGTACTTGAGACTATGGTATCCATGGCTATTTATTCTGCGCACGCGTACAATAAGGAGGAAAAAGTAAAGCACTATTTTCGTTATGGGGCATACTGAAATCATTTTTTCATATATTTTTCTCTATGTTGTAAATTTTGTATTTACTGCCACCCGGTAAATTCAAAATTTACAACATGACATTAGATTTAAAGTAAGTTGAAATTTGTTAAATCAATGATTTTTTGAGAAGTATATTTTCGATAAGTACTCATAAAGTGTAACTCAAAATCGCAAAGAAAATAGCGGGTCAGTGTGCATCCTACTGATCTACAGTACATTTAAGTTGACCTTTTTGCACTTAAATTTCATCTCTTTGGTTAATTACTTAAACCCTTATTGTATTTTATCAGATGTAAGCATGGCAATAAATATAATGTTATTTTATGTAAAATAGTTTGAATAATATTTATCATTAAACAAATCTTATGAATTTAATCTGCGCGTAAATTATTGTGTGACCTTTTTGCACTAAAAAATAACATATTTGGGGCATTAAAAAACTTAATAGGCAATAAAAAATTCTCTTATTTCAAACTTTTTACGACTTAAGTGCTGATCAGTCACAACTATCGAGTAGTTTAAAATAATGAAAGAAAAAGGTTGGGTCAGTGATGTTAATTTTGAAATATTTGTCAAAATATGTGATTTTCAGGCAAAAAATGGTGTAAATTTGATATTGACTTCTTTAATATTTTTTCATTTTTTGAAAAATTTTGTTGAGGGAAGGTGTAAAACTTGGTCTAAAATATAAATTAAGACCTATATTAAATATTTTTAGCAACATCAAAACGGAAAATATTCTCCGACTAAAATTATGTGAGGCTAAATTTCCATTACATTAAATTTTATAAATGTACAGATTTGCAGAATTTTCTCCTTAATATCCTTCCACCAAAAGAAATAGTCCCTCAGAAATCTTGCTTCTTTGCTTCTTTGAGCAGTTTTTTCGTTGAATGTTAAAAAATTTACATTGTTGAATTCAAATATGTTATAAAAATCGAATTTTAATAAGTAGTTTTGAAGGAAAAGCTTCTGCGTAAACTTTTCTAAAAAGCTGAGGAGTGACATACCTTAAGTGCAATAGTAAAAGATGTGACACTGAGATAAAGGAGATGCGGATGTTGTGTTATGTAGTAGAAACCCCCTCCCTCCGATTTTTTTTACTCTGTTTGGATAAATTTTTTTGAAGAGAAATCGTGCTGATGTAGACTTTCCCTTTCTACAGAGAAGGATCCCGTCGGTGGCAAATATTATTATTTGGTCCAGCATATAGTTTCTAACCTATTTAGGGTATGCTAAATCTGAAAAAAAATATGCTGGCCTTCATGACAATAGCATTAATTAGGTTAAAATAGCGATTCAAAATGGCGGACATCCAATTTTCCTAATTTTCTCTTATTGTCTTTCAAGTAGGAGAAAGAATGTGTGAATATCTCACCGAGTGTAATGAAACTATAAAAAGGATAAAAGAATGCTAACATTATTACTTTAACGAGACCGAGTCTAATTATATTCTACCCTAGTTATTTCGATTATTTTTCGTTAATAAATTTTTACTGTTATATTAATTGTTTAAGAATCAAAAAATCGAATGTTTTCATCCCCGATTTCTTTGTGGGTCATCTCATAAAGTGTCACATTTTACCATGGGACCCTAAAGGAATTATTGGAAAAGCGCCAAATTATCACATTTTTTCAAATATTTTTTTGTATTTCTGCCCTAGAGATTTCTTCTTCAGAAAAGTAGATAAAGTTATTGTAAAAAGTCACCAAATTGTGAAATTTCAAAAAAGCT
Source organism: Saccostrea glomerata (assembly GCA_003671525.1). Lineage (NCBI taxonomy): Eukaryota > Metazoa > Mollusca > Bivalvia > Ostreida > Ostreidae > Saccostrea > Saccostrea glomerata. The sequence continues at coordinate 6,430 of PRKT01000154.1, read as the reverse complement.
GACCATCTAGATTCCTCTGGGTCTTAATTACAAAGTTTATGTTTTCGATGCCTCATACCTCAAATATTGCCATATTGTGGTATGAATACATATTGGTGCAGATGAATTATCGGCGCAGATACATGTAAATTTTTAGGTTAAAAAAAGAAATATTTAGATTGTTGCTATGTTTCTTCTGATGTTCTGTCATCAGTTTTTAATAGTAAAATATCCGTGGACGTCTACGAGTCCATAAGCGAGTCATATGCCATTCTTCAGCATCCTGCATTGCTTACAAAATCGGAAAACTGTCTATTCGTTAGAGCCATTTCAGCGTGTTTTTCCAATTATTGTTGTAAAATCACATTTTCAGACCAGTAGGCGTTTCAGATCATGTAAATTTTATATCAAAATTACAATATTTTGGAAAGGTGTTCTGTCGCACTTATGACTGTGTGAAATTAAAAGGCTGTCGCGTGCGTAAAAGTCATGCGCACTCGTTATTTCAGAAAATTAATTCGAATTTCCTCTGATTTGTTTGTCTATTCTTTCTATTTTCTGCTTTGTTCAGAATTTTGCATTTGCAAATATCCATACACTGCAGACTTTTATTTTTTCCTCCGCATCTTACTATTCTACAACTGAATGATGGTGCAGCTGTAAGTTATAAGTCAACAAAGCGATTAAAAATGGTGGATATCCATTCTTTTAAATTTCTTAATGTAATTCAAGTAGGAGTAAGGATGTGCTAATCTTACTGAGCGTAATGCAACTATGAAAATTATAATAAAACACTAATAATATGTTTCACGGTGTGACCGTTGGGGCAATTTTTTTCAATTAAGTTGTTGCTATGTTTTTGCCACCATGTTGCTATGCACCGCAAAGGATTATTGGGAGTTTGGAATTTTTTCACGTGGACTCATAAAAATTTCTTCGAACAATGTGCAGATTTCAACCTGAATTTCCTCTGTTCGTACACGTTAGTCTATTGAGCTCGCTACGCGAGCGGCGCTTCGCGCCGCCTCGCTGCGCTCGCTATTATCATTTGAAAAATTTCGTCTTATAGCGAGCGCAGCGAGGCGGCGCGAAACGCCGCTCGCGTAGCGAGCTCAATAGACTAACGTGTACGAACGGAGGAAATTCGGGTTGAAATCTGCACATTGTTCCAAGAAATTTTTATGAGTCCACGTGAAAACATTCTTAGGCGTTGAAAAAATTCTTTTTTTAATGAACTGAGGATAGGCAGTGTAAGTAAAAGCTGTGTAAGTTTTTTGATTGTAAATAACTGCGCTCGCCCCAAAGGTCGCACCGTAGAACATATTAATTTTGAAAGTTGTGTTAGTTAGCTCAAAATGTCGATTCAAAATGGTGAACGCTCATAAAATATTCAAACTGCGTAATTCTGAATCGTTTTGCATACAATAAACAATTGTTCAGCTTTTTACATTTGCATATCTCCATACACTGCAGAATGGCATTTTTTCCTCCTCATCTCACTATTCTACAACTGAAGGATGGCTCAGCTGTAAGTTAAAATTTAAATTTCGGAAGAACCTCTGCATTGGTCCATGTATACTAGTACTTTTGCAGCAAACAACCAAGAACATTAACCTATCTCAATGAACTTATTTATGTGAGGCTATCACTACATCGGCCTGTCTTTATATCACGTACTGCCTAGTATTGTGCTCGTTTTACATATTAAAAAATGCATATTAAGAATGCGAAATGTAATTTCAAATAATGTTCGATGTATGTTAATGGACACTGTATTTGTTACGCAACTTGAAGACATTTTTTTAATCAGCTAGTTTTCCTTTTCCTCATCATTCTATTGATATGGACTACAATAAATGAACTGTATTTAATACTTTTTTCTGACGCTCTGAAAAAGATGGATTTATCACCAAAACAATTTGAAAGGAATAATTGCAGGACTATAAAGGTTCTACTAGCATTCTAGAGGGGCGTGCTTGATTGGTGGCTTGAATTTTCGGAATTGGCGGAATTACAATCAAGTTCGCCGGAATTCAATTCCAGAGCAGTTCTATCAATCCCGTGTTGAGAGGTGATGTGAAAGGAATTAAAGATGGCGATTACTGCGTACATTTGTCGAGAGTGCCGATTAAAACATGTATGAAGTTTTCCCTGTATTTGGACCCTAATGCAGCCCTATAGACCTATTTGCAAATTAAGATTTAATATTGTTCTCATAATATTATTCAAATCAGATTTTGTTAAGTTCACCTACGAGCTGCACACAGCAAACATCATGATATTCTGTTCTTCACAGCATTCACTCGCACTTTCATCCTCCACTGCGTATTACAATAAATCATTTAATTGGAAAAAATTCTTTATTTGTCGAGCTGCAGCCATATTGTGAACTAATTCATATTCCAGTTTTACTTGACTGGTAGAATTTTTGGAACTCTCGGAATTGAAATCTGACTTTACAATCAAGCACATCCCAGGTGTCTATTTTTGGAATGAATGAGCAATAACACATTGATATATACGAAAGCCCAATGAGCTCATTTTCGTAGGAAAAAAAAAATCACGTTATAACGCGAAACTTTCGCGAATAAACGCGTAACTTTCGCGAATTAACTTGTAACTTTCGCGTTATAACGCGTAACTTTCGCGAAATAACGCGTAACTTTCGCTTTATAACGCGAAACTTTCGCGAATAAACGCGTAACTTTTGCGAATTAACGCGTCACTTTCGCGTTGTAACGCGTAACTTTCGCGAAATAACGCGTAACTTTCGCTTTATAACGCGAAACCTTCGCGAATAAACGCGTAACTTTCGCGTTATAACGCAAAACTGCAGTAACCAGCCATTTGCTTTAGTTTAACTTTCTTTTAATTTTGTCATCAAGATTATTCATAACAATGATAAGCAAAAGGCTATTTTGATCTTGGACTATCACAAGATAAATTTTTAGCTTTCTTGCTATTGAATCCATCTTAACTGTCACATTTGTCTTTGTCAAAGCTTTTCAAACAAATCAAAGTTTATGCGAGTTTTCCAAAAGTTAAACTTCAAGATAATTAATTTCGGGGAAAATCACCCCTTTCCACCGTCTTTTTATGCACTCTCTATAGAACTTGAAATATTTTTATTTTATTGAGATCAAGATCTCAGAAAATTGACAAAATGAAGTAAAATTTGTCAATTGTGTCCCATCGCATTTGTGAAAATTGGATAGCAGATTTACATTTGTCTCCGTTGGATTCACTGTGGAAATACGATACCCCGGTATCCTATTTTGAGGTTGCACCACGTTGTCATTTCTTTGCTTACGAAAACATTGAAAATTCAAAGTGTACAAACTCTGCCGTATACCTTCATTGTTTTTATTTATGGCTAGTCCACGAACTTCTCCATAACCCAATATATAAATATATGTATTGGAGAAAATTTAGAGCCCCTCTTAATTTGTAATTAACAATATCCAATTATAATTGTTATGTAAACAGCATCATATGATCCGTTCAGCTCATGAAATTATACATTGTTCATTAACTTTTAAGTTATGTTTCTACAGTGTATAATGTTTTTGTCCAAAATAATTGATTGCTTAATTTACTAGTGGTACAGTAGTAGTAAATGTTACTGATTAAAAAGCAGCTCGAAAAAAGTGTCAAGTGTAGATTTTCCTTAAAAAATAATCAGTCTTATAAGAATTTAACAATTTAAAAACATGTACAAGAAAGAAAAATTCATTTTATTAATTCAAAGGTAAGGTTTTAAAATAAAGAAATATTCTGATAACTAATCTATCCTTTTCTCGCATCATTTTTCCAGTACATCTTCTGAGGAAATGATATTTTTAAGTTCCTAAGAGTTTCCGTCTGTGTTCATGTTCTAATCTGTCAGTCAAGATCAATGTTTCTGAGTATGCACAATAGTTCGCGAAATAACGCGAAAGTTACGCGTTATACCGCGAAAGTTTCGCGTTATAACGCAAAAGTAACGCGTATATTCGCGAAAGTTTCGCGTTATGTCGCGAAATTTACGCGTTTATTCGCGAAAGTTTCGCGTTATAACGCGATTTTTTTTATACCTACGAAAATGAGCTCACTGGGCTTTCGTAGATATATGATATGCTAGTATGAGAACAGATAGAACTGCAAGAGCAGGAACAGTACCTACTAGAAAACTGCCTGAAGAACTACAGGCTGCTTCTTCACTTAGAGCAGAACGCTTAAACCAATATTATTTTCGCATTTTACTCACTCCTCAACCATCCACTCACCTCTCCCTCCCACAAACACAGCGAGTAGTAACAATGCTTTTAATAATGGGCGGTGGGGGGGGGGAGCCAAGGTAATATGCCTTTCCCAAGGTGTAGCAAAGTTCATAGGAAGAGGATTTTTTTCTCGCTATCCCTTTGTTCTAAGGATTGAACCCGGGGCATCTGGCTTACCAGTCCAGTGCTCTACAAATTGAGCTAAAGGGTTAACCCACTAGCCCATGCTAGCAGGATGCCATGTAACTTACACTACTACAAATGTTTAAACAAAAATATTTGATAATACTAGAAAAGTTTCATTTGTCATGTTACAATTAAAACTAACTCGACTGTCCTAAAGAGTTTCCAAATGTTTTCTCATATTTGACCATGTTCCAAAGCTCAGAGTCACTGTCCACTTCACTTCAACATCCCTCAGCAAACCATCAAATATAACACTTTGTACTAGGCCTCGCACTTTGTACTAGGCCTAGCTTTGTAAGAGCTTAGTACATGTATTTCCCTCCATCCTTTATTCCAGTTTAAATGTTTCAGTCTTCGGGATTTTAGTCTTTTCAACAGCTCAAAGAACAACACATATATGTTCAAATGTTAAAAGATTATTTTGTGTTCTAAAACCTTATGCAAACTTGGAAAACTTGGAAAAAACTGACGTAGCTTTCTTTTGTGTGACCAAGTGGATTTGTTGTCTTTTAGGGTAGAAAGATCATTCAATTCACAAATTTCTCGATTTCAGAAAATTCTCAAAACTTTGTCATCTGGAATCACATTGTTATATTATTATTTTATTAATTTGTAAAGCACAAAATCATATATAATTTCTATGGGCTGAATTGACAACGGATTTTTCCGTTATTACCGATCATGACAAGGAGCACACGGCGGGTGTGACCGTTTAGCATGGGATGCTCACACCTGATCCCACCTCTGATGTTTCGGAGGCCTGTGTTTGCTCTGCTCCTTTTTTGTATTGTTCTATGGACCTTGATTTCCTGACGTCACGGCGTCAGGCTGTATAAGGATTGATATTAGCAAGATCCGAAACTAATGGATCATACTTATAGAGCTAGATTTTGTGCAAGCTGATTTACATTGGAATTCTTCACTCTTTCTACTATAATAGTAGTTTTGTACTATACGGAATATAGTACAAAATACATGTATGTCAAAAAATATAAAATAAAATGAAAGGTATAACAAAACATTTATTGACAGAGTTCTCGGGCAAAATGCGTTTTGTCGACCCTTTGTATATATATATAACAGGAGTAATGTAGCCTTCAATTTAGATCCAAGGGCAGATCATTCCACTTGCAGACCCCCCCCCCCCCCCTTCCCCCCTAACAGAATAACAACTCAAGGATTTCATTTACACAAGGCTTCAAAATATAAAGTAAAGACATATTTTAAACCCACAAAAGTATTGCTCAAAAGGTTTATCACGTCTCATGCAGATATTGATTGATTTAGTAAGGCAAGCTTTTTAAAAATCTGTTACTTGTATTGAATACTATTCGTTATCTCCATATCTTTCCTCAAGAACTTGACAAGGCATTCATACCGACACTACTTTGTTAGGATATTGTAAAGTTGTATCAAGAATCGAGCGGGGGGGGGGGGGGGGATTAAACACAATATTGTCCTCTCTCCGATTTTGTAAATTTCATAACAATTGACACCGAATTCCACCCGAGTATGACCAAACAGTATGTTTGGATTATCGAATTTGATTTTGAATGTATACAATATTCCTGAAAGAAGGTGTTTCAGAAACTCGCGATTATTACCTCAATATCGAGAAGGACATTTACAATGAAGCGCATTGAAGTGGTAAAATGTTCCGTTCGAATGGAAGGTTTTGAGCTATCTTTAGAACGCTTATTGTCATTTTATGACACGCCCATTTCTTTAGAAATGGATTAAACTGTCAATTTGTTTATTCGAATACCTGTAGAGCAGGTTTTCCATAAATATAATAGCCAATGAAATTGTCGGTCTAAATAAACACCGAGTAAACACGTGTTCGACCGAAACATGTGTTGTGGTAACTTCAATAGACATGATAAGTTCAAAAATATGTACATATGCGTTGCAGTTTGAGTTTTACAGAAGCAGGGAGTTTCTAACTCTCTCTTCTAATTTTTAAAGGTCCATTTTACAGTGTAACTCATATTGCTTGTCGCGAAGAT
>PRKT01000153.1:1066638-1087515 GCA_003671525.1 Saccostrea glomerata | reverse complement strand
CGCAAAGATTAACTCGTGGTGTTTATCGCTGAATTTTGAATAGTGACCAGCCTTTCATAATTTTAAGACAGAAGCACTCTTTTGTACATATATACAAGTAGATTTAGAGTAGAGGTCGCGATGGCGTAGTATTTAGTGCGTTAGAGTTTCATGCTGGCGACTTGGGTTCAACTCCCCTTGTGTGCAAATCTTTTTCAATTTTTCTGCTCAATTTAACGTTTTCTTTCAGGAATCGGACGGAAGACCTCTCGTTGCTCGCAACGAGTTTCATATCTAGTTCTTATTATTATTCTTTTTTTTTTGACAAAATTTTGTCCAGTCGATTTCTCGAAAACTATTCAGCGGTTTTTCATGAAACTTTCACAAAATATGTGTCATTATATGAAGTTGTTACATCCGAAGAGAAATTTGGAAAATTCCCTTCTGGTGCCAAGTTATGGACAATTTCCTGATTTTAAAATGCGATTTTGTCGCCCCTTTTTGTCGAAAATGTCTAAGTATATGATATGGAGACTTATTAGAGATGATAGATTATGACTTTCTGGTTTGCGGAATCACCTTTTCGTGCGTCGTCAGTACTTCCGGTCGTTGCGAATTGCAAATTAAAAAAAATCTTATTTTCTAACTATTTTGTTTTTCAATATTTTTCATTTATTTTTTGTATGTTAATAGAAACCTTTCTTATAATGCTTATTATATAATTTGTTTGAATATTGATCAATCTAAACTCTAGATATTAGCATTTGAAAATCTGAAGCGGGTCCAAAATGGCGGCTATCTCAGTCAACGCCAACATTTCGCAATAGGGGTTTACGGAGTCAGCCGAGCGCTTGCTTGAACGAAAGTTACATAAGAATAAATGAAATGTAAAGGACTACTTGGATTGTCACGTCGTAGTTACGTTGCAGTTCTGTGTCAAACTTACGTCTTCTATAATTGGTTTTGGCTGGTTTTCAAAGTAGAAAAAGAAAAGCCTAAATGTGCAAATGAAATTCGATACCTAATATCTTTTGTGCATCATGGAAAAATAGATCTTAAATCATACTTATAAGTACTACTTTCTCAAAAAAGAATATCAATTAATATTGTCGGTATATATCTTAACCATTGTTTTTCCTCTGAGCACTTGTGTCATATTAAACTAATATATAATACAAACATAAGAAAACGATTTTTTTTTAAAGATCGCTTCATGGAGTTTATTTTAGCATTTTTGTCTCAAAGTCCTGATTCAAGTTATTGAGCATAAATGATATCTGATTCCTTGACCGTCGTAGGGCAAGCCATGTTCTTCGGCAAAACGTTTCAACCTTTTTAGATGAACTAATCGGGATAGTTCACTTTGGGGAAAAACAGGAAATTGAAAAAATAAATCATAACCGTTTCAATACTTAACCCTTTGTGTGCGGCAACCCAACATATTGAGTGTGACGTCACAAACGCTTGCGTGCGGTAGCCCAGCATGTTGGGTCTGAGATTGGAATTAGCGCTTCGTCACATAAAACGTCGTAAAAAACATATGGTTTGAACATATTTTATTGTTAAGATATTACAACAAAAGGATTGGACACAAGTACTTAATACTTAGAACGTCCTCTCCTTTATAACAATTAATTACACAAAGTTTTGTTCAAAAATTAATTTACACTGGAAACCAAAGGTCAATAAGATTATTTAACATAGGTAATGCATGTACAAAATTTAAATTGATGTAGTATGTACAAACGAATCAAAATACTTCAAAAACGACCAGATCTCTTGATAAACAGTTGCACATTTAAAAATAAACTTTCATTTTCAGAAATACTGATCGAATTGTCTCCCCATAACAGAACATGAGTGTCTACAATACGTAAGTTAATCATTCTAAAAATAGCATTGAACAGGTCGTTTCTTGGAGCAGCGTATTTCGTACAAGAGAAAAAGAAATGATATGCGTCTTCTATTTTTCCACAAGTGCATAATGGACTGTCAATAATATTACATCTAAATAAGTCTTTATTTAGAACACAATTATGTCTTAATCTAGTATGAATTACACTCCAGTAACGATCACCAAAAGTAAAAAAGGACGGGGTGGGTGTTCTCTGAGAGTTTACACAATTTTTGAAGGAACCTATAGTAGTAGATTGTCGTGTTTCAAGAGACAAAGAGTTCCACTCCCTTATTGCTATTGGAACAAATGATGATTTATATATATTTAATCTACACTTAGGGATGCAATAATTTTGTGATTGTCTTGTTACATAATTTGATTCGTGTGATCGAATATTTGGAAATATATCTTTCAGATACCCGGGTACCATGTTATTATATATTTTATACATAGTTGTTCTAACTCTGGAAATTCGTCTTACAGCAAGTGGTTCCCAACCAGTTTCAAAATAAAGAGAATCTCGCGATGCTAATGAAGTTAACCCAGTGACTATTCTTGCCGCTGCAAGTTGTAATTTTTCTAATTTTTCGGAATCTTGACTAGAACACCCACACCAAACTTCAGTTGCGTATTCTAACCGAGGTCTTATAAAAGTAGTATATAAAAGAGATAAAGTTTTTGCACTGACCCTGAATTGCCCTTAGCACTGACCCTGAAAAAACATATGAATGAGTTGTGAATTATTCATAATCTATAAAAAAGTATTATACAACTACAATACATTGAAAAATAAGTATTAAAGATGTGAAAGTATGCGAATTATTCGTGAAATTATGGTTTAAAGTGAAGGTGCTGGCGTTTGTTACGACGAAAGTCAGTCTGCTAATTTTGGAAACAGGGAAAAAACGCGCATGTAATAGATATCTACTAACTTGCGTTAATATACAGAAAAATAAAGAAATAAATCCAAAAAATAGTTTAATATCAATAATTCTAATAAATTTGTGTTTGTATATATAAAATTACTTAGAAATTATAGATATTTTAGCAGAAAAACTCTAGTTAACTTGACTTGATCTTAACCTTGTTAAGTTTTTCCTGTTAAAGCGAAAGTAGGGTGCACATGCTACTGAGAATGTCTGAGAGATACCGAGGGCTTATATGGTCGGCAAAGTTTTGAATTTTGGACATACTCTTGTTAGTTTTTGTTTATTTGGTGTTTTGTAAGTAGACATACCTTACATCGCCTAAATTATAACAATAATGCACGAGATTGAACCTGACAAGTCACGGACGTTTTTATTTTCCTCAGTGGCTGTGCAAGTTGTTGAAATGTAAATCAAGCTTTGTTTTAAAATAAAGGTTTGTTAAAAATAATTTGAAGCACCTTGTAAATTAATAGCAATTTGTTTTGTTTTTTTTAAACAATAGATAAACAAATAAAAATAAGTAAACAAATAAATTTAAAAAAAAAAAATAATCTTAAGACCAATTTCAAAATTTTGAAAGATAAAAAAGGTTTCACCTGATAAAAGTAATAAATGTGGAGGACTTGAACACTGTAGACAAATTTCCGATGAGTTGTTGCATATGTAATAAGTAAGTGCAAAAGACATGTATAGAGAATATATGTAGGCCAATATATCCACCAACATTTTTTGTGATCAAGCAATTCATGATGCATGTATTAGAAATATACAGGATATGAATTTTATAACTGACAATCACGGAGTCAAGTGGTCCTGTACACCTAAAATTTTTGGTTTAAAACTGCTTGATATTCCGTCCATTTGGGAAAACTTACTAGTAAGCAAGTGAACAAATTTGTTCATGTATTTATCAGATTTTTTTTCTGAACATCAGGTGGAAATTTTCTATTTCTTTAAAATAGACTTTGCCAGAATATAGCACGTGGATTATATTGCATATTTCTCTCACCTTTTATTCATATTTTTCAAAACCAAAAACAGTGAGACTGATAAGTCCATAGTTTAAAATTAAGATGAATTGTCATTTTTGTCCATGGAAACATCCCTTTACTTTGAAAAGATGCAGAATATACAAAAATGTATATCTCAGTTATGAAGTTCTTGGGATAGGCACCACACTTCATGCAAAAGGTTATCAACAAGAGGACTAAACCTGATCGCAAAAACTACTTGCTTAATATATCATTTTAGTAGGCATATGAAAGAGATCCGAGTCTTTGGGACGAGGATTTGTGAATTGTATGGACTTGCATGTACATCATTAAAACTCAACAAAGACTGGATAATAGGAATTGTACTTCTCAAACTCAAAAGTATATATTTATGTTTACCTATCACTGCTATCAATATGTAAAATATCTCGTAGTTTACAAGGCCCAAGAAGCTTCTACATTTCATCCCTTCTAGATATGTAAGATAGGTACATTTGATAGAAGAGAAAATCATATATGCCTGAATGAATACAGTAAAAATGCTAAGATTTACTGTGAGGATTTGTTTAGAGACTGGCCAAAAAAAAAAAAATTCAAAATTGCTAAGTCCTATAAGGTTTTTAATCAACAAAAATTACATTTTTTGTCTCCAAAGATATAATGCTTATATTTAGATATGATAATGTGAGTAGTTACTTAGAATACAAAGAAACCCCATGGTGAAAATAAAGTGTAGTTCATCAATAGGAATAATATTTTAAGTTGGAGTAAAAATTCAGCCACATTCAATACTTGTGCAATACAGGAAAGGAGAAAATGGGTAGCTGGACTAGGAATTTAACAGGAACCCTGCATCACTGCAGTCAGGTACTCTAATGAAAGAGCTACCCAGGTTGATATCCATAGCATAACCATTACATATCCCTCCTTAAAATTATCTTCACTTATCTTCAGACACAACCCAACTTCTTATTAGCCCCTGGCAGGATTTTCATTTGCAAATCCAGACAAGTCAATAGCATCAAATCTGTAACAAGGAAGGTGAAAATGCACGAACTGAAGACAGGACCCATGCATTACTGGGCAGGTGCTCTACTGACTGAGCTCATTCAGCCTATATCAATGACCCATACCATTACACTTGCATATACATGTACTTGAAAGTATGAATGATAATTATTTCTTAATATTATACTTTCATGTAAATTAGTTGAATCTGATTAGTCGAGAAACATTTGCTAAAAAACACTATTACCCGCTGAATAATGAAGCCACGTCCTCCAGCGTAGCAACAGTCAACATTGCTTGACGACGGGTGGTATTACAAAAAATAGCGACTGCGCAGAATTTATGCGCGTACGGTTCGCTGTTATATGTATCTGTATAAAACATTCAGTATAATATATAATAAATATTACATGTAGTTGAGTGTAATATTGAAAATTTTCACCCCTCGAAAACCATTGTCAACCTCGGCTGCGCCTCGGTTGACAATGGTTTTCTTGGGGTGAAAATTTTCAATATTACACTCAACTACATGCAATATTTATATAATATATTGATTGATATTACAGTACACTGTACATATCTTTAAACCTGTATAACTGAAATCAATTGAAAAAAAATCAAGATATTTTCACAGATGACCAAAAACAAAGCAATTTTTGAAAATCATTACAAATGACTGTTGAAGGTGCTTAAATTTCTAAAATTTAAAATTCTAGTTTTCTTGCTGGCAAACATTGTTGCGAGCTAGAAATAAATCTTCTAAAATAAGTACCAATTTTCTTACAGTGTGAGAAGTAATGTGGGAGAAAGTTAATGAATATGTTAACATTACAAATAACATGGAGAATTGCAATCTCTTCTATAAAAGAACAATAAAAAAAGATATGAGAATTGGCCGGTACTAGAGTATATTTAGGACTGTTACATACCAGTCAAAATAAAATAAGACCTCTATAACTTAGTGTAAATGTTATTTTATTTTTATTTTTTTTTTTTACAAATTGACTGCTGCAATTTGAAAATGAATACTAGTAACAGCAATTAGTCAATTGTTGTGCCAATTTGGTTCAAGATTTCCCGACCTCGAAAACTGCATATTCTTTAAGGATCATACTTTCTTATATGATTACAGATATTTCTAAAAATAATCACTGGTTATGTATTTACAGGCTAATTGAATCTTCAATTTATACTCTTTTTAATTGAAAACTGAAAAAAATTGCATTAACTTAAATCCGAATTCACTTAAAATTAAACCTACATGAATATATCCTTATTCAGATATAAGTATACAATGACTTTTCACAACATAACGATAAAAACATTGACTTTATTATTTATTAGTTTAATTAAATTTTTTTTTTACATAATATTAAATTATTAAGATCGAATTTTTAAAGAAATTGATTTATTTTTTTCCAGCAAAAGGGTATATTTCTTTCTGAAAAATATCGTTAAAAAGCAAAAAATTCATTTTAAAACATATTTTTTGACAATTTGGTTTCCATAACAACATAAAATATGAGATTTAAAAAAAAAATTATTATCAATTAAAAAACACAACATTTGCTAGATATTTGCCAAATTTCAAGCAAATTGGTTGTCAAAATTTTAAAATATTGGCATTTTAGTACACCAAGGTTATAATTTTATTGATATTCCAAAATAACTCAGTACTGAAGCTACAGCTCGCTTTAAACAAGTCAGCACACAAAGGGTTAAGTGTTATACATGTATATATACAATATGGAATTTGTAAAATGTGTTAAATATACTTTCTAAACCTCGAGTCTTAGGCTATAAGAACGTTCTTTTTTTTTTATTTCATTGAAGCTATCACACCTATTTAAAAGAACATTCCAAAGAAAAGGCGCTGAGATTTACTCGTGGCGTTTGGCGCTAAATTTTGAATAGTGACCCGCCTTTCATAATGTTAAGAGAGAAGCACTGTTTCGTTAATATATACAAGTAGATTTAGAGAAGATGTCCCCATTGCGTAATATTTAGTGCATTGAAATTTCATGCTGGCGACTTGGATTCTATCCCCCTTGTTTGCAAATCGATTTTACTTTTTCAGCTCGACTTTACGTTTTCTTTCCTGAATCGGACGGAAGACCTCTCGTTGCTCGCAACGAGTTTCATATCTAGTTTCTTATTATTATTCTTATTATTAAGGTCTTCCGTCTTCACGGAAGACCTTATAGTGATTCTATTGTTTCTTATTATTATTCTTTATTTTTTAGACAAAATTTTGTGCAGGCGATTTCTCGTAAACTATTCGGTAGATTTCAATAAAAATTTCAGGAATTATAAGTCATTATATGAATTTTATAAAAAAAATTCCGTTTGTTGGAAAATTCGCTACCAGTACCAAGTTATGGGCAATTTCCTGATTTTAAAATGCAATTTTGTCTTCGAATGTTCTCGAAAACGGCTCAGGATATTAACTGGAGACTTGTTAGAGATGATAGACCATGAGTTATAGATGTGCAATTTTGCCTTCGTTTGCGTCGTCAATACTTCCGGTCGCTACAGGAAGCGAATTCAAAAAGTGCACTTTTTCAACTTTTTTTTGTTTTTCAATATTTTTCTTTGATATAATTAACGGTAATTAAGACACTACTAGAAAGGCCTAATATATAATTTATTTTAGAAATGATCAATCCACACTCTAGATATTCGCATTTAAAAATCTGAAGCGTGTCCAAGATGGCGGCGGTCTCCGTAAACTCCGCCATTAAGCAAGTCGGGTTCTAGAAGGTCAGCTAAGCGTTGAGATGAACGAAACTTCTACCAAAAAGATTTATGAAATGTAAAGGATTCTTTAGATTGATACATCGCAATTACGTTGCATTGAGTATAGTATGAGTATGATGTTTCCTCAAATGTCTATTGAAATTGCTTTTGTCTGCATCTCAAAGTAGAATACAACATGACTACAAGTGGAAATACGATGACAACAATCTTTTTTTTTTGCACCAGGGAAAACTTGTGACAAATTAAATTAATAGAAAAGACAAAAATAAGAAAAACAATTTTTAAAAGATTGTTTATTAAAGGTTATATAAATATTCTTGTAATAAATGCAAGTTATTGAACATAAATAGTATCAGAGTATATGGAGTTGCATGGAATAAAAAGTTGAATCATATCGAAAAAAGGAAAAAAAACAGTATCATCTGTTCATCACTAATAGATTATCTATCTTAAAATTCTGTTAAAAGTTACAAATTCCTATGTAATCATCTTGAGCAAAGTTTAGCAAGCTGGCTGTCATTTACAATTCCAAACTGAATTTAAAAAAAAATGTAACGCATGTTGGAATCAAAGAAAAAAGTAATCTCGCGATATTCGAATGTTAAATTTGAAGCGGGTTCCCAAAGGTGTAATGGGTACCGATATTGATTTTCACGCTGGCGACCCGGGTTCTATCCCCCATGTGTCCGATTTTTAAAATCAGTTAATATTCAGTTTGATTTTACATTTTTTTTTTCTGAATCGGACGGAAGACCTCTCGTTGCTCGCAACGAGTTTCGTTTCTAGTTAAGGTCTTCCGTTTCCAACGGAAGACCTTATTGTTTTCGTTCGGTTTCTTTTTCCCTATTATTATTTTTCTTCCAACCGATATTGTGCAAGCGATTTCTCAGAGATGGCTCATCCGATTTACACCAAACTTTCAGAGGTAAAAGATATTTAATTGATCTTGATAGCTTTTTTTTTGCTTTTTGATGACGTCACTTCCGGTCGTGAGATATGGACGATTTTCTGATTTTCAGAGGGTCGGCTTGTCCGGGAAACTCTTCTGAAACGACTTAAGATATTGACCCAAGATTTTTAGAGAGTAAACAGGAAGGTTTGCTGAGTTGCAGTCGGGTGTCTAAAATCTTTTTAGCACAAAAGGCGCCAGAGCTCGGTAGAGCCCAAAAAATGTCTCAGAAACATCTCACAAAATTTGACACATTTTGTTTCATATCTTCGTACCTGTTCATATTTTATAAAAGGATATTGAAGAAAAAATGTGCAAAATGTTAAGAACTTTCAGGTAATATCAAGAGAAAGGGGCTAGCTGCTCAAATCAGGGGCTCAGAGGGGCCAAAAGTCTTTTATCTATAACTCTCTAATGATCAATATTTTGTTATACATTACTGAAGCAAAAGTATTCATCTTAACGATTTGCAACAATATATCTACAAATGTAGATTTGCATTGTGTTTTTAACTTTCACCGGAAGTAGCGCACGTTTACGCTCGGTATGGTCTGAAAAAAGTCATATTGAGCGTTTCAAAATTTCTAAAACTTTTTCTATTATATCGTTTTACTTGTAAATATTTTGTTAAAACATATAGAACAAAAAATGTAAAGAATTGTGATATCTTTCAAATGATATGTCGAAAAAAGGGCTGACCCCTTAAATAAGGGATCTAGAAGGGCCAAAAGTTTTTACTTGATATCTCAAAAAGTATTGAGAATTTGTAATACATCAAAGAAGCAAAGTTGTTCAAAATGTCAAGCTTAATCTAAGGAAGTCGTCAAAATACGTCCGGCGTCGTCACCTCCGGCCAAACCGGAAGTAGTCAAAAACGCGTATTTTTGCCGTTCTTGTCAAGATTTTGGGTAACATATGTCTCTGAGAGCATAAAAATTAATTTCCCGTCCGTCGTCATCACTTCCGGTCAAACCGGAAGTAGCAAAAAATTGCTTATTTTTTCATTAATTAACAAATCTTTAGAGGATTCAAAGCATTTTTGGGCCTTATTTCTCATTTTTCGTAAAAATGAAAGCTACTTCCGGTCAAACAGGACGGAAGACCTACTCGTTGCTTTGCAACGAGCTTTGCTCTAGTTATTATTATTATTCTTCCAACCGATTTTGTGCAAGCGATTTCTCAGAGATGGCTCGTCCGATTTAAACCAAACTTTCAGATCTGAAAGATATTCAATTGATCTTGATAGGTTTTTTTCTTTTTGATTATCTCACTTCCGGTCGTGAGATATGGACGGTTTTTTGATTTTCAGAGGGTCGCCTTGTCCGGGAAACTCCTCCGAAACGACATAAGATATGGAATTAAGATTTTCAGGGAAAATAGAGGAAGGTTTGGTGAGTTGTGATTGGGTCTCCAAATCTTTCTAGCGCAAAAGGCACCGGAGTTCGGTTGGGCCGAAAAATGTCTCAGAAATATCTCACAAAATTTGACGCATTTTGTCTTATATCTTCGCACCTGTTCATAATTTGTTAAAGACAAAATGTGCAACATCGCAAGACCTTTCATTTGATGTCAAAAAATTAGGGCTGACCCTTCAAATTAGGGGCTCAGAGGGGCCAAAAGTCTTTTATCTATAACTCTCTAATGATCAATATTTTGTTATACATTACTGAGCAAAAGTATTCATCTTAACAATTTGATGCTTACTATATAAGTTGTTTGAAAATTGGCTTATCTGAATTCTATATATCAATATTTGAAAATCTGAAGCGGGCCCAAGATGGGGGCTGTCTTTGTCAATTCCGCCATTTCGCAATTGGGGTTTATGGAGGCAGCTGAGCGTTTGATTAAACCATTCTGACATAAGAATGCATGAAATTTAAAAAATTTACTTGGACTTTCACGTAGTAGTACGTTGCAATTCAGTGTCAATCTTAACACTCAATTTCCGTTTCACTACTTTAGTGTAACTGGGCGAGATACGATATATGTAATGTTTACAATGACTTTTTAAACGTCGAAATAAAATAAAGGCGATAAGAACGTTTTATTTATTTTATTTCATTGAAGCTATTACACCTATTTAATAGATTAGTCCAAAGAAAATGCACGAATATTTACTCGTGGCGTTTGGCGCAAATAATTAATAGTGACCTTTTATGATTCTTAGACAGGTGTACTGTTGCAAAAGTATACACACAAGTATATTTAGAGCAGTACTCCCAAAAGCTTAATGGTTTGCGCGTTGGGGATAAAACAGAAAAAGGCGACATGGGTTCAATCCTCTTTGCGACCAAAATTTTGAATCACTTTTCAGCTCGATTTTACGAGATTTTTTTCCTGAATCGGACGGAAGACCTCTTGTTGCTCGCAACGAGATCGTTTCTAGTTATTATTATCATTCTTTTTTTTTTTAGACTAAATTTTGTGCAGGCGATTTCTCGTAAACTATTCGGTGGATTTCAATGAAAATTTCAGAAATTATAGGTCATTATATGAATTTCATATAAAATTCCGTTTGTTGGAAAATTCGCCACCAGTGCCAAGTTATGGGCAATTTCCTGATTTTAAACTGCAATTTTGTCTTCGAATGTTCTCGAAAACGGCTCAAGATATTAACTGGAGACTTGTTAGAGATTATAGACCATGAGTTATAGATGTGCAATTTTGACATCGTTTGTGTTGTCAGTACTTCCGGTTGCTACAGGAGGTGAATTTAAAATATGCACTTTTTCAATTTTTTTTTGTTTTTCAATATTTTTCTTTGATATAATTAATGGTAATTAAGACCCTACTGGAAAGGCCAAATATATAATTTATTTAAGAATTGATCAATCCACACTCTAGATATTCGCATTTAAAAATCTGAAGCGTGTCCAAGATGGCGGCGGTCTCCGTAAACTCCGCCATTAAGCATGTCGGGTTGTAGAAGGTCAGCTGAGCGTTTAGATGAACGAAACTTCTACCAAAAAGATTTATGAAATGTAAAGGATTCTTTAGATTGCTACATTGCAATTACGTTGCATTGAGTATAGTTTTAATATGAAGTTTCCTCAAACGTCTATTGAAATTGGTTTTGTCTGCATCTCAAAGTAGAATACAACATGAATACATGTGGAAATACGATGACACCGATCTTTTGTTTTGCACCAGGGAAAACTTATCCTAAACCATGGTTAGAAGTAATAGTTATTCAAAAAACTTGCCTGACTTGATATTCACTATGTTTCTGAATTATTACTTGACTTCTGTTTATTTTTCCACGCAGGCTTGTGATATATTAAATGAATAGAAAAGACAAAAATAAGAAAAACATTTTTTAAAAGATTGTTTAGTAAAGGTTATATAAATATTTTTGTAATAAATGCAAGTTATTGAACATAAATAGTATCAGAGTATATGGAGTTGCATGGAATAAAAAGTTGAATACATATCGAAAAAAGGAAAGAAAACAGTATCATCTGTTCACCACTAACAGATTATCTATCATAAAAATTACTGTTAAAACTCAAGTTACAAATTCCTATGTGATCATCTTGAGCAAAGTTTAGGTAGCTGGTTGTCATTTTACAATTCCAAACTGAATTTTTAAAAAAGATTATGTATGTTGGAATCAAAGAAAAAAGTAATCTCGCGATATTCAAATGTTAAATTTGAAGCGGGTTCCCAAAGGTGTACTGGGTACGGCAATGGATTTTCACGCTGGCGACCCGGGTTCTATACCCCATGTGTCCGATTTTTAAAATCACTTTTTCAGTTGATTTTACGTTTTTTTTCTGAATCGGACGGAAGACCTCTCGTTGCTCGCAACGAGTTTCGTTTCTAGTTAAGGTCTTCCGTCTTCACGGAAGACCTTCTAGTGATTCTACTGTTTCTTATTATTATTATTATTATTTTTTTCCCCAAAATTTTGTGCAGGCGATTTCTCGAAAACTACTCAGTGGTTTTCAGTGAAACTTTCAGGAATTATGCGTCATTATATGAAGTTGTGTCATGCCAAGAAAAATTTTGAATACTCACCTTCGCTTCCAAGATATTGACAGTTTTCTGATTTTAAAATGGATTTTTGTTCCCCCTTTTTTTGAGAAATGGCTTAAGATATTAACTGGAGACTTATTAGAAATGATAGATGATGACTTCTAGATGTGTGAAATCACCATCTCGTGCGTCGTCATTACTTCCTGTTGCTATCAGAAGTGAAATCAAAAAGTCCCTATTTTCTAACTTTTTTGTTTTTCAATATTTTTCATTTATTTTTTGATTGTAAATAGAAACCTTTCTTTTAATGCTTAATGTATAATTTGTTTGAATATTGATAAATCCAAACTCTAGATATTAACATTTAAAAATCTGAAGCGGGTCCAAAATGGCAGCTGTCTCTGTCAACTCCTACATTTCGCAATTCAGGGTTTAAGAAGTCAGCCGAGCGTTTGCTAGAATGAAAGTAATGCCCTGTTCACACGGAGAGCTTAATTCGAATTAAACGTAAGTTTACTGCGAATTAGCTTCGCTTAGCATTCACACGGATAATTTAATGCGAATTAGTTTACTTCGCATTAGTTTACTGCGCATTAAATTACTTTGCATTAGCTCCGTGTGAACGCTAAGCGAAGCTAATTCGAATTAAATTTTGGGGCATGCGAAATGGCAAAATTAAGTAAAATGCGTCATGTCGGTGGTCAGCTCTAAGTACTTGTGCTATTTTTAAGTGAAAAACTAAGAAAAAATGTGTTAATCACTAAAATATGTCTCCAGACACTGTGACATTATGTCAAATGCATGTGCTTCTGCATAAGGTGACGTGTTTGCAAATGACGTCATAATAGCCTTCCTCACGCCTGACTGTCGAAGTAAAATTTTAATTCGCATTAGTTTACTTCGCATTTGCTGTCGTGTGAACGTAATTTAATTCGCATTAGTTTACTTCGCATTAATTTACTGCGAATTAAACTCGTCGTGTGAACAGGGCATAAAATAGGATAAATGAAATGTAAAGGAATACTTCGATTCTCACGTCGTTGTTACGTTATAATTCTGTGTCAAACTATGGTTTAATCCTTGGTCGTCCGAAACGTCTTTCAAATTGATTTGGCTGGTTCCCAAAGTAGAAAAAGAAAAGAATAAATGTGCAAAGAAATACGATACCTAGTATCTTTTGTTTTTTTGCGGAAAATTAGATTTTAAATCATAGTTATAAGTAATAGTTTTTAAGAAACAATATGGATGTACATAGTAAGTATTAAACGTAACCACTGTTTTGCTCATTTAGACTTGTGTCATATTCAACTAATAGAAAAGAAAAAAAAATAAGAAAATCATTTTTCAAAAGATCGTTGAATAGAGTACATATTAACATTCTTGTCTCAAAGATCGATTTAAATTATTGAACATAAATGTTATCTGATTCCCTGACGGTAGTAGGCATGCTTTTATCAATATGTTCATAGTGGGGATGAACAGGAAATAAAAAAGTATACCAGATTCACTGATTTAGTGTTACTTATTTATATACGATATGGAATGTGTAAATATGCTAAATATACTTTCTTAACCTTGAAATTAAAGCTATGAGAATTTTCTTGTTTCATTTCTATCGAAGCTATCACACCTATTTAATGGAACATTCCAGAGAAAAAGCGAGAAGATTTACTCGTGGCGTTTGACGCAAAATCATGAATAGTGACCTGCCTTTCATTATTCGAAAACAAATGTACTGTTGTAGAAGTATATACAAGTACATTTAGAGCTTTGGTCCCTATAGAGTAACAGTAACCGGTTTGCATTTTCACGCTAACGACCCGGGTTCAATCCCCTTTGTTTTCATAACAAGTTTTATCACTTTTTTCAGCTCGATTTTGCGGGTTTTTTTTTTTTACAGAATCGGTCGGAAGACCTCTCGTTGCTCGCAACGAGTTTCTTTTCTAGTTATTATTATGTCGCCCCGAACGAAGTCGGGGACGACACATTGATATTGTACGCATGTTTTTTTTATCCAGGCTGTTTCTCGGAGATGGCTGGGACAATCTTCCTGAAACTTTCCTCAAAGGACGATCACTGGTTGTAGTTGTGCAGTGAGGTCGTTCAGTTCCAATATGTCTACCGTTGCCATGGAAACCTGTAAAAAGCGACGAATTTGGTCAAAAAGCGACGACTTTTGTCCGCGAGTGTTCTCTCTGGTCCCTTAAACGTTCGTCATGAAACTTTTCTTATTTTAATGATTTGTATCTGTAGTTGTGCGATTCGCATTTAAAATTTTCAAATAATCGATTATTGCCATGGAAACCAGGGGAAAGTTAAATTTTTTTAATTTCGATTTTCTCAATAACTACGCAAGCAATCGTATTGAAATGTTTATTCCTTGCAATGTGTCAAAGAAATTTCTACTTTTAAAATAATTGTAATGAGTCACTCACAGTTGCCATAGAAACGAAACAGAAAAAAAGGTTAAGATGTACACATGTGTTCTCCAAGGTCTAGGTCAAAGGGTCAAAGTTCTTCGTATCCAATAAAAGTTCTTTTCACAAGGATTACATATTTGAAATACGAAAGCCCTAGCCCCTACCGTTTAAACGTTATGGCTAAGGTACTATGTTCAAGACCCCCCCCCTTTTGAAGCGCACAGCCAGGTAGAATACACAGATATAACATATACAACTTACAAGTAACTTTTTAAAATCTTCATTCATAAAATTCAGTTCCCGTCATGTGATATTTTGCCATCATTCATTCTCCTCCTGTTTTGTCTCTTGAATTTATAAATATTTTATTTTATCTATAAAAAAAAAAAATAACGATTGTCAGCTGCATTTATTATCATTTCGCGTTTTCTTGTATATCTATCACTTGTATATTATTCATTTCATTAGATAGTGCAAGTATAAATTAAAAAATTGGTACGTCATTTTCATAGTTTTTATTCATTCAAAAATCTTTTGATCCGCTCCTGAAGGTTCGCGAAGCCTTGATCACCACTGTATACAAAACATTCATCTCGCCGAAAATGTTCATGATTCCGCTAAACTGAGAAAGTTTACACATGATTTATCATCTCATAACATACATCAGCTCTCTGCAATGCAGAAATACTCGAATTGATGGTGGCATGTCAGATTCGTTTTTCGGTAGAACCTCTAAAATGAAAGTGAAAGAGGGAAATTTCAGAGTTCTCACTGGCATTACTATACACAAAATAATTCGGCTGATCTTCTTCATAGATTACATTTCCCAAGCTTTTATGATAGGAAAGATACTGCCAATTAACAAGTATGAGGCTCAGTTCAGTACATCTGCCCAATTTCTTTTATGCAATTCTGCAAATTTAGGAACTTGTAATTTTCCTGCACTACTTTCTTCTCCTACCGATTCTAAAAATAAAATGGGATGTACCCAATTAAGGTCTTTCGTTTCCAACGGAAAGCACTAAAACGACTCGATGGTTGTCCAAGCTTAGCTAATGGACCATTGTTTTAGTGATGATAAAAATGAAAGTCTTGTCCAGTACGGGGCGACATATGCTATTGCTTGCAATAGCAGACTTTCTAGTTAAGGTCTTCCGACTTCCTTCGGAAGACCTTATTGTTTTCCGTCGGTTTCCTATTATTATTATTAAGGTCTTCCGTTTCCAACGGAAGACCTTTCTGTTATTCTTAAGTTTCTTTTCCACAGTTTTTTTCTTTTTTTTCTTACCGATTTTGTGCACGCGAGTTCTCGGAAACGGCTTGCTCGATTTTCATGAAACTTTCAGGACGGAAGGAACATGAAAAAATCTAGAAATATATTTTTTTCATTTTTATGACGTCACTTCCGGTTCCGAGATTTGTGCATTTTAGTGAATTTTAGAGGGTTAGTTTGTCCGCGAGTTTTCTCAAAAACGGCTCAAGATAGAAACTTGAGATTTTCAGTGATAATAGAGCAATAAATGTAGTTGTGCGGAACGTATTTCATATTCACCCAAATTGCTGTTTACGGAAGCTCGTTATGGCCAGAAAATAGTCCTTTCGCGAATTTCAAAATTTTGACACCTTTTCAACGTATCTTTTTACCTAGAAATATTTTGTTAAAACATGTATAACAAAAGAAGTGTAGAATTCCAAGATCTTTTAAATGATATCTAAAAAAAGGGCTGGCTCCTAAAATTAAGGGCCTAGCGGGGTCGAAAGTTTTTCTTTTATATCTCAAAAAGTATTGAGAATTTGTAAAACATAAAAGAAGCAAAATTGTTCAAAATGTCAAGCTACATCTATTGAAGTGGTCAAAATTCGTCCGGCGTCGTCACTTCCGGCCAAACCGGAAGTAGTCGGAAAAAACGTATTTTTGCCTTTCTCGACAAGTCTTTTTGGTACCATATGTCTCTAGGAGCATTAAAATTAATTTTCTGTCCGTCGTTGTCACTTCCGGTCAAACCGGAAGTAGCAAAAAATGTCTTATTTTTGCATTAATTAACATGGATTTAGAGGATTCAAACCATTTTTGGGCGTTATTTCTCACTTTTGTTAAAAATGAAAGCTACTTCCGGACAAACATGACGGAAGACCTACTCGTTGCTTTGCAACGAGCTTTGCTCTAGTTATTAAGGTCTTCCGTCTTCACGGAAGACCTTATAGTGATTCTATTGTTTCTTATTATTATTCTTATTATTCTTATTATTATTATTCTTTTTTTGGACAAAATTTTGTGCAGGCGATTTCTCGAAAACTATTCAGCGGTTTTTAATGAAACTTTCACAAAATATGTGTCATTATATGAATTTGTTACTTCCGAAGAGAAATTTGGAAAATTCACTTCTGGTGCCAAGTTATGGACAATTTCCTGATTTTAAAATGCAATTTTGTCGCCCCTTTTTATCGAAAATGGCTAAAGATATGAACTGGAGACTTATTGGAGACGATAGTTTGTCTCTTTGTGGTTTGCGGAATCACCTTCTCGTGCGTCGTCAGTACTTCCGGTTGTTACGAGATGCAAATTTAAAAAAGTCGTATTTTCTAACTTTTTTGTTTTTAAGTATTTTTCATTTATTTTTGATATGTTAATAGAAGTCCTCCTTATAATGCTTACTATATAATTTGTTCGAAAGTTGATAAATCTAAACTCTAGATATAAGCATTCAAAAAGCTGAAGCGGGTCCAAAATGGCGGCTGTCTCTGACAACGCCGACATTTCGTAAAAGCGGCTAACGGAGGCAGCCGAGCGTTTGCTTGAACGAAAGTAACATAAGGATAAATGAAATGTAAAGGAATACTTGGATTGTCACGTCGTAGTTTCGTTGCAGTTCTGTGTCAAACTAACGTCTTCTATAATTGGTAAAAGACTAAGTGTGCAAAGGAAATTCGACACTTAATATCTTATGTGCACCATGGTAAAACAGATCTTTAATCATGCTTATAAGTAATGCTTTCTCAAAAAAGAATATCAATTAATATTTTAAGTATAAATCTTAACCACTGTTTTTCCTATGCACACTCGTGTCATATTAAACTAATAAATAAGACAAAAATAAGATTTTTTTTTAAAGATCGCTTCATGGAGTTTATTTTAGCATTCTTGTCTCAGAGTAATTGAGCAAGAATGATATCTGTTTCCATGACCGTTGTAGGACGAGCCATGTTTTTCGGCGAAACATTTCAACCTTTGTCGACTAACTAATCGGGATAGTTCACTTTAGGGATACAAAGGAAATTGAAAAAAGTAAAAAATTCATAACTGTTTCACAGCTTTAGTGTTAAATGCATGTATACAATATGGAGTTTGTAAAATGTGTTAATTATACTTTCTAAACCTTGAATAGACTATAAGAACGTTCTTTTTTTTATTTTCATTGAAGCTATCACACCTATTTAATAGAACATTCCAAAGAAAAGGCGCAAAGATTAACTCGTGGTGTTTATCGCTGAATTTTGAATAGTGACCAGCCTTTCATAATTTTAAGACAGAAGCACTCTTTTGTACATATATACAAGTAGATTTAGAGTAGAGGTCGCGATGGCGTAGTATTTAGTGCGTTAGAGTTTCATGCTGGCGACTTGGGTTCAACTCCCCTTGTGTGCAAATCTTTTTCAATTTCTCTGCTCAATTTAACGTTTTCTTTCAGGAATCGGACGGAAGACCTCTCGTTGCTCGCAACGAGTTTCATATCTAGTTATTATTATTATTCTTTTTTTCATATCTATGGCGATATCTCAGCTGTGACTGTACGGATTTCGAAGATTTTTACAGGAAAGATGCATCAGGTTAATATCTCCAGACGTGTTTTTCATTTTTTCAAAATCTGCTTCCATTCGCGATTTTTGGGGAAATTTGTATTTTTAAAATGGATTTTTGTACACTACTTTTCTCGAAAACGGCTAAAGATATGACATTGAAACTCATGGACATGAAAGTGCATCATATGTAGATGTGCCGAACGTCCTTCATTTTTTGTCGTTCCTACTTCCGGTCGCAAACGGAAGTGAATTCAAAAAGTCTAATTTTTCAACTTTTTTGTTTTTCAATATTTTTCTTTCGGATTTACAGGGTTTATAGAGCGTCTTCAACGATATCTATATATGTTTTCATTTTTTTCATGCGTGCGTTTATTGCAAAGATAGGACCGAACCAAACTTTGTCTTACTGTCGGGGGTTCGAATCCCGCGCGGGGCGTTCCCCAAATTTTTTCTTTGTTTTTGTCTTTTTTCAGTTGCAAATTACTTTTCACTCTTTTATAACATGTGTGGAAGATTTAGCCAATTTTTAAAAGCTATACTTGGAGATATTTCGTGAAATACCTGGACCAATCACGATCTGTGTTGAAAAACTACTGTAAATGAACGTAAACGAAAAAAATACATTAAGAAATCTATTCCATGGGATAACACAGCATAGATTCCAAAAGAGAAGTCGGTCGGAAGACCTGCTTGTTGCCCCAGCAACAAGAACGCATCTAGTTTTTATTCTTTTTTTGACAAAATTTTGTGCAGGCGATTTCTCGAAAACTATTCAGCAGTTTTTCGTGAAACTTTCACAAAATATGTCTCATTATATGAAGTTGTTACATCCGTAGAGAAATTTTGAAAATTCGCTTCTGGTGCCTAGTTATTGACAATTTCCTGATTTTAAAATGCAATTTTGTCGCCCCTTTTTCTCGAAAATGGCTAAAGATATGATCTTGAGACTTATTGGAGACAATAGTTTGTCACTTTGTGGTTTGCAGAATCACTTTCTCATGCGTCGTCAATACTTCCGGTCGTTACGAGATGCAAATTAAAAAAAATCGTATTTTCCAACTTTTTTGTTTTTCAGTATTTTTCATTTATTTTTGGTATGTAAATAAAAACCCTCTTCATAATGCTTACTATACAATTTGTTTGAATGTTGATAAATCTAAACTCTAGATATTAGCATTCAAAATTCTGAAGCGGGTTCAAAATGGCGGCGCTCTCTGGCAACGCCGACATTTCGCAATAGGGGTTTACGGAGGCAGCCGAGCGTTTGCTTGAACGAAAGCAACATAAGAATAAATGAAATGTAAAGGAATACTTGGACTGTCACGTCGTAGTTTCGTTACATTTCTGTGTCAAACTAACGTCTTCTATAATTGGTTTGGCTGGTTTTTAAAGTAGAAAAAGAAAAGACTAAACGTGCAAATGAAACTCGATACCAATTATCTTTTGTGCATCACGGAAAAACAGATCTTAAATCATACGTATGCATAATACTTTCTCAAAAAAGAATATTAATATTGTCAGTATACATCTTAACCATTGTTTTTCCTATACACATTTGTGTCATAATAAACTAATAAATAAAACAAAATATAAGAAAACAATTTTTTTTAAAGATCGCTTCATGGAGTTTATTTAAGCATTCTTGTCTCAAAGACCTGATTCAAGTTACTGAGCATAAATGATATCTGATTCCTTGACTGTCGTAGGGCGAGCCATATTCTTCGGCGAAACGTTTCAACCTTTTTCGATTAACTAATCGAGATAGTTCACTTTAGGGATAAACTGGAAATTGAAAAAAAATCATAACTGTTTCACCGCTTAAGTGTTATATACATATTTACAATATGGAATTTGTAAAATGTTTTAAATATACTTTCTAAACCTCGAATCTTAAGCTATAAGAGCGTTCTTTTTTTAATTTCATTGAAGCTATCACACCTATATAATAGAAAATTCCAAAGAAAAGGCTCAGGATTAACTCGTGGCGTTTGGCGCTAAATTTTGAATAGGGACCCACCTTTCATAATTTTAAGAGAGAAGCACTGTTTCCATAATATATTCAAGTGTATTTAGAGTAGAGGTCCTGATAGCGTAATTTTAAGTGCTTTGGAATTTCCTGCTGGCGACTTGGTTTCAATCCCCCTTGTGTGCAAATCTTTTCTTTCTTTCT
>PRKT01000153.1:1049665-1059980 GCA_003671525.1 Saccostrea glomerata | reverse complement strand
TTTTGCACCTATACTTTCAAATTTTCTCCAGTGCTTCCGGTCGATACCGGAAGCGAATTTAAAAAACCGCAATTTTTCAACTTTTTTGTTTTCCAATATTTTTCTTTGATATTAGACATCTTAAAAGTGACTCTTTTGCGAATGCGAAATATGTTATTTGTTTTAGAATCGAAAAAAGCAATCTGGAGATTTTCGTATTTAAAAATTCGAAGCGGTGTTTTCAATGGCTGAATGGTTAGCGCGTCGGATTGTCACGCGGGCGACCCGGGTTCGCTCCCCCGAATGTCCAATTTTTTTTATCACTTTTTCTGCAAGATTTTTCGTTTTTTACTTCAGAATCGGACGGAAGACCCACTCGTTATTTTTCTTCTTCTTCCTGGGTACTTTTTTGTCCGCGAGTGATCTTGTAAACTGTTCACCCGAAGTAGGTAAAACCTTTTTAGGGTTAGTAGACATGTTATGTAGATTTGCGGAATCAAGGTCATTTTGCGCGCACGTGCTTGCAAGAGCGCACACGTGCAACATGTAAAATGACCAATATAATAGATATGGCCGTAACGTTTCTATTTTTTGATTATATGCTTTGAAACTCATATTATAAATATATAATAGTATTATACACATGGTGACATGATCAAAATAGCAAGATCTCACGCGCATGCACGTGCGCTTCGCTCTGATTGGCTGAAACTAAAGTCTCAATATCTTACTTGTTTTTTGATAACATCCTTTGAAATTTTAAACATAGTTATACATTAGGGAGATCTTAAGCCTGATATAAAAAAATTATCATGAAAGAATGTGCATGCACGTGTGCTTGCAAGAGCGCGCACGTGCAACACGAGAAATTTCCAATATAATTAATATAGACGTAACTATTTAAATTTTTGATGAAATGCTTTGAAACTCATAATATAAGGATATATTAGAAGCTAAGACAAGAGGACATGGTCAAAAAAGCAAGACCGCACGCGCATGCACGTGCGCTTTGCTCTGATTGGCTGAAACTAAATTTACAGTATCTTTCTTGTTTTTTGACGAAATGCTTTGAAATTTTGAACATAGTCATGCATTAGGATATCCTACAAAATGATATATAAAAAAGTGTCATGAAAACACGCACATGCACGTGCGCTGCAATCTGATTGGCTTAAACTTTAAATGGCTATAACTCCCTTGTTTTCCAACCGATTGGGATGTGATTTAGACCATAGAGAGACATAATGGACTTCTACAGGAAGGTTTGGTCATCATGCACGTGCGTGCACGTGCAATGAGTAAAATTAAAAATACACTTGATTTAGCTTATTTTTGAATACATTTTGATTAAATGTCTTAATATTAGGTACATTAAAGTATATTGATAGTGTAGGTAAAATGATATGGTCATTTTGCATATGTTTGCACATGCGCTCACGTGCAATGCGAAAATTTGCGATATACTTGGTATACTTAGGGAAAACGTTGTTAATGTCTAAGATGCCAGGCAAAGTGTTTGCCTTACTTAATGAAGCTTAGAGGGAATGAGGCACCAAAAGGAAGTTGGGGAGCGTTTGGGGAACATCTGTAACGGTTCCCGTTACAATCAGCACTAGTTATTATTATTTTTTTTCTTATTTGTTCTCCGGTACTTTTTTGTCCGCGAGTGTTCTCAGAAACTGTTCACCCAACTGAGCTAAAACCTTTTTAGGGTTAATAGGTGTGTAGTGTAGGTGTGCGGAACGAAGGTCATTTTGCTCGCATACGCCTGCACGTGCGTGCGCGTGAAATGAGTGAATTGACTGATATACTTAATATAGCTATAACTTTTATATTTTTTGATGAAATGCTTTGAAACTCATTACATCAGGATATATTAAAAGTGTTGATAATATGACACTGTCAAATTAGCATGAACTCACGCGCATGCACGTGCGCCTTCCTCTGATTGGCTGAAACAAAAATCTCAATATCTCTTTTGTTTTCCGACGAAATGCTTTGAAATTTTAACATTGTCATGAATTAGGATATCCTACAATATAATATGGAAAAAATTTCATTAAATCACGCGCATGCACGTGCGCTGCAATCTGATTCACCCCTACTAATGTGTTCGGAACTTTGTATTTTTCGGTGTTCTGCAAACTATAAAACCCGATGAGTTCAGAGTAGCTCTGGCAGTGGCTCTGGCGAGAGTTAGCGAGACTTCAGCGAGATAGGGTAAATTATTCACGGAAATGTGGCTAGGAAGTGACTAGCACGTGGAGGCATGGTAAA
This sequence comes from Saccostrea glomerata, assembly GCA_003671525.1. Taxonomy (NCBI): domain Eukaryota; kingdom Metazoa; phylum Mollusca; class Bivalvia; order Ostreida; family Ostreidae; genus Saccostrea; species Saccostrea glomerata. The sequence goes on along the minus strand of PRKT01000153.1, from coordinate 1,057,724 downwards.
CAGAAAAGTTATGTTGCGTTTCAGTTTTCACCACCTTAAAATCAGCTGATAATGTCTGTAGAAATGTACTTCAATCGATCGATCTCTCTTATATTCATTCAAACTTAAATAAATAATATTCTCTATAATTGCAATTTTCTGCAGTCATGAATTAAAATTTCTTTTTTGACAAATATATTTGCATGGGAACCGGGACTATATTTTTTGTCGTCAGATTTGCAAATGAGGCACAAGCTTGATTTTAACTGACCAATCAGCTGAATGAGTATTGCATTATGGGTTGCAATCGCATCATCTCGGGTCTTTCCGTTAGAGGTCGGAAAACAACCTCGAATGTATTAACATCACCGGATGTTAAAATTTTATACATCTTCCTGTTTATTCAAATATAGGATAGACTAATTTAGAAGCCCCTTCTATAGTATATTCTAAGTAATATCATTACATTGAATAAAGTTAAACTCCATATTCCACAGATAAAAGGTCTTTATGCATTTATTTCAAAGATCGTAAAAAAGGAGGGTTGTCATGGCGTCTACCATATACATTCGAGGTCGTTTTTCCGCTGGCCGGAAAGGCCCGAGAAGTTGCGATTGCAGATGCTCGTGATAAGATCGTCTGTGCGCATTTATTACAATAGCCATATAAGGCAAACAAAGGTGTGTCAGTGTAAATGAGCTCTAATTTTCGCCGAAAAGTGTAAGATATATTGTTATTTTAACATCCCCTCTTTTAGCCACCTTTTTTCTGTTGAAAATCATGAAAGTCTTTCAGAAAGGTCTGGCAACATTTATTGCAGGACATGTTCTCAAAAGAAACAGGCTATAGCAATGACATGCTTACTGCCAATTTTATTTATAAAACCGGTTCTACCCTTTAACCTTTACATAGATCAACCTAAACCACGTGTCTTGAATTTAAATCACAATAACATTAGTAGGGGTGTGATTGGCTGAAACTTTAAATGGCTATATCTTCTTTGTTTTTTGACGAAATGCTTTGAAATTTAAAACATAGTAATGCATTAGATATCCTGCAATATGATATACAAAAAATTACAAGAAATCACGCGCATGCACGTGTGCTGCAATCTGATTGGCTGAAACTTTAAATGGCTATGTTTCCTTTATCTTTTGACGAAATGCTTTGAAATTTAAAACATAGTCATGCTTTAGGATATCCTGCAATATGATATACAAAAAATTTCAAGAAATCATGCGCATGGACGTGTGCCGCAATCTGATTGGTTGAAACTTTGAATAACTATATCTCCTTTGTTTTTTGATGAATTGCTTTGAAATTTAAAAAATAGTCATACATTAAGATATCCTACTATATGATATGGAAAAATATTCATGAAATCACGCCAATGCACGTGCGCTGCAATCTGATTGGCTGAAACTTGAATTGGCTATAACTCCCTTGTTTTTCAACCAAACAGGATGGGATTTAGAACATAGATAAATATTAGGGACTCCTACAAAAAGGTATGGTCATCATGCACGTGCACGCACGTGCGTGCATTTGGAACGAGTTTAATTAAAAATACACTTGAATGAGTGATTCTTAATACTTTTGAACAGAATGCATTAATAAATAGTATATTAAAATGTATAGATAGTGTAGACAAGATGATATGGTCATAACGAACATATGCATTCACATGCGCATGGGTGCAATGCTTAAATTTGAATATAATTGGTATCCTTCTGGAAAAACATTGTTAAAGTCAAAAATGCACAGAATTTGTCTTACTTAATGAAGCTTACAGGGAATATGGCACCAAAAGGGAGTTGGGGAGCGTTTGGGGAACATCTGTAACGGTTCCCGTTACAATTAGCACTAGTTATTAGGGTCTTCCGTCTTCAGCGGAAGACCCTTCTATTATTCTTATGTTTCTTTTTTACCTTTATTATTATTATTCTTTTTTCTCCTTACAAAATTTGTGCAGAAGATTTCTCGGAGATGGCTCGTTCGATTTGCTTCAAATTTTCACTGTCAATGCGTTATCATCTGAAGTTAATTCCGGCCAGTCATTTTTTATAAATTTACTTCCGGTCGGAAGTTATCGCCCTTTGATCGAAATTTAGAAGACTTTCTTGTCTGTGATGGAACTCAAAAACGGCTCAAGCTAGAAAGCTAAAATTTTCAGTGATGATAGAGGACATGTTGCCATGTTGCACCTGGGTCAGGATATTTTCCGGAAGTGCCTAGTATGGAAGCTCGGTAGGGGTCAAAAATTAGGACACGAATCATGAGTGATTTTTTGGGACATTTTGCATTGTTTCTTTTAAAGTATAATTATCTTGTTATAAGATACTGAGCAATATTTGTGCAGAATTACAAGATCTATCATGTGATATCAAGAAAAAAGTGCTGACTCATCACATTAGGGGCAGAAAGGGGCCAAAAGTCTTTTTTCGATAAATCTTTAACAATCAATATTTTGCTATACATTACTGAAGCAAAAATGTTTATCTCAACAATATACAGCTATGTATTATAATTTTTATGTCGTATGGTACATTATTAAGGGCCACAAGGGGCCAGAACACTAAATCTTTGACGCTTTATATATCGAAAGTGAGAAATATTTTGATAAGTAATATTGAACAAAAGATGTTCAAAATAATGTTCTGAACAATATGCAACCTTTCATTTTTCGCTAAACGTCCCCATTAAGGAGTTGAAGGGTTGGCCCCTAAATACTTCTTTTGCTAATACCTCAAAAAACGAAAAAGAATCTCTGAATAGTTGTTGAACAAAAAGTGTTCAAAATCCTAAGAGCTTTAAGACGAAATTAAGAAAAAGGGGCTGGGCGCTCAAATTAGGGGACAAGAGGGGCCAAAAGTCTTCAATGGATAACTCTTTATGAGTAAATAATTTGTAATACATTACTGAAGCAAAGATGTTTATCTCAACCATCTACAATTATATATTATGATTTTTATGTCGTATGGTACATAATTAGGGGCCACAAGGGGCCAAAACACTAAATCTTTGACGCTTTATATCTCGAAATAAGAAATATTTTGAAAACTAATATTGAACAAAAGATGTTTAAAATAATGTTCTTAACAATATGCAATCTTTCATTTTTCGCTTAACGTCCCTATTAGGGAGTTGAAGGGTTGGCCCCTAAATATTTCTTTTGCAAATAACTCGAAATCGATAAAGAATCTCTGAATAGTTGTTGAACAAAAAGTGTTCAAAATCCTAAGAGCTTTCAGATGAAATGAAGAAAAAGGGACTGGTCGCTCAAATTAGGGGCCAAGAGGGGCCAAAAGTCTTTAATGGATAACTCTTTATGAGTAAATATTTTGTAATACATTACCTATCTAAGCGGTTTAAAACTATATATCATGATTTTTAAGTCGTATGGTACATAATTAGGGGCCACAAGGGGCCAGAACGCTAAATCTTTGACGCTTTATATCTCGAAAGTGAGAAATATTTTGATAAGTAATATTGAACAAAAGATGTTTAAAATAATGTTCTGAACAATATGCAACCTTTCATTTTTCGCTTAATGTCCCCATTAAAGAGTTGAAGGGTTGACCCCTAAATATTGTTCAAAATCTTAAGATCTTTAAGATGATTTAAAGAAAAAAAGGCTGTCCCCTCATATAAAGGGCCAAGGAGGTCAGAATTCGAATTTATGACTATTTAACGTTCAATATTTTTATTAAAACAACAGCAGCAAAATCGTTTTCTTTGCAATATTATCATTGTAAAAAATCTGGCTCTGATTGGCTGAAACTAAAGTCTCAATATCTTTCTTGTTTTTTGATAAAATCCTTTGAAATTTAAAACATAGTTATACATTAGGGAGATCTAAAGCCTGATATAAAAAAATTATCATGAAAGAATGTGCATGCACGTGTGCTTGCAAGAGCGCGCACGTGCAACACGAGAAATTTCCAATATAATTAATATAGACGAAACTATTTAAATTTTTTATGAAATGCTTTGAAACTCATAATATAAGGATATATTAGAAGCTTAGACAAGAGGACATGGTCAAAATAGCAAGACCGCACGCGCATGCACGTGCGCTTTGCTCTGATTAGCTGAAACTAAATTTTCAATATCTTTCTTGTTTTTTGACGAAATGCTTTGAAATTTTGAACATAGTCATGCATTAGGATATCCTAAAAAATGATATATAAAAAATTGTCATGAAAACACGCGCATGCACGTGCGCTGCAATCTGATTGGCTTAAACTTTAAATGGCTATAACTCTCTTGTTTTCCAACCAAGTGGGATGTGATTTAGACCATAGACAGACATAATAGACTTCTACAGGAAGGTTTGGTCATCATGCACGTGCATGCACGTGCAATGAGTAAAATTAAAAATACACTTGATTTAGCTTATTTTTAAATACATTTTGATTAAATTTCTTAATATTAGGTACATTAAAGTATATTGATAGTGTAGATAAAATGATATGGTCATTTTGCAATTGTTTGCACATGCTCTCACGTGCAATGCGAAAATTTGCAATATACTTGGTAAACTTAGGGAAAACGTTGTTAATGTCTAAGATGCCAGGCAAAGTGTTTGCCTTATTAAATGAAGCTTAGAGGGAATGAGGCACCAAAAGGAAGTTGGGGAGCGTTTGGGGAACATCTGTAACGGTTCCCGTTACAATCAGCACTAGTTATTATTATTATGTTCCCCAAACGAAGTTGGGGAACATATTGTTTTTACTCTGTTTCTTATTATTATTAAGGTCTTCCGTCTTCAGCGGAAGACCTTCTTATTATTCTGTTGTTTCTTTTCCACTATTATTCTTCTTACCGATTTTGTGCAGACGATTTCTCGAAAACGCCTTGATGGATTTTCATGAAACTTTCAGCAATGATGCAAAATTAATTGAACTGGTGTCATTTTTTCTCGTTTGAAAAACGTCACTTCCGGTCGCGAGTAACGGCCGATTTTCAGTTTTTGAAATGAAATTTTGTCCGGACGTTTTCTTAGAGATTATTGAATATAAGTTCATGAAACTTTCAGGGATGGTATATCTTGACCTTTAGATGTGCGTACGGTGTTTCATTTTTTCCGTCGACACTTCCGTTGTAAACCGGAAGTAGTTTAAATATAACGATTTTTTTTCATGTTTTCATTTTCTGATGAATGTAATTGTTCATAATAAAGATTTAAAGAATGCGTCGAGTCCTAATATTTCCACCGGAAGTATGGTTCGTTCAAACCGGAAGTTATCTAAAAATGAGAATTTTCCATTGAAACTTTCAGGGATGATAACTACATGCTTAATGTAGAGTTGAAAGTCGTTTTGAGCACATCCGGTCGCACCGAAAGTGAATAAGATGAACCGGAAGTTGATTGAAATTGGAAGATCCAACATTTTTTAGTGTTTCTAAACATTTTTTGAATTATTCTTGGGCCTTTTTGACATCTGAAGTTTTTTCATATCCTATCAATAGAATTATCCCAACAAAGGTCTTACTCCATCAGAAATCGGACGGAAGACCTACTCGTTGCTCGCAACGAGATCGCATCTAGTTATTATTATTATTCTTTTTTCTTCTTATTTCTTCTCCGGTACTTTTTTGTCCGGAAGTGTTCTCAGAAACTGTTCACCAAACTAAGTTAAAACCTTTTTAGGGTTAGTAGGCATGTTGTGTAGATGTGCCGAACGAAGGTCATTTTGCGCGCATTCGCCTGCACGTGCGGGCGCGTGCAATGAGTAAAATGACTGATATATTTAATATGGTTGTAACTTTTATATTTTTTGATAAAATGTTTTGAAACTCATTATATAAATATATATAAGTTGTGTAGATAAGATGACATGGTCAAATTTGCATGAACTCACGCGCATGCACGTGCGCTTTGCTCTGATTGGCTGAAACAGAAATCTCAATATCTTTTTTGTTTTATGATGAAATGCTTTGAAATTTATAACATAGACATGCATTAGGATGTACTACAATATGATATATAAAATTTTTCATGAAATCACGCGCATGCGCGTGCGCTGCAATCTGATTGGCTGAAACTTTAAATGAGTATAATTCCCTTGGTTTTCAATCAAACAGCATGGGATTTACAACATAGATAGACATAAAGGACTCCTACAGGATGGTATGGTCACCATTCACATGCATGCATGTGCGTGCACGTGCGCTTTGCTCTGATTGGCTGACACAAAAATCTCAATATCTTTTCTGTTTTTTAAAAAAATGCTTTGAAATTTAAAACATAAGCATACTTTAAGATGTCCTACAATATGATATATAATAATTGTCATGAAAATACGCGCATGCACGTGCGCTGCAATCTGATTGGCTTAAACTTTGAATGGCTATAACTCCCTTGTTTTTCAACCAAACAGGATGGGATTAAGAACATAGACAGACACAATCGACTCCTACAAGAAGGTATGGTCATCATGCACGTGCATGCACGTGCAAATGAGTAAAATAATGTAGACAAGATGATATCGTCATTACGCTCATGCAATCACATGCGCACGCCTGCATTGCTTAAATTTGAAATACTTGGTATGCTTTTGGAAAAACGTTGTTTACGTCTTAAATGCATAGATTTTGCCTTCTTTAATGAAACTTACAGGGAATATGGCACGAGAAGGAAGTTGGGGAGCGTTTGGGGAACATCTGTAACGGTTCCCGTTACAATTAGCACTAGTTATTCTTTTTTCTTCTTATTTCTTCTCCGGTACTTTTTTGTCCGGAAGTGTTCTCATAAACTGTTCACCAAACTAAGTTAAAACCTTTTTAGGGTTAATGGGTGTGTAGTGTAGGTGTGCGGAACGAAGGTCATTTTGCGCGCATACGCCTGCACGTGCGGGCGCCGCGTGAAGTGAGTGAAATGACTGATATACTTATTATGACCATAACTTTTACATTTTTTGATGAAATGCTTTGAAACTCATTACATAAAGATATATTGATAGTGTTAATATCATGACACTGTCAAATTAGCATGAACTCACGCGCGTGCACGTGAGCTTCGCTCTGATTGGCTGAAACACAAATCTCAATATATCTTTTGTTTTTTGACGAAATGCTTTGAAATTCTAAACATAGTAATGAACTAGGATATTCTACAATATGATATCAAAAAAATTTCAAGAAATCACGCGCATGCACGTGTGCTGCAATCTGATTGGCTGAAACTTTAAAAGGCTATATCTCATTTGTTTTTTGATGAAATGCTTTGAAATTTTAAACATGGTCATACTTTAGAATACCCTGCAATATGATATACAGAAAAAGTACAAAAATTACGCGCATGCACGTGTGCTGCATTCTAATTGGCTGACACTTTAAAAGGCTACTTCCCTTTGTTTTTTTATGAAATGCTTTGAAATTTAAAACATAGTCATACTTTAGAATACCCTGCAATATGATATACAGAAAAATTACAAAAATCACGCGCATGCACGTGTGCTGCATTCTGATTGGCTGAAACTTTAAATGGCTACATCCCCTTTGTTTTTTGACGAAATGCTTTGAAATTTAAAACATAGTTTAACATTAGGATATCCTGCAATATGATATACAAAAAAGTTAATGAAATCACGAGCGTGCACGTGTGCTGCAAACTGATTGGCTGAAACTTTAAATTGGCTATAACTCTCTTGTTTTTCAACCAAACAGGATGGGATTCAGAACAGAGATAAATATATGGAACTCCTACAAGAAAGTATGATTGACTGATATATTTAATATGGTTGTAACTTTTATATTTTTTGATAAAATGTTTTGAAACTCATTATATAATGATATATAAGATGTGTAAATAAGATGACATGGTCAAATTTTCATGAACTCACGCGCATGCACGTGCGCTTTGCTCTGATTGGCTAAAACAGAAATCTTAATATCTTTTTTGTTTTATGATGAAATGCTTCGAAATTTATAACATAGACATGCATTAGGATGTACTACAATATGATATACATTTTTCATCAAATCACGCGCATGCACGTGCGCTGCAATCTGATTGGCTGAAAATTTAAATGACTATAACTCCCTTGGTTTTCAACCAAACAGCATGAGATTTAGA
>PRKT01000153.1:1017334-1034891 GCA_003671525.1 Saccostrea glomerata | reverse complement strand
CTGGTTAACATAGTACTAAATGCAATGGTAATTATTCAAGACAATGTGAAGTGATCATACTCATCCACGCCTCACCGCACACAAGGCAGTGGACAGTTACTCAAACAATAGAAATAATACATCTTTTGCTTAAAAAGTGTTCAAAAGCAGCAATGTGTATTCTATCTCTCTTTTGGATTGCTTTTTTTAACATGTACCTATGTATAAATATTAGTGGCCATATAATTGCGACTTAATGAGAATAACATCTGTGAAAATTTGGATTGAAATGGTTAAAAAAAGCTACCTGTGGTGGGTAAAAAAAACTACAGTAGGTAATTCTGCCTACCTAGCTAAATGTACTGTTTGTACGGGACCTGACAGTGACATTGACAAGGTAGCTCCAAATAACACAGAGTACCATCTCCCCTACAATCGCACTCATTTACACTTGCAGAGAAAATGCACCGACAAAATGTTAATACCTGTGTCTTCTACGATAATTTATGTACACAATCATACACAGCATGCTTGTCTTTATTTTCTTTGGTCTCCGTAAACATCGTTAAACTCTGCTCGCCGAGTGGAAAGGTCGAATTCAACCATGAAATATTATGTGCAAAGTATTCCCGAAAAATGTTAACAGATATCCTTGTTAATCGTTTTGAATTCTCAGACTGCAGAGTTCTTCACTATATCTTTTAAATCTTCCTCACAACTCGCAAACTTGCGAACTTCCATGTTTGACTAAAGCGAAAGTGAAAATATGGCAGGTCGTGCGAATCATTATTCGTTTTCAGCGGTCATCTATTAAAAATAATTACTTCGTAGTGACTAATCAGATTAGCAGATTTCAAGTTTTTAGTGAAAACTGTACTATAATAAACTGTGATTGTGACACTTAACCAGCTGGTGACCTACACATATTTATAATGTAAATAAGCTATAATAATAAATTACAACGTCAACGTGTTAGTCTTTCAATATAATTATGTAACTACATTAATCATGTTAATACTTACGAGTTCAAGAGTCCGCAAATTTCTCCCCATCCCTCTCTCCTGGCAACTGACTTCTTCTTTGTACCCACCCCCTTAATATCCCCAAATAAATCTCCCTCCCTCTCCACAACGCATTGGATTAAAACAGTCTCCTCATTTTCTGTCCATTTCCGTTTTTTTGATGTTTCTTGTGTTGGTTTTGACGTTTCTTGTGTTGATTGTGTGATGTTCTCCATGTTTTCACATTTATGGAATGATAGAATGAAGCAGGCGTTTATTTACATTTGCAGACGTACATAAATTGCCCTTATAAGGCATATGCCGGGTACTAGCACGTGCATGGCCCCGCATTTTAATATTTATGTTTACAATTTTCTTACCTCCAAAGCTGAAGATTTCCATTTCCAGAGTTGGAGTTCGTACTCCAAATCCGTTGAGTTTGACTCGGTGGAGAACGTACTCCAAGTGTTTTATAACCTCGATTTTAGAAACGTACTCCGCGGAGTTCGTACTCGGAGTTTGGAGTTGGAGTTTGAGTATGAGTACGGTAAAAGTTTTATAACCTCGGGGCAAGATTTAATAACAGAAGACGCGGATACTGAAAACTGTGCAAACTAGACCGTGCCTTCCTCTCGCTCAACATAAAATAGAGTGGTCTAGCAGAGAGTTAGAGCTGCTAAACGAGATTGCAGTTATACGCAATGGACGGAGTGCTAGTAAGTAAGTAATAGTAAGTAAGTAATAGTAAGTAAGTAGTAATGTACACAATATTCAACGAACGCTGCTTTTCTAATGGTATTCCTACATTTTGAGCGTTTAAAAACCTTTTAGAACGTGTGCGAATTCTAAAAGTAATGTATAGAATTTTTCTGTTGTTTTTTTTTATATAAAACTGAGTATATATTTCACAAATACAGGGTGATCCAAAATATCTTATACTATTTTGACTTTCAATTACTTTGTCAATAATCGTCCTACACATTTCAATTATACATCATTTTAAACTGCTAATCCTATCATTTTAATAGATATAAAAATACGGGAAAACGTTGACGTCGTTATGACATTATGACGTCATAAAACTGTTATTGTTTTTTCAACATGGAAATGTCAAATCAGAGAGCTGCAGAAATTGTCCAATTGTATTTTGAGACACATTCACCCATAACAGTGATTCGTATCATGAAAAAAAGACATCCATTGGACACTAAGCTTACAAAACTGCAAGTTCATAGGTTAGTGAGTAGATTTCAAAAGACTGGTTCAGTAGAGGATGCTCGTTTGAAAAACACTGGAAGGCCTCGGACAACCAGAGATGTTGAATCGGTTGCAGTTGTTAAAGAACTGATAACGGAAACGCCACAAAAGTCAGTGAGAGGTGTTATGAAAGATCTAGGGAACATGCCCAGTTATGGAAGTGTGTACAGAACTTTACGGTATGACTTAAAACTTTTCCCTTATACAGTGTAACGTGCAAGGGAGGTCACTGCCTGTGAACCCCCGCAGGCTCGTACCCGTGATAAAAACGGATAGCCTTGAGATGCTGCAAATATATACAATGCGCAGTCTTAATCACTTGGTACTGCGTTATATAAGGTCTTTACTGGTAGCGAACAAGTGACACTGGCAGGGAAGTCCACACACCAGCGCACTTCCACAAGAGACAAGCAGGGATGACCGCACACTTACTCTTGCGCAGTGACTAGCAGAGATGACCGCACACTTGACACTAATACGGTTCTAGACTAGAGACACTGGCAGGGATGTCCACACACCAATGCTCTACCACAAGATGCAGGCAGGGATGTCCGCACATCCGATCTTGCGCAGCAACAAGCAGGGATGTCTGCACACTTGCTGCTAAGAGATGCCAATTACAGACCAGGGATGACCACACACTCTGTCAAGCAATAAGCAGGGATGACCACACACTTAATACTTAGATTAGTAGAATATAAGCAGGGAAGTCCGCACACTTACACGTACCTTCTCTGGTTTGTTGAGTTTGACCTCTAGAACCTCTCCCTTAATCATCGCCAGTAAAAACCCTTATATCACAAGTACCATCTATAATACATAGTGATTATTTATTTACAAACTAATTAAAACACTTATCAAGCTTCCAATCAACCAATCTTTAGTAACCCAACTAAAGTAACATACAATGATTATAATGGACAACTTTAATCCAAATTCAACACTAATTAAGAATTTATTTTCGATGTATATAATTAGTAATTAATAATAACAAGGGCGATAACTTTCGCTATAATAAACATATAGGAAACAGCTTTCCGTTTCAACAGTACCTATGATGCAACACTTGAAAGAATCTGACATAGCCATGAGACTTGAATTTGCTCAGTGGATGACCAACAACATTAATATTGTTGACTCTGTTTGGTTCACCGATGAATCGCACTTTTACCTGAATTCTCCTATAAACAAACGAAACTGCCGTGTTTGGGGAAAAGAGAAACCTCAGTACTGGAATGAGAAGCCATTACATGATGGTAAGGTGACGGTCTGGGCAGCTCTAAGTTCTAATGGAGTCATTGGGCCATTTTTTTTCGAAATTGGCGGAGAGGTGAAAACTGTTAACAGTGACCGTTACTTGCACCTTCTGAAGAATAAATTCATCCCAGCTCTGCGAAGGCGAGGTATTCACACAGCTGATATTTATTTCCAACAAGATGGAGCAACCCCACACACATCAGGACAAGTTCTTGGATGGTTACAAAAAACATTCGGTAACAAACTGATGTTGTACAGGACGGACTGTGTTTGGCCACCACATTCCCCTGATTTAAGTCCACTGGATTTTTTTGTGGGGATTTTTAAAAGACAAGGTGTACACTCCAAAGCCAAGCACCCTGGAGGATCTGAAGTCCGGAAAGTTACACCAGACATGTGCAGAAAAGTGATCAATAACTTTAAGAAAAGACTTCAACTCGTAATTGAACAAAACGGACGTCACGTAGAGCATGTGCTGTAAATAACAACGTTATTTTGAGACTGCATTATTATTTTAAAGAATGTGTATGAAATTTGTGGCATGTATTGTGTAAAATGTTATAACATATGTTAAAATTTGAAATATTTAAATAAAGAGTTACATGATATTTTAAAGAATTATTATCGCTTGAAATGGTATCAGATATTTTGGATCACCCTGTATTTGCGTTACAGCAGTGAAACCCTTAAATTAAATCTGTGATGCATCACATGCAATTGAAAATATAATGACAGAAATAAAGAATACGTAAGATAAATCTCTTTTGTGTAGATTTATGTAGTTTTGACAGCCAATTGCATACCTAAAACCAGAGAAATAATTGTAACTTTAAAATACTTTGATATATTACATATTAGGAAGTAGTATTTTAAGAATAATTTCCATAGAAATTTTCCTGTTGTTGTTGCTGTGCATCAACATTCCATAAATAGTGGCGATAGTGGCAATTTTTGATGTTTCCGCAATTTTATCACCTAGTGCAGCACTTAGAATGTCGTATAGAAATTCACAGTTTAATATCATCTCCTGTACAGCTTGTATGAAGAGACTGGGGTTGGTAGGGTCATGGGGTGTGTTGTTACTTAAAACACTAACCCCAGGAATCTGCATTTTCTGCTAGAAGTTTCTGACATTCAGGATATAATGGGAGTAATTTTCATTTGGAGCCTTATCCATGATTTTTTTTAACCTCTTCAGGATTTTTCTGTTAATCGGTATATTGATTTTCTGGGGTTTTTTTTTAAGTGTAAGCAAGATGATCAGATTCAGAGGTTGTATTATCTTCTTTCCCATCACATGCATTAAACAAAGACTTTCTTGATTTTGATTGGTCATGTTCACTTCTCAGTTTGAGTTTCTCTACCGATGACACCAACTGATCCACCGCAGTCTTACGCTTGTCTGGTTTACTCAATTGTTAGATCTTGATTTATACAAATACAAGAGTGTATTACATTTCAAATTTGCATAATTTTAAATCATTGCAACTGAAATCAAATTAATTTGAAATGAAAAACCCACCTTAATTGGGGGTAGGGGAGGGGGTTGGTTGGTAATATTTTCCCTTTTATCGGTCTGTGTTCGTTTAGAGTGCAATACATGTGATAATAATATCAATTATAGTACAGTTTGACTTATATAACAAAAACTAACCTTTTCGGCCGATATCAAGATTTGATCAGCTACCTTGTGTCTTTTTAAAGGTTTCTCTGGTGTAGTTGTTGAGGTCTTTTCGAACGATGTAGCTTAATTACTTTAATAGCCTGGCTTCGTGCTCCTGTCTGAAACGCATCAAAGGCAATAATTTTCTTGTAACAAGGATCACACATAAACACGTTAGAACAATCTTTTGTTTTCTCTGTGTAAGTCCAAAAACGACGTGATCTTTGTCAATGTATCATGTTGAGAATTCAATTTGTATCATCTATTCAGCGGAGAAAGACGATGTTTGATGTCCCCACACGATACAAATGATGTAAGGACGCCATATTGTTTACAGTTGACTACAGAAAGTAGTTCGAACATGGCGTCGATAAACATACGAGGTTATTCGTGGTTACGGAAATGGCCGAGTAAATACGATTGAGTCTAAAAAAAGATGTTTTTTTAATTTCTTTTAAAGACGTGCTGGAATATTTGTGTTTACTTTGCTTTGAAGACAGTCTGAAAATGATCACTATATCAGCTTTGAAAATCTTGACAAGTGCTTTCCTTGCAAGGATGCTATTATAATATTTTGAAAGTACTTTTTTTGAAATTCTAGATTGTGTTACCGGCCGATTTGATGCTTTGCTTTGTCCGATTTTTCATTGTTTTATTTGATCTTTACATGTGGTATCAGTATATCCTTTTTTCAAAATTTCAGCAATTTATGTATTCAAACCATTGATTTTCATTAACAAGAATAGCAGAAGATTCAAATGGAAGATAGATTTAATTATGAAGTGTTGCTTGCATTTTTAGAAATGAATGAAAATGTTAATTTTAACCGGGTAAATAAATGACATCCAAACAATTTCATTTTGTTATTTAAAAAAAACATAGAATAAAAGCAGTGTTACTGCCACCTTGGACTTATATTGCAATCCAATGGTTGGTCTGAGCATTTTCCCAAACTTTGTTTCAAATACACATGTAAATGAAAATAAGACTGTTTCTATACTAAAGTATAATGTTTGGTATATTATTTAGTTGGTTAGCTTTAGGTATTGGGCATGCTGGTGATGAAGTGGAAACTGGTGTGGTAAAAAGGCTGCTTCCAAATTCTTGTTTCTGTTTTTATTGTCAGTTTTTAGAGTTGTGTATATTTTTGTGAGGCATGATGGATGTCAGGATCTGTTATCCTGCCAATTGCTTGTGTAATTGTTTGTGGATTATATCTTTTAAATTTTCAAAGAGTTGAAGATCTGAACTTTTAATACAATGTTTGTTTTGGTCAAGTAACAGACTCAACAGAAAATCCAAGTTTGTAACAAAATTCAGAAGACATAAATAAAATCTAAAGAAGCTGCATACAAAGCAAGTTCCGAATACAATAGCTTGAGTGTTTTTGTTCTTGTCCCCTGTCAATAGATCATTGTTACTCAATATACATTTCGTATTTGTGACTAATGGTCCAACAAGTTAGGTCTGTGAAGCTTTCTCTGAGAATCTGAATATACCTTTTTCTCTTTAAGATGCTTGAACTTCTTCTGAAGAAAGGGCATCTATTCTTGTTAACTTTAACAATAAAAAAATTATACATCCTGACATAATGTATAAATATTAATAGTTCTCTCATATGATAGATATAAATTCGTTCGGTAAATTTATTTTTTATACTTTCATGTTAATTACTAAAATCTGATTGGTTTAGACGCAGTTAACAATCCGTTCGATTACCCTGAGCCTTAGCAACACACGTGACAACGGGTAACACAACGGTAATGCCACATTCGTGGAAGTTATGCGCGTACGGTTCAACGTAGAATTCTCAAAACGTAAGTTGCGCGTTTTGAAAGAACCGGAATTAACTTGACGTCAATAAAAGCTTGCGTCCGATATAGCTTATTTGAAAACAACAAACGATACATGCTTGCGAATGTCGGAAACATGCTTGCGAGCCAGAAATAAAGAAACTTTATATGATAAATGACTAATTCGAGTATCAAACAAACAATAAGGAGATAAGTGAACCGGTGAGTGTGAAAGCTTTCTATACATGAACGTAAGGACGATCGACGTTTTTTTTTATTGCTGACGTCTTAAATCAATAAGAAATTCAGTATAATAAAATAAATGGTGCCTGTTTTGGAGGGTAACATTTGAAATTGACACCCCAAGGAAAACCATTGTCAACCGCCGCTGACGCGTCGGTTGACAATGGTTTTCCTTGGGGTGTCAATTTAAAATGTTACCCTCCAGAACAGGCACCATTTATATAATGGAGAATATTATAAATACCGAGGTATCCCCCTAAGCAATGACACACTGAAGCAAAAGACCACCATAAACCAGAAGAACAACTGTCCTAAGTGATCTTCTCATGGAGGCAGCCCTAAACCTGTCTAAATGTTCTTGTATTCTTGGGATGAATACAAAATGCATGAATATAGCTTTTTTGTTGTGCATATTCAAGTTTGTTCAAGTCATGTCGCCTGGGGGTAGGCCAGGACCACGATGTAAGTTAAGATGTCAAGAGCAATAAAGCCACTTGTAGTTAAAGAAATATGCAAATATCCTTAGTGTAGATTCAAGTATGTTCAATTCATACCGTCACCCTCTAAACATTTGTTGGGACCACTTCTTTAATTGAACTTTTCAATAAAAACTGATTTCTGCTTAATTCCAAGCTACAGTGCTCAGGTGAGCGGTGTGGCCCATGAGCCTCTTATTTTAACTTTATTATCGCCAGGCGCAAAGTGTTTCACAAATACATCTTGTTTTTTGTCTATGTTGTACTGTACTATAATCTATTATTGTTATAAACTCTGACCCCACAGTCAGTAACACTTTGTTACAAAACACAGACAAGAGGATAATCAAAGAAAATGTAATAAGCATGAAATTTAATGTTTTGTAGTTGAATACTGAATTTATTTCACAAGTGAAATAAGAATTCTTCTTTATTATTTTCATGAGTGTAGAAGTCCATTTTCACCTATAGAAATCAAAATTTAATCCCCAAGGATAGTTCTATTTTTAAAGTATACTCTTAAGGAGGAATGCCACACCAACTTTTTATTTTATAGATCTCTAGTCAACCTTTTTAAACCATGGTTGCAGCATTGAAAGGTCGGGATTAGCTTTTTATTATTTTATATGATTTTTTTTTTGTATTTTTTCAGAGAAAATGAAAAAAAAAATATTTACGTCCAAATTAGGTGCTTTCTTGTAAAAATTTTGCTGCAAATGAATGCATCATATGAATACCGTATATACTCGCCTATAAGTCGGATTTTTGAGAGCTAATCCTTGGTCCAAAACTCTATGTCCGACTTATAGGCGAGCTATAAAATTAATGGTATGATATGAGGTCAGTCCCTCTGATATATCACTCATTAAATACAACCGACTTATAGGCGAGTATATACGGTACCTAATAAAATAATAAAAGAAAAGCTGTATAGATATGAAAATTTTTTAAATTAAAAAATATTTATGAAAATAAAACACATAATTTGTGAATATTTTTTAAACGTGTGGGTAAAAGTTTCTTAAAACCAGTCACAACTGGAGAAAACATGTTAGTTAATCATATTTAAAAAAGAAATTGAAACGAAATGGCCAAAATTTAGAGAATTTTTTTTTTTTTTTTTTGGCCAATCCCGATCAAAATTAAACTGATCCCAACCATAATTGTGAAAATATCGGAAATAAATTACATTTCCCCAAGAACACTAGTCTGATTAGGTGTAATAAGGGTTAAAACGTTAGTGAACCTGACATAATAAAATAGATTTTTTCATTGTAAATACAAGAATAGACAAAAACTTGGCATTTTATTAATTTTGTGTTAATTTTTATCTGGATCTGTTTAATTTTGATCTGGTTAGGTCCAAATATTAAAAAAAATAATTTCTCTAAAATTTCTCAATTTGGTTTCATATGATTAATAAACATGTTGTCCTCAGTTGTGACTAGTTTTGTTGTGTTTTTAATCATTGGTAAAAAAAAATATTCACAAATAATGTGTGTTATTTTCACAAATCATTTTTATAAAAATAAAAATTAGAGTCTAACCAGACTTTCCTTACATATTTTATTAGATATTCATATGATGCATTCATTTACAGAAAAACTCCATGGACCTTTGGTAGAAATCAAGTCTTTAGAATCTACATTCATCTGTCAATTTTTAGGGTTCCAAAGGCAGGAAAATTAGTGCTTCATGAGGGTTCCGGCGACTTTTCATCGGATACAATATCGCCAAAACGTGCTCTGCTTCTTGGAGGAGGTTAATGGCGATGAGCGAGATCTAATCAATCTCCAGATTAGGCAACATCAAGGAGGACTACGGAATGTGTCAGTCCAGACAGAGAAGGTTGTTGTCCTTGGATCAGAAGATGTGTTGCCACCTCTGATGGCAGAGACTTTCAGTGCAATGACCAAGAACTTGGGGGCAAATTCAGAAGGAACAACAAGCAACATAGGCACTAATTCAGGACTTAATGGGATAATAAAGACACTAAAGGAAAATTAGCTGTCCAGACCACCTCTGGGAGGTCTTTTGTCCACTAGTGATTTGCCAGAGTTAACCGTCAACACATCAATGGACAAGCTGGTGGAGACAGTTCAAGAACTAGAAGAATCACTCTCAACCAAACCACCACAACGGACAAGTGAGCCAGAGACTGATGATAACCATCCTAGAGAGGAGCCACTTTCTAAACTGGTGAAGAGACCACGGCAAACATCCAAGCAAAACAAGACTGCAAGTGCTACACATAGTACACCACTCCCTACTTCAAGTGCAAGAAAACAGACCAATATCACAAGCCAGTTGATACATCATCCAGAACCAACCACAGTTTACCCTCCACTACATTAAGTGCCTCATCAGCAACAACAGTGTCAACTCGTAGCTCACCATCAACCAAAACCAACTCCCCATCAACAATCACCGATACAACAGTGTCAACTCTCAGCTCACCATCTACCACAACCAGTTCCCCATCAGCAATCACCGATACAACAGTGTCAACTTGCAGCTCACCATCTACCACAACCAGTTCCCAATCAGCAATCACCGATACAACAGTGTCAACTCGAAGCTCACCATCTACCACAACCAGTTCCCCATCAGCAATCACCAATACAACAACGGTGTAAACTTGCAGCTCACGATCTACTACAACGGGTAGGAAAAAGTAGAACATGGCTTTTTATTGTTAAAGCCTAAAAAAAAATATGTTTGTTTCCTGTAACATTTCCAAAAAATTCAGAGTCGGTAGGTCGGGAATTCTTTTTTTTGCTTATTAATGTTCAAACATCCCCGGACTGAATATACCAGGTGTCATATTAACAGTCGACACCCAACATGGCATCCAAAATGGCTGCCAAGCGACAGAAAACGAACTTCAGAAAATTGTAGGGGGAAACTGTTGTTACAATAATGATTACTCTTTAAAACTAAAGTAAATGTAAACTAGGTTGACATATTTTACGTCTCAAGTGAAGCTACAAGCTAATTTTTTTTTCAATAAATGGAATCAGCTGATTGATCAAACGAAGTTTTGCCATTTGTCAGGAAAAGAAATCCGCCCGGGGGTAATTTGAATGGGTCGGTCGGGTTACAGGAAACAAACATATTTTTTAGGCCTAAGTTCAAATCAAAAAGTAGTCCCATGACCAATCATGGATTTACTATTTTTGAGAAAAATGATTTTTAAAATTTTTTCGTATATACATCTTTAAAAACTTTGGTCGGCCATTTTGGCCCCGCCCTACCCCTAGGGGTCATGATTTGAACAAATTTGAATTTAAACTACCTGAGCATGCTTCCATATCAATATGAAGAATTATGGCTTTGTCATTTTTGAGAAGATTTTTAAAGAATTTTCCTAAATATTTCTATTTTAAACTTTGGACGGCCATTTTGGTCCCGCCCTACCCCTTGGGGTCATGATTTAAACAAACTTGAAACAACACTACCTGAGCATGCTTCCATATAAATATGACAAATTATGGCTTTGTCATTCTTAAGAAGAAGATTTTTAAAGAACTTTCCTATATATTTCTATGTAAAACTTTGGTCGGCCATTTTGGCCCCGCCCAACCCCCGGGGGTCATGATTTGAACAAACTTGAATCTACACTACCTGAGCATGCTTCCATATAAATATGATGAATTATGGCTTTGTAGTTTTTTGGAAGAAGATTTTTAAAGAATTTTCCTACATATTTCTATGTAAAATTTTAGTCGGCCATTTTGGCCCTGCCCTAACCCCCCCGGGGTCATGATTTAAACAAACTTGAATCTACATTACCTGAGGATGTTTCCAAATACGTTTCATCTTTCCTGGCACAGTGGTTTTTGAGAAGATTTTTTAAAATATGCCACCAAATTCTCATAAATTCCCAATTATCTCCCCTTGAATGAGGGCATGACCCTTCATGTGAACAAACTTGAATCCCCTTCACCCAAGGATACTTTGTGGCAAGTTTGGTTGAAATTGGCCCACCGGTTCTTGAGAAGAAGTCGAAAATGTGAAAAGTTTACAGACAGACAGACAACCGCCGGGCAAAATGTGATCAGAAAAGCTCACTTGAGCTTTCAGCTCAGGTGAGCTAAAAATTATACCTGCGTAGCTAAATCTAGTGATTGTACTGGACCTGAATATATACCTAGCAAACCTGTCAAGAGAAATTTCAAGGTTGGTACATTGCATGTAGCAATAAAAATATCTGTATAAATTCAACAATATTGCAAAATATTCACATCTGTTGAATTAGAAATAGCATACGTAGCTTTTGTGGAGTGATGAAGAGGGCATGAAAAGTTGAATAGGTCCAGGGTTTTCAAAGACTGTTTACTAATAGGGTACGCGTTAAGAATTGGATAGGTGGGTCTTCACTGTCAATTAAATCACCATTATTTCCTCATATGTGGGATGCATGATTATTAAGAATCTCATTAAACAATTTTTTTTAGATATTTATGAAATGTTATGAAGATGGCTTTAGTTATGATTTTCGGCTTTATGGAATAATTTTCTCTATGGGAGATCACAATTATTCAGGTTGGGCACAGTTCCTTTTTCGGGGAAGTATTACTATAAAAGGGAACTATTACTCTTCTCAGTAACAAAAACATTACTCAATTGGGGAATTTTTGTAACATTTTTTAAATAATGCCTCTTATCCATTTATTAAATGAAAAGTGCATAAAAAAAATACAGTGTGATGTGTTTTATCTTTATCAAACAAACCTTGCTGACCGAAAAATTTGGACCTCCATTGCTGCAGACAAGAGTAATATGAGATTTAATAATTTTCCCTGCTGATAAATGGTACCAAAAGTATGGAATCCAATAAGGGCATTCATTCCAGGACCATTTTAAAAGAATGTAGTTTGAAATTTAATATTTCAAATAATTATTTTCATCTGTAAATGAAGCAATGATATTTAAAATTATTTTTACTATTTCATTGAAAGAAATGGTATAATATTAAATTAGAAGGAATAATCTCATGAACGAGTTTACAAGTGCTGAACATATCCATTATCACAATTTTAACACAGGTAAGCTTCCGTAAGAAATCTTTACCACAGAAATATTTCATCATTCTTTTTCAGCTTTTTGCAGCAATAAATATTGCAGGTTTTAGCACACATATACTTAATAGACAATAAATATTTAGAGGATGTGAAAATATTCTTGCACTTTATCTTTTATTCAAAACAAACACGAGAATAGAGACTAAATGAGTGAAAATTCCCGAATTCAGTAATGTTTTTATTACTGAAAAGAGTAATAGTTCCCTTTTAAAGTAATACTTCCCCGAAAAAGGAACTGTGCCCAACCTGTTATTAGGAAAAAGAGTTGTCAAATACTTGTGCAGACTGCAGACTTTTCAAATTAAAGGTCACAATGTGTTCCTTGACAGGTTTGTGTTTAAAACAGATAATATTATAAATATAAGTCTGAGAAATTATACTTTGTAAGGAATATTTCATTTCATTCTTATATTTCTTGTGCAATTTCAGATTATTCAAATTCATTTCCCTGGTTAGAGCTGGGCTTTGTAATGAGATTTCCAGCTGTGGAGCTATAAAGAATTACTACATACTAGTAGAGTCTGCAATGTAGTTTTATGAACAGAATCCAGAAATAAGAAGAGGAGAGACAATGCAGATGCAGCATTAGCATTACCAATAACTTGATACTGCTGAGAAAATGGTAAAGATATGTTATACTATTGTACATGTATAGGAATTGCCTTGTCTGTCTGTCGATTTGCCACATGCATTTTTCTCTATTCTGTTACTTAACTTCAAGGATATATGAAGCTCTTGTTTTCTTCAAAGATAGCCAGAAGAATTTGTGAAGAATCTTACCCGAGTCATTTAATGAAATTTTCTTAAATTGGAAAATATAAATGTAGCATTATCATAAACATGACATTTATTTTAAAAATCTTATAATATGTCTAGTATGGTTTATTTCAATTTAATTTAAAAACCGTCCTTTTTTACAGGTACACTGCTTTGAGTACTACTTTTGTGTATTTGGAGACAGTCCAGTTGTTCTTTAAACCAGGAATGGAAATTTCAGTGCTTGCTAAATCTTCTCCAGAAGTTATTGGATGTTACATTAGAATAAAAATGGGGTCATACTGAACAGAATAATTTAGATACACCTGATAGATTTTGAAAGCTTGAGACCTCAAGATCAAAATGGAGTACCAAACATGAGGAAAAAAAGACAGTTTATGATTGAAGAAGCTTGCGTAGTAGCCAAAATTACAGGGAACTAGTATTTCATATATGTGTACTTGTACGATTTTATTGGTACATGTACTTAAACATTGTTAACATCTTGATATTTTATATGTATCAGGTTTTACTTGCAGGAATACGCAAAAATTCAGAGTAAATTTTTAAGTGTTTGTTATGTTAGATAAGATCACAGACCAAGGTCAACAGTGCTTTAGTTTTACCAAATACAACACTTTTACAAGTATAGCAAATAATTCAGAATATGATTGGGGAAACTGTGATTTTTTGTTTTAAATCTGATCTTAATTTAGAACCATGATGTATATTTAAGCAAGTAGATTTTTTCAATCAGACAAAATTTCAAGGTCATTTTAATTTTGGAAATGAATATAAAATATCAGGAAGCAGTCAAGCATTGTAATTTTTTTGTTGTTGAATGTATATGTACATAGTTATTGAGTAATATTCAAATTTTAATCTGCAATGAATTTAATAAAATTATGAATGTTCTAATTTGTTGATTATTAATCTTGGTGTTCCTTCATTTTGAGTTTGTTGCCATGACGATGTCTGTCAAGAAAATGGCTCCGATATTCCTTTTTGTTCAGTTTGACCCTTGACCTTTGACATTGTGACCTCAAAATCTAAAGGGTTTCTCTACTTTTCAAGAAACCAGTGTACTAAATGTGATGTCTGTCAAGCAATGGGTCCTCAAGATTTTGAATGATTAAAATCCACATACTGGTATATCGAGAATTATAACCCTTGACCTTTGACCTTGTGAACTCCAAATTAAAAGGGGCCATCTACTTATTAGTAGGTACCAATGTACTATGTTTAATGTCTAACAAGCAAATGTTTTTTAAGATATGAGAGAACACACTTGGTCTACTGATTGACAAACTTTAAATAACAAGGGTACCGCGAAGCGGAGAATCCCCTCGCGACAGAACTTTCACTGGTAATGGCAATATCTCATAAGAGTTAAATTCTCTCGAGGGACGTTTAACATGTTAAAGATTGATAGTACAATGTGTTTTGTTTCATGTCCCTCCCAGGAATGTTTTGCTCATATGAAGGCTTGCCGGTGGAGAGCTGCACATTCTTTCCTATAATAGGAACTGACGACCATTGAGCAGTGAGGAATCTCTACTGGGACATGGGCCCTTGGTTTACACTGTCTTTTTCAAAGGACCAGTCTCTACGTCCCACAAATGGATTCAAAACCACAACATTAGGATCAACTCACTTACTTTTGACAAAATTATTAGTCGGGTGTTGTTGTTGATCCAGTTTTTCCAAAGGCAAAATGCATAGCGTCTTGGCTAAGGGGAGGAGGCATAACATAGATACCTAATTGCATAGCATTGTAGTGGGGAAGGGGGGGGGGCATAATAATAATATGCATACGCATTTGGGCAGTTTCCCTTATACATGTACCTAGCAGAAACATATCATGTATGCTATATGTATAAGTTTCAGTACCTTTAATTCTTTACCTACCTAAGTATATCTCACAGTTCCAGGCAATATGCATTTTTTTCGTACTTAAAAATAAGAATATGTACATCGAGAGGTTAATTGAACTTGTGGATTGTATTTACAGCTTTCAGGAATAACGTGCATCCCAAATTCCAAGACACCTGTTGGAATTCGGTAATGAAACAACGACCTTCATAAAATTCTTTAACCCCGAAACTAAAGGACCAAAGTCACCAAAGAAAGAACAAAAGGATGCAACCATGCAGCAACTCGGTGTAGATGTAAAGGAAGAATCTGAGTCTGATCCCCCCACGTCTTGCTAAAAGCCAAGCAGCAGGAGCCCAATCATCACTCGATCCAAGTCTAAATAAAGAGAAATCATTTTTTCTGTTTGTTATCATTCCAGATCATGCTGATATACATACATTCCTTGTTTATATTATTGTATATCTATTTTTATTTATTTTTTTTAGAAATTGAGAATTGTTATACGGAGGTAAATCTCAAATATATCCCCCTTGAATTTAGGTTTATTTTAATGTAACACAATTGTGACTGTAGGAGTTGAGTTGTGAAGTAGAAATTTACATGTTAACATGTATAGTACAAGAACAAATTTTAAATTAATTCATAACAAACGATGTTTTAACAAAACTTTTCCATCTAGCCTATTCCAAAAAGTATGTGCTGTGTGATTGTAGTGTCGAGAGGGGGGGGGGATTAGTAAATTTAAAAAGGTCCTATTATGAGCAAAACATTTATCAAAATCTAATTTACATCATTAATAGAATTCAAACTGGTATATAATGAATTAAGCATGTAAAATAAATATAAGAGGTTCTGAGTTATAGGTCACAGGGTCTGAGAATTTCATACGCAATTTGATGAATACATGTAAATTATAGAATTATTTTGACAAACACCTTAGTGCGGGTATTACTGTCTCATGACAGCATCTAGTTTTTCTTATTTGTATTTATTTATTGTTTTAAAACTTACAAGCACTCAGTTTACTATACTACAGTATTTTTTATTATTAAATAATACATGTATGTCGAATGAAGGAAATATCTTGGGGATATAATTTTAAGTAGGATAAAAAGAATGATGAAAATTTTCTGTAAATATAAAGATTATGTAATATCTATGTACTATCCAAAAAAAAGTATCAATTATTATTTACTTTTTTGTAAAATTGATAGGGATGCAAACTTCTTTGAAAAAATTGAACATGTACATGTATATGATCATATGCATATATTTCATCTGCAATATATTCAATGGCAAATCGATCAATTAAAAAAACAAGAGGCCCATGGGCCATATCGCTCACATGAGCACTAAGGGTAGGAAAAAGTAGAAAATGGCTATTTATTATAAAGTTTAAATCCAAAAGTAGTCCCATGACCAATCATGGATTTGCTATTTTTTTATTAAATGATTTTTAAAGAATTTCCCATATATTTCTTTTAAAAACTTTGGTCAGCCATTTTGGCCCCGCCCTACCCCTGGGAGTCATGATTTGAACAAATTTGAATCTACACTACCTGAGCATGCTTCCATATAAATATGATGAATTATGGCTTTATCATTCTTGAGAAGAAGATTTTTAAAGAATTTTCCTATATGTTTCTATGTAAAACTTTGGTCGTTCTTTTTGGCCCCGCCCTACCCCGGGGGTCATGATTTGAACAAACTTAAATCTACACTACCTGAACATGCTTCCATATAAATATGATGAATTATGGCTTTGTCATTCTTGAAAAGAAGATTTTTAAAGAATTTTCCTATATGTTTCTATGTAAAACTTTGGTCAGCCATTTTGACCACGCCCTACCCCCAGGGGTCATGATTTGAACAAACTTGAATCTACTCTACCTGAACATGCTTCCATATAAATATGATGAATAATGGTTTTGTCATTCTTCAGAAGAAGATTTTTAAAGAATTTTCCTATATATTTCTAATATGTAAAACTTTAGTCGGCCATTTTTGGCCCCGCCCTACCCTGGGGGGTCATGATTTGAACAAATTTGAATCTACACTACCTGAGCATGCTTCCATATAAATATGATGAATTATGGCTTGGTCATTCTTGAGAAGAAGATTTTTAAAGAATTTTCCTATATGTTTCTATGTAAAACTTTGGTCGGCCATTTTG
>PRKT01000153.1:964332-1003618 GCA_003671525.1 Saccostrea glomerata | reverse complement strand
GATGATGTAATGGTCCTAGTCATGACAAATTTCCCCATCCACTTTCGGAGAAGTCTCCACATTTCTGTGTGTAAATATCGTACCATGGATTCCCCTGCCTGAAATTTCATAGTAATTGATTATCAACTAGTGCCGTATAAAATGTAAATATTTAGCTTGTTTCCCAATTTACCAACTTCCCTTTATTACTGCAATATCTTATATACTAGTAAAAAATTAGCTGGAACATTACATTGAAGTCATTCAGGGTAGGTCAAATGAAATCAAGGAAGGCAAAGTACAACCACAACTTATCACTGACAAATAACTGCATGTATCTGTTGATACGCCCTGGTTTCGCACAGTCTGGATGACTCTGGAAATAGCTTTTCAAGGCTGGCCATAGTTGGAGGGTACGCTGTATATGTTCCTTGACAAGTCCGGATTTGTAAAGTGAACCCAACTTATTTATATAAATTTTAACTATAATAATTGGGAACACATTGAAAACACACGTGTTCACTGGATGCTGACATTTATTGAATGTGTAATATAAATGCGCACCAACAATGGCGGGATATAGAGTGATAAGGTCTAACATTACTCAGTAAGAAATAGTTTCATTAAATAGTATCAATAGTGTGAATGAATAAATAATATTCAGTTATTACATTCCTCTTTTTCTCAGAAAAGAAATTTGGTAATAAATCGAAAAATTGAAATTGACAGCAAACAGATTTTCTACCAATACAATTTTAGAAAATTACACTTGCAATGAAAATGACTAGAATGACAAATTATGAGATTTTGCAAAATTGACTAGAAAATTGACATCAATCTTTAAACCAAACACAAAAACAATATGCAAGTTTATTTCACAAAGTCCTTCAAAGCTGAAGATTTCCTCACGATTCGACCCGATCGCGTGGTGTACGGTTCCGCTGGAATTACAAGTTTGTGTGATAACAGTACTGTTTTTGATTTCGTTTCCGGCGTCACATTCGGAGTGACAACTTGCACCGATATGTTTCTCGATTTTCCTGACTGAAACATATTCTCATTTTTATGATTCAGAGATCAAAAAAGCTGCAGAACTGTAACTCTTTACTTAAGAAACTTTGAACAGATAAGCAGAGAGCTACATATCCATGCATTGTAAAGACTTTTGATTTACACCACCAATTTTTTGTCGCTTAATTACTTCAGGTATTATTTCTTGTATTAATTTATGCTTTTTCTGCCTTTAAGAATGATATCCAAAAATTTATACATTTTTGGACTCCTATTTTTGACACATTCTTTTCCCTTTAACATTCTGAAATAATAATTTATCGTTATTGAATGTTGGTCAAAAGGAGTCACATTTTGACATACATAACCAACAATGACCTTTTTAAACTGTTGAAAAGTGTCGAATCGTGAGGAAATCTTCAGCTTTGAAGGACTTTGTGAAATAAACTTGCATATTGTTTTTGTGTTTGGTTTAAAGATTGAATTTAAATGTATGGTTTATTATTAGACACCATTTTCAAAGCTGGAGAAAGCATAAAATGTGAGAAATAATACCAGAAGTGGGCGGGAAAAATGTAGTGGCATAAATCAAAGGTTTTTACATTGATTGGATCTGTACCTCTCTGTTTTTGTCTGTCTAAGCATCATTCAGTATCAATATGCCTTATGGTATAAAAAGAACCCAAATATAAATATATTTTGTAATTAATTTATAAATATTCAGGATAAAAAAAATTATGGTTATTTATTTTCTCAAACTTACACTATCTGCATATCTTGATGAAGCTGACTCTACTGGCTAGTATTTCAAAATCTTGACATGCACGAGAAACAATTTCAAAATTACCAAGTATAAATGAGCGAAGATAAGAATTACATTTGCAGGTCTACTCAGGACTATCAAACACTATGGGAAGTAGCTCAACTGGTCTTGTATGCAAAAAAAAAAAAACATGTAAAAATTAATATCAAACCCTTAGAGGAAATTTTATTAAGAGATCTGAACATTTATTTTGTGTAGAAGTGTTGACTGAAATGCATCAATAATGAAAATGAATACGCAGCACTGTTAAGGCCTACTATAAGAAATCAACGGAAAATATACGTGCAAAAGGGGGAGTTTTTTTTAAAACTGAATTTATTTTAATTAAGCTGTTTTATTATCGAAATACTTATGGAAAAAGCATAGTATAACCCACTCTGTACTGCATAACGCTTGGTCCCATCGATGGACAGTCACGTGATAAATGCATAGAATGTGTACTGAATGTAGGTCATTAACAAATTTCAATATCGCAAGGGCATACCCTAGTTGAAATTAAAAATTTTAGCTATTTATTTTTTCTGCAGACTTTGTAGTTTCTGAAAAGTGCTGCTGCTTTGAATAGAATATGTGTTTAAATAGTAAAATTTTCAGGTAAATAAGCCAATGTCGAAATTTGTTTGACTTTTACCAAATATTTTGTTTACTTATAAAATCACGCCCTCCATTTAAAGAAAGCAGCAGCACTTTTCAAGCTAAGAAAAATATCCTTTATCTATATTCAAAAAATGGTTAAGATCTATTTAGTGTATGCCCTTGCGAAAGTGCGATTTTATTAGGCATCTCGATGTGTAATATACGTAACCTGTTCATAAAAACACGACACAATTAATAAAATACATTATCTTGATCGTTAATAAATAATTGCACTAATGAAAGGATATACATTGGTATTAATCGACTATTTAAAACCTGTAAATAATATTCCATTTTATAATAAAACGCATTTTTCATTGTTAAAAAATCCTTAAATCTGCCTCTTACAGTACATGAAATACGTCATTTTTACAAAAATTACGTAATGTTTACAAGTTCATCGCAATGAGTGCTTTGTTTATAAACAGCTACATGAGATTTAACTAGCAAGTTTTTATAATGCATTGATAAGTTTTATTGTTGTTTATTATGCTAATACATTTAACAGTTGCAAACTATTGCATTTTCATGTATTATGAGAAATACATAAAAGTCATATTTTTGTGTGACGTCACAGTAAACTTTTCCCGTATAAATTAGGCTCCGCCCCCTTTTTCAAGCCTTAACAGTGCTGCGTATGAACCATAAACCACAAAAAAATTAAATCTATATAAATTTTATGACCACTATATGTGAGTCTTTCCACTATTCAACTACTTTTTTTTCAAGGAAGAATACAATATTTACTGTATATTTCTGGATCACGTTAATGTATTAAAAGATATACATATGAATTAAAATAAGAAACTAATACCCGTGAATATTAAGAGTCATTCTCTGTAAGGACCACAGAGGCCGTTCAAACGAATATCACAGATTTTAATAAAACATATATGGAAAAATTAAGAATGTGTATGAGATTAATTATATATATTAAAAAATTTGGGTTGTGACATATACTCCAGGTTATGGCCCCCTAACACATTTTGTGTCCATTCTCCATGTTTGACATGACCAATTTTCTCAAAATTTGACTTCAAATGCTCAGTATATGTAATGCCCTACCATTGAATTAAATGCATTAAATTGTAAGAACCATATGTGAAGTATAAGGAAAAAAATATGTTGCTTCATTCTTAATGTCTGTTTTTACGATAAAAAAAAATTAGTTACCCCCCTTTTTAACTTCTATCAAAACGAATAAATATCCAAGATTTTAGTGCCATTTTATGAAATATCCCAAGATAGGTTTTTAAAATATTGACAATATTGTAAAAGCAAACATACTTGTTTATTCATTTATGATTATTTTGGATGTGTGTTTTTCGATATAAAGAAATAAAATGCATTTGAAAAATTAAAAAAAGGGGTATTTGACAAAGGAGTTATTGCCCTTTGTAAGACTCTCTAGTAGCAACAGTGAAAGGAGGTGAAAACAATATAACTTGTAAACATGTCGGCTGGAGTTCATTTTTACAGTATCAAGATTTAACATGGTTAACTTTATGTCTTTTGACACAATATCATGCAGTGCAGCTTTCTTGGGAGAGGTGAAATTGATTGTTCTGAAGACATTAATGAACTTGTGAATTTCAGTATTGAACAAGTTCATGTTATTTTGTCAGAAGTGGGTCTTAAGCCGTGCATTGCATTTGCTAAATACAATGACTACCGAATATGCACTAGTCATTTTAACTTTTATCTGAAATTAAATACGAAGAGATCAAGAAGGAAGCTTTGCCAAATCCCCAGCCTTCTTAGTTCCCATCCACATATTGATCACACCAGTGAAGATGGACTTAGATCTCTCTCAAGTAGAACACATATGAAATGTGCCAGCAGGGGTTTAAAGGAGAGCGATATCATTCATTTGACTGGTCAAGCTGGTATAACACTACCTGTAAATACGCGTAAGTAATATACCTACATAGGGTTAATACTGTATGTGATATTATATTTGTTCTTCAAAGTTAGAGTAGATCGATGGATTAAAACAAGATTTTATAAGGTGTATCAATATGTTTCTGAATTCTCTGTATATGATTACACTTGCAATGAAAATGACTAGAATGACAAATTATGAGATTTTGCAAAATTGACTAGAAAATTGACATCAATCTTTAAACCAAACACAAAAACAATATGCAAGTTTATTTCACAAAGTCCTTCAAAGCTGAAGATTTCCTCACGATTCGACCCGATCGCGTGGTGTACGGTTCCGCTGGAATTACAAGTTTGTGTGATAACAGTACTGTTTTTGATTTCGTTTCCGGCGTCACATTCGGAGTGACAACTTGCACCGATATGTTTCTCGATTTTCCTGACTGAAACATATTCTCATTTTTATGATTCAGAGATCAAAAAAGCTGCAGAACTGTAACTCTTTACTTAAGAAACTTTGAACAGATAAGCAGAGAGCTACATATCCATGCATTGTAAAGACTTTTGATTTACACCACCAATTTTTTGTCGCTTAATTACTTCAGGTATTATTTCTTGTATTAATTTATGCTTTTTCTGCCTTTAAGAATGATATCCAAAAATTTATACATTTTTGGACTCCTATTTTTGACACATTCTTTTCCCTTTAACATTCTGAAATAATAATTTATCGTTATTGAATGTTGGTGAAAAGGAGTCACATTTTGACATACATAACCAACAATGACCTTTTTAAACTGTTGAAAAGTGACTTAATTATCAGGAATTGAATTTAAATGTATGGTTTATTATTAGACACCATTTTCAAAGCTGGAGAAAGCATAAAATGTGAGAAATAATACCAGAAGTGGGCGGGAAAAATATAGTGGCATAAATCAAAGGTTTTTACATTGATTGGATCTGTACCTCTCTGTTTTTGTCTGTCTAAGCATCATTCAGTATCAATATGCCTTATGGTATAAAAAGAACCCAAATATAAATATATTTTGTAATTAATTTATAAATATTCAGGATAAAAAAAATTATGGTTATTTATTTTCTCAAACTTACACTATCTGCATATCTTGATGAAGCTGACTCTACTGGCTAGTATTTCAAAATCTTGACATGCACGAGAAACAATTTCAAAATTACCAAGTATAAATGAGCGAAGATAAGAATTACATTTGCAGGTCTAGTCAGGACTATCAAACACTATGGGAGTAGCTCAACTGGTCTTGTATGCAAAAAAAAAAAAAACATGTAAAAATTAATATCAAACCCTTAGAGGAAATTTTATTAAGAGATCTGAACATTTATTTTGTGTAGAAGTGTTGACTGAAATGCATCAATAATGAAAATGAATACGCAGCACTGTTAAGGCCTACTATAAGAAATCAACGGAAAATATACGTGCAAAAGGGGGAGTTTTTTTTAAAACTGAATTTATTTTAATTAAGCTGTTTTATTATCGAAATACTTATGGAAAAAGCATAGTATAACCCACTCTGTACTGCATAACGCTTGGTCCCATCGATGGACAGTCACGTGATAAATGCATAGAATGTGTACTGAATGTAGGTCATTAACAAATTTCAATATCGCAAGGGCATACCCTAGTTGAAATTAAAAATTTTAGCTATTTATTTTTTCTGCAGACTTTGGTACAAACAGCAGAGCTTAGACTTAAACTACATGTGAGTAGAACAACTAGGCCTATGTGAATCACGATCAACCGTGTTTAATATTGAAAACAGGTCACAGGACTGAGGAGTCGGCAGTTTTATCAGTAAAACAGTGAAAACAATAACATTTGAGCTACGCTAGCGTAAACAAAGTCATGGCATTATAAACATTGTTTTCTTGATAAAATTGCCGGTTCCGCCTCCAGTGTCTTGTTTTATATATTTGTTTCTTTCTCCCGCTTGGAACATGTGGATTCTTAGATTTATTTTTATACATTTAATCCTTATTAGTTTACTTTGTAACTTAAGGGTTGCTGTAGTAAAAAAAAAATTATACCATTCCCATCTTATGCCTAATAATTAGGCTAATTGTCATAAATATGTACCAATGAATTACAAAAAAATTAATTTTTTTTACAAATTAAATTGATAAAAACATGTACTTGATTTATTTTGCAACTTCAAACATTATTTATTTCATCAGTCTAGTTCTATAGTTACAAGCTTTAAAAGAAAAAATGTGGGATTTTTAACCCCACATCAAAAAAACATGGGATAATAATCCCCACATTTTATTTTTATTGATTCGTGGGTTAAAAAAACCCCACGAAAGATTATATGGGTTTTTTTTAACCCCATGGGGTGAAAAAAAAACCCATGGGGTTTTTGTGGGGTTTTTTGTGGGGTATTTTTAAGTTCATGTTTCCCCATGGGATTTTTTTTTGAACTCAAATATCTCAAAAACAAGCAGAAAATGTTGAATGTTTTTTTCATAAATCAATTTGATTATAAAAACCCCTCCATATAAAAAATACCCCTAAGATGATGGCTTTAAAGGAAAAAGGTGCGCAAGTTCGGAAAAATGTCCATTCCGAAGTTGTCCGTCCCACTGTTACATGTTGATTTCGAATGTGATTTGACATTTTTGTTTCTTTTTAGCGCATATTTGGAGTAGAACAAACATCTGAAAATAATCTATTTTTAGCATTTCACACTGTTTGTGCACGTGCTCCTGTGTAAAAATAAGCATATAAAGGTATTGTTTTTAATACCTAAAAATTAAGAGCAAGTGGTCAGGAAAGAAATGTCAAAGTTTTGGAAATTTCACACAAAGACTTTTCAGACATAGGTCCCCCCTTAAAGGACAATATGGGGTTTTAAAACCCAAGTGTTGAATTATCTCCCTTGTTTAAACGTGTTTATGAAAGTATTGTTTTTCATGATTTAATCTAAATCTGTTGTCCATTTTCCTTGATATTTTGGATTTACAGAAACTATTATCACTCCTATTAAACCCATATTTGAGATTTGATTGCAGTGTTGATGCTGCAATGCCACGCCGAAACAAAGATGAATACAGCCTGGCTAATGATGATACTAAATGGAGCTATGCAAGAGGAAGTGCAAGTGCATTTGGAACACATCAGTGGGCTTTGTAGCCGTTAGACTAACGTCGGAGGACCAAGAATTGGCTATCCGCAGGTAACCACACCCAGGTAGGACTGTCAGACCCCCTCCCCCTTTTCAGCACCTCACGCGATTCAGACTGCTTTAAAAACTGCTGCTGCAATTGTTGAATTTAAAAAATAGCATAAATGTGCATAAATTGTTCGCAAGAGACTGAGAGGAGCTGGTATTTGTGCACGACACCCGTACATTGGAAATCCAGTTGCGCTTAGACGTCGCAAAGGACATATGGATGTTTTCGACGGTATGCCCCTAAAATTTGGAGGCGTCTGTCCTCTACAAGCCCCCCCCCCCCCCTTGTACATCCCCTAATCGAAGATTCGAGGTTATCTAGTTTTTGTCCTGCACGTCCATCTGTCTGTTGCAAAAACTATAACTTTGATCGTAACTTTTTAGTGGTTGGGGCTATGGCTTTCATATCCCACAGGTGTGCAGATAGTTTTCAGTAGGCCAAAATTAATAAGTTATTTGCCGTTGGTCGCCATAGTTGGGGTCAAACTAGATATATTCCTTCATTATTCAATCAACTTTAACTTTTTATACTGGCAATTTTGGGGTAGAAAGCATTGTTTTTCTTAAAAAATATACATTTGTTAGAGCTTCCATAATTTCATAATATTTATTCCATAAAGATTTTCCCCCTTATAATTCTGTAACAACCTATTACATTTAATTGGTACAATAAAGGAAAAATTTCCAGTTTGACCATAGGCACTTGGGGTATGGACCCCCCCCCCCCCCCCCTTTTCCATTTTTTTTCTTTTTTTGAAATCAGAATTCAAGTCATCCTTTTCCTCTTTTTCTATTCTAATATGCACTATATGTTATCAAAAATGCAACTCTTTTGTCTCTACAAGCTGTTTTTAAAAATACCGTTTTAAAAATACCATATCTTTATATGTATCAGTGGAAAATGGCTTTTTTAAAAACAGCTTGTAGAGACAAAAGAGTTGCATTTTTGATAACATATAGTGCATATTAGAATAGAAAAAGAGGAAAAAGATTACTTGAATCCTGATTTAAAAAGAAAAAAAAAATGGAAAAGGGGGGGGGGGGAGGTCCATACCCCAAGTGCCTATGAGTTTGACCACCATCTTGGCGGCCAACGGGAAATAACTTTTTTTAATTTAGGTCTACCGAAATCTATCAATTCCTTGTGACAAGACCTTTCTGTGGGTACCATCCAATTTGACCTCTTGAACTTGATATTTGACCCACTTTTATATAAAATTATCACACTTTAACCTTTGCCATAACATTTGAACAGTTGGTTCTAGGGTTTTTATTCTTCATATGTGTATTCATTGTGACATGAACTTTCAATGGAATAAATATTAGACATTTTTACCTTGACCTTAGAGCTTAAACCACTTTAACTTTAACCATAGCCAAAGTCATAACTTTTTCACAGTTAGAACTAGTCTATGTGTTCCTTGTGAAAAGACCTATTCATGGAGTTTGATATGCATTTGAAAAATTCAAGTTATTCAACCATCGATATTAGCTGCCATAGGGGGATCAGTGTTTCACAAACATATTTAGCTGTTAATGAAAAAAAGACTAGGGGTTAACAACTGTTTGATGACTCATATTTTCAGGAATTTAAGCCATAATAATACAAGTAAAGTCACATTAACATCAACTTTCATTTTTCTGTCAGTTTTATGAAAATTCAACATGCAATTGATAATGTGTGACACACAGGAATAAGATGAACATATACATTCAATGAGATGAACTTTATACACAAATTATATTTTATTTAAGATACTACATTATTGAAATACTGTAAAAAATGATTTGATCATTTGAAGAGTATTGAAAGCAATGCACTATACGAAAATCAAACATGATTTTGTTTCTTCATATACACTTTTGATGTAGAGAAATGATTTTTAAAGAAAGTGAATTTAACAGTTGTACAATATGAAAGTGAAGTATTCAAAATATAGACTATTACATAGTAAACAAATATAATTCATATAAATATTTCAATCTGCATTACTGTGAAATCACAAATTTTCATGGGGGTTTCATTTTTGTTTTTGAGACTCACAAAATCATGTCCATCACCAAATGTTAAATGATACATACAAACAAAAGTACTTGATAATTCTTAATCCATGAAATACAGCATACAAATCAGTTACCATGATGAAAACAAATCTTATTTTGTTTGATGAATTATTCATCAATAATCTTCCCTCTGATTTTACTTATTTCAGTTTCTTTTTTGGCTTCCCAGTCATCATTTTCTGTTATCTTGTTTTTCCTGCTCATTCTGGAGAAAAAAGATGTTATTTGCTGCACGGAGAGAATCTCTTCATACGAAAAGCGCCTTGTACCATCTGCTCTTCTTTCATACATCATAGACTCAGAAAGTAGAAAGGGATCCTCCTTTTTTCCAGTTTGGAGTCCAACATTAAATTTTTGGAGCAAAAACTCTCGCTGATTTTCATTAAATCTCTTTGAACATCTCTCTTCTTTCAGAGCCCAACCTAAAGTCAAATCACTCTCTGAGGTCCGTATCTCTGTGTCTGCAGTCAAAGATAATTTCAAGTTTAGCAGTTCAGAACTGGTTATTTTCTTGATGTATTTTGTTTTGGTAATATCAGATATGGAGCTGGAACTCAGTTCCAATTCAAGGCTACATTTTCCAATTAAGAGGTGGTTGGATAACTCATCTGTTGAATTAAACGCTGCAACACATCCCTCATTTGGACACTGAAAGGTCTCTGGCTTTGGGGTTATGCTGTTGGTTTTTACAATATGAAAACCGACATCCTCTGGTTTCTCCAAAGTTGTTAAAGGCATTGGAGTAATTCTGGGAATGGCAGCATTTGGGACTAATAAGCCTACAATTAAAGAATAATACATGTACAAGAAGAATTTTTAGTGACTCCTCCCTATTTTTGTCTTTTCTTGGTTATCTCCCCTTGGGAAGAGACTTGCCCCTTCATTTTAAAAAATAAAAATTCCCTTTTAATCAAGGATGCTTTGTATCAAGTTTGGTTAAAATTGGCACATTAGTTCTTAAATCTTGAGTAGAAGCAGAAAATAAGAAAAGATATGTAATCGTTTACATGAAATGCTCCTATAATTTCAAATTCATGCATCAATGATAAAATTTTAAACATTTACTGTTGATGATTTGTTTATGAGAAGCGTTATATTTACAATGTTTACCTGAGCCAATACCATATGCTTTCCAAACACGTAAGCCCCCTTCCTCAAATGCAAAGTTGGAATAAGAGCTAATGGCAGGTATGGGCTTGAATGATGTCTTCTGTGAAGCAATTTCTGAAACACTAACCCTGTACTTCACATTCTTCGCCGTTTTCTCAATTGCCTAAAATGAATAAATGATTTTAGTTTTCCCTTTTTGAGGTTACTTAAATATTTGAATGGTAATAATTTTTAAGTATCATGAATTTCAGCAAAGAAATTATCTTATTAGAAAATCATTGAGATTTCTAACCTCTTTCATTGAATGTGCTGTTAGAACATCATGTCCCTGATTTACAAAGCGGCGGATAGCTGCTTTCAGTGTTGCTCCAGTCCTGTCACAGGGGCCCTTGCCGTTTTGTGCTTCGCAGAAGTTGAAGGAGCGGACCTTGCCATAAGACTTCAGGACAGCCATCATCTCTGTAGACTTATAGCAGCCTGCATTGTCAGACCAGAGATGGAAAGATGAAATTGATGCATCAATTGACTGAATGTTGTCCATTACATCAATGATGATGGCTGCAGTTGTCATGCTGTCCTGTGATATCTGGCTTTGAAAGATATGAACAAAGCCTACACTCTCAATGCAAGTTTCTGTCTTGTGGAAAGCCTTGTTATGTGCCAAGGTAGACCCCTTTTCCCGAACCAATCACTCTGGTCTTCCCTGTATTTTCTTGGTAAATATTTCATTGACCAATCACATATCAAAAGCACTTCATTGGACTGCATTGTGTTAAAGAGATCAGACTTTGCTACATCCTGGTTTCTGCACCGAATAAGATGGCGTTTCAGGTTTGTGATACTTCGAGTAGCATTTTGGAGTTTGAAAAGTAAATCACTCAGAAAATCCATCAAGCCATGATTGTTGGAACACTGGATGGTCTTCATCAAAGAAGAAATTGCATCCTTCATTTGTTCACAGGTCACACAAACTAGATCATGTGGATGTTGGCAGGTGGCAGCAAATTCAGGATGAAGTGGATCACTGAGGGCATAGGTCTGGCAATGGTCCGCAACTTTGCTGTCTGGGGAGATGTGTGTCTAAAATGAAAATAAATCCTTTAAAAAACTGAATTTCTGTAAATCACTGAGCTTAACACATTTTGTCTAGTTTAACAGACCAATTAACATATGCACACTACATGTAATCATCTATGATATCTTGTCTTTATTTTTGATTACTTATATAATACCTTGAAATCTGCACGTAGATACTGTTTACATTGGAGTAATAAGGCACTGAAGTCTTTTTTCTCATGTTGGTTTAGTAGCTGGTATTTCAGGAGGTCCTCCAAAGTGTCCAAAATAGTACGAAATGCTCGACCTCCCTCAGCAATGAAGTAGTCAACGCCCTCAAGACTGGTTCTTATTTGTGCTCCACACTCAGACAGTATCCTATACATTGTGCTGTCACC
Organism: Saccostrea glomerata; assembly: GCA_003671525.1. Lineage (NCBI taxonomy): Eukaryota > Metazoa > Mollusca > Bivalvia > Ostreida > Ostreidae > Saccostrea > Saccostrea glomerata. Next base: position 991,457 of record PRKT01000153.1, on the reverse strand, counting down.
TAAAAATGTCAAAATATTGCATTATTTGCAAGATATATAATTTTGTGCGAAGCATATTTTGCACATTTAATTTTAGTAAACATGTATACCGTATAACGGGTATTTTCTGCGGTTGTCCAATTTTTGCGGAATTTTGCGGATAGGACAAATCCGCAAAAATTACAATAGCAAATTATATAAAATATACCTTCGGGTATTTTATACATGCATGTATGTATATATATATACATGTACTTATGTAATAATAAGTATCTATATTATTTTTGAAGAAAGTAGTAAATCTTCAAATAATATAATGTATAACAATTTTTAAAAAAATATGTATCTTTACTAACCAAGAGGTGAAATGTTATTTTCAGAGCAGTATCCTTTATACTGTTGAATAACATCACTGGATCCCATGCAACGAATCACATTTGGCATTTCATAAGTTGTTCCATCTGATAATTTGATTTTTCTTTCTCCATACGGTAGATCACAAATAACATGAGGGGAGGTGATAAAATCAAGGAAGCTGTCCAACTTCACAGGATCCATTCTTTTTCTTGTAGAAGTGATATTCACCGGAAGACCAGGGCCAACACTCTTTGCATGATTCTTCGCAGCATAATACTTTGATTCTGTTACATCTGGTAAAAGGGATTTGGCCTCTTTGAATGATAATGTTTGCGTAAAAAAGAGAGAATTTGTCGTCTGTGGCGCCATGTTTCTGAAGTTTGATATGCATGGATAAGTGGTCCAAAACTACCCTCAGGTATAATGCTGGGTAAAACATTTGGATTCTCGTCAGACTCAGTGAGACTCTTTACTATTTCCTCGGCATTCTTCGGAAAAATAACAGCAATCACTTTGGCAATTATATTTCTAAATCGTTTGATGTAATATGATTTCGCTGATTTGGTGTAAAAGTCCCACTGGTATTTCCTATCCTCTGAAAATTCCCTTTCACCAATTCTCCTCAAATATGCATTCAGGTGTTGAATTTCATGACTTAAGGTGAAACTCTGGCTTGAGTTCTGTAAAAGACAATGTATGTTTTTAGATTTTAATAATACGAGACTTCATTTAAAAGTTACAATTTTGGTAAAGGACTCAATGCTTATGCCAAATGTCTGACTGCTTGATGTCCAAGAGTTAAAGAGAATTTTTAAAGATTGCATTAATTTAGTGGTTTTAGACCCACCCCTCATACCTTAGGGTGAAAAGGGGCAGGGACCATGAAATGCACAATTTTTATTCCCCTTGACCCATGGATGCTTCATCCAATATAAAAAAAGTGAGCAAGCTCACATACCCCACTCTCCCCAAAAAGTCAAAATGCTGAAATTCTCAGAAAATTAAGGAATCTGAATTTCCTGGAAATATGCACATCTACACATTGTGTCCTAGTAATATCTGTAAAGTTTGCTGATACATGTATTGTGTGTAGCAAATTATGAGGAGCTAACAAAAAAACAGGACTGACTGACTGATGGACAGATCAACAAGAGGCCCATGGCCATATCCCCCACATGAGCACTGTGGCTGGGAAAAAGTAGAAATTGGTTTATTATTGAATAGTTTATATCCAAAGGTGGTCCCATCGCCAATCATTGCTTTGCTATTCTTGATAAGAAGATTTTAAAAGAATTTTCTATTATATGTCTACATAAAAATTTGATTGGTCATTGTGGCCTCACCATACCCCCCGGGGGTCAGGATTTGAACAATCTTGAATCTACACCACCTGAAGATGCTTCCATATAAATATGATCAATTATGGCTTTGTCATTCTTGATAAGCTGATTTTTAAAGAACTTTCCTCTATATTTCTATGTAAAACCTTGGTCGGCCATTTTGTTCTGCCCTACCCCCCGGGGTCATGATTTGAACATACTTGAATTCAAACTACCTAAGGTTGTTTCCCCATAAGTTTCCTCTTTCCTGTCACAGTGGTTCTTAAGAAGATTTTTAAAAGATACCACTAAATTTTCATTAATTCCCAATTATCTCCATTGAAAACAGGCTTGCCCTTCATTTGAACAAACTTAAATCCCCTTCATCCAAGGATGCTTTGCGGCAAGTTTGGTTGAAATTGACCAAGTGGTTCTTGAAAAGTGTACAACGACAAGAATGTCAAAAACAACAACAACAACATACAATGGACAAATTGTTACCAGAAAAGCTCAGGTGAGCTAAAATATTATTGGGTATAAAAATTGGATGAGTTTTGCTGAGAAGAAGCTATAATAATGATCAAATGCTAATGCACAAATTGCATGACAATTGACAAAAACAGATAGCAAAAGGTCACCTGAGGTGACCTAAAAATATATATTATACTAACCTGAGAAAGGCATTCCATGTCACTTTCAATGGAACTCTGAGTCATGCTACTTTCCAAGGAAGTCTGAGTGAGGATATCTTCCATAACCTGAATTCAAATTATTAGATTTATATACATGTACTATATAATTATGAATATCAAAAATGCTTTCGTAAAGATGTTAATATTATTATTTACAAGACGCCAATACACCACATCGCTTACCTGAGCACCAAGGGTAGGACTAGCATAAAATGGATTTTTATTGTAAAGTTTAAATCCAAAAGTAGTACCATGGCCAATCATGGATTTGCTATTTTTTTTAAAAATGATTGAGAAGATTTTTTAAAGAATTTTCAAACATATTTCTATGTAAAACTTTGGTTGGCCATTTTGGCCCCGCCCTACCCCCTGGGGTCATGATTTGAACAAACTTAAATCTACACTACCTGAGCATGTTTCCATACAAATATGATGAATTATGGCTTTGTCATTCTTGAGAAGAAGATTTTTAAAGAATTCTCCTATCTATTTCTATGAAAAAACATTGGTCGGCCATTTGGCCCCGCCCTACCCCTGAGGGTCATAATTTGAATAAACTTGAATCTACACTACCTGAGCATGCTCCCATATAAATATGATGAATTATGGCTTTGTCATTCTTGAGAAGAAGATTTCTAAAGAATTTTCCTATCTATTTCTATGTAAAACTTTGGTCCGCCATTTTGGCCCCGCCCTACCCCCGGGGGTCATGATTTGAACATACTTGAATTTAAACTACCTGAAGATGTTTCCCCATAAGTTTCATCTTTCCTGGCACAGTGATTCTTGAGAAGAAGATTTTTAAAATATACCACTAAATTTTCATTAATTCCCAATTATCTTCCCTTGAATAAGGGCATGGCCCTTCATTTGAAGAAACTTGAATCCCCTTTACCCAAGGATACTTTGTGGCAAGTTTGGTTGAAATTGGCCCAGCAGTTCTTGAGAAGAGGTCGAAAATGTGAAAAGTTTACAGACAGACGGACAGACAGCTAGACAGACAGACAGACGCCGGACAAAATGTGATCAGAAAGCTCACTTGAGCCTTCGGCTCAGGAGAGCTAAAAATAGAAAAACGATTAAAAAAATATTTTTCATCGGAATAGATTTTTTTGAAAATGAATTTGATTAAAAACAAACAGGGATTACTTGTCAAGGACAGGTCAAAGTAAGAGACAAGTTGAGACATGAAGAGTAATGTATACATGTACTGAGTATTTAGCCAATATGCATCTGTCAAGCATTCAGATTCAATTAATCTGAGGCTATTATGGATTAAATACATGTATCTTTAAGATTTAGTCAATTGCTCACAATTATCAAATGCAAGACTTACTGTTTCAGGTGTCTCTTTACATCCTGAATGGAATAAGGGATCCTGTAAATACATTAACAGTCTACAAATAAGCAACGAACAAAAGAATTGTTTCTGGTTTTTTTTCCATTTAAAGTTTAGAATTTTTTTTTTAAAGATTCCTTATGTTTCCTCTGCTTGTAAAAGTAGATTGGTACAATTTCAAATACATTTATATGTGCAATGTCATGACATTAAATTTAGGGTGCAAAATTGGGGTTTTCTTTAGCATATTGTTGCTAGATTTCTTCAAAGATTTATCAATGCTTATATTTAAAACTAAAAAAACATTTCCTCATTCAAATTCAACATCTTTATGATATGAAAAATCTGATATTTTATGCACATACATGTATTGATTTATTAATAGTTTTAAATATAATCCCTAGGTATAATGCTCTCAAGATGCAGATTTTTACAGAATATATCCAATCATTTAGCGAGGGGCATGCTCTTGAACCTTCTCACTGAATGCCATGCATTCAATTCATGAAAAGGAAGGGTTGTTCTTTAGACTTGGGGTGGGGAATTTCGGCACCTATAATAAATTGATGTAATCCCACAATCATTTTGGTCTTGCTTCTAGTGTCCTTATTGGAAGAGCAATCCCAAATCCTGGTTCTTCTACTTTTATCCCAGGTACTATTTCAACTCTTAGGGGCAACATAATCCAAGATTCCTCTGACTCTAACCCCTGCTTTTATATTGTGACTTGTGCAGGGGAGATCTCCCCTGCACAAGTCACAATATAAAAGCAGGGGTTAGAGTCAGAGGAATCTCGGATTAGGGGCAACACTGAGATGCAGTCAAATAATTTGCAAGATAAATCCCTGTAGTTACCTTATCACTTGGTTGCTCCCTTGTTTCTGAATGGAAACACCCGTGCATGTTAATGCTGGTCTCATCTTCTATCTTTTTATGTACTTGCATTCGTAGCTGTAAATTGATAAACATGTCAGTAAAAATATGATACATGAATGAAAATTAAATAAGAATTCAAAATACTATTTTATAATTGCTGTGTAATTTTTTTAAATGTTAAAAAAATTGTTGATAACCTAAATTGCAAGGTAAAAAGGTACATATAGCACACTTAGTTTTGAAAATATTTCATTGACAATATGTCAAAAGGATTTGACTTAAATTCCATAAGCATGCAATGACAATGTAGATAGACCTCTGAGTCCCATAACAGAGATGGACATGACCTATACAATATAGTGCAGTTACAATGATCACTATTTTCTAGTGATGGCAGTTTGTAACCGGTTAATCTATTACTCGGTGAGATCAGCGATGGAAATTGGTATAAAATTTGTAATGGGTTACTCACAAAAAACAAAATACATGTACATGTATATGTAAAATTGAACTCAATGATCTCAAAATTCATTTTTAGAAAATATGTTTCTGCACATATACAGGGTTATGATAATTAACCATATACAGCCGCTGATTTGGAGGTAGCTATATATATATATGGCTTTCCGGATAGAGACCATGGGGTAATTGGTCAGTTTTGAGTAAAGTGTTAATTACTGTGAAAACATTCATGTTGTTACCCTGATAGTACTGCAGTTTTTTAATACATGTTATTACAAATGAATCCCTCTAAACTCTGTAAATTGGTATGTTAGTGGTTTTCAGATATTTATCCCATCAAATCATTAAAAAATTTTATTTGAATCAAGGGTGCTTTTGTGACAACACAGAATAAACTTGTGTGACATCGACTTTAAGAGAATTATCAATGATTTTCTTAGACCTAATGTTTTTTGTTTTTTTTTAATTCTTGTCCACTGAAATTTATATAAAAATAATGCACCCTTAGTTTTCTGATCTGAGGAAGTAAAATATTAAAAATCCCTGTCATTTCAATTTTTCACTCTTTTTGTGTTCACAGATAGAGCTACTTAAAAACAAATGGGTATGCAGTGAAGCTATTAAATCTATATTCCTTAATTATCAGGCAAAATGTTGGGAAAAGGTGCTATACATGTACCTTCTTGTAAATTTATTTATAATGAACCTAAGTTACCTTGTCCTTGACTGATGCTGAACACTCCTTGTTGGACAAATGATCTTCCCCTTCTTCGTGTTCTTCTCTTATTTTCTTTAAACACATGGTGCAGCATGCTACAATAAATTGTTTATTTTTTTTAACAATTCAATTTTTTAAGCACATTAAACAAAAATGAGTTGTTAAAGCCATTTAAGCGTATAATTTAACAGTGCATACATGTTACTATATTTTGTATGTAATTGACAGGTCTAAAAGACTAACTTAAACAATAATTGGATAAACTCTTAAAAGATATTTGATTTGAAATCATAAACATATTATGACTAAGCAATCCAAATTGTGCCAGTTCATACAGTACTGTACACACCACTAACATGAATAATTTATTAATATGGTATGAATCTATTGATTTCTTTTTTATCACTTGAGAGTGATTATATATACAGAGAATTCAGAAACATATTGATACACCTTATAAAATCTTGTTTTAATCCATCGATCTACTCTAACTTTGAAGAACAAATATAATATCACATACAGTATTAACCCTATGTAGGTATATTACTTACGCGTATTTACAGGTAGTGTTATACCAGCTTGACCAGTCAAATGAATGATATCGCTCTCCTTTAAACCCCTGCTGGCACATTTCATATGTGTTCTACTTGAGAGAGATCTAAGTCCATCTTCACTGGTGTGATCAATATGTGGATGGGAACTAAGAAGGCTGGGGATTTGGCAAAGCTTCCTTCTTGATCTCTTCGTATTTAATTTCAGATAAAAGTTAAAATGACTAGTGCATATTCGGTAGTCATTGTATTTAGCAAATGCAATGCACGGCTTAAGACCCACTTCTGACAAAATAACATGAACTTGTTCAATACTGAAATTCACAAGTTCATTAATGTCTTCAGAACAATCAATTTCACCTCTCCCAAGAAAGCTGCACTGCATGATATTGTGTCAAAAGACATAAAGTTAACAATGTTAAATCTTGAAAATACTGTAAAAATGAACTCCAGCCGACATGTTTCAAGTAATATTGTTTTCACCTCCTTTCACTGTTGCTACTAGAGAGTCTTACAAAGGGCAATACTAGTAACTCCTTTGTCAAATACCCCTTTTTTTTAAATTTTCAAATGCATTTTATTTCTTTATATCGAAAAACACACATCCAAAATAATCATAAATGAATAAACAAGTATGTTTGCTTTTACAATATTGTCAATATTTTAAAAACCTATCTTGGGATATTTCATAAAATGGCACTAAAATCTTGGATATTTAGTCTTTTTGATAGAAGTTAAAAAGGGGGGTAACTAATTTTTTTTTATCGTAAAAACAGACATTAAGAATGAAGCAACATATTTTTTTCCTTATACTTCACATATGGTTCTTACAATTTAATGCATTTAATTCAATGGTAGGGCATTTCATATACTGAGCATTTGAAGTCAAATTTTGAGAAAATTGGTCATGTCAAACATGGAGAATGGACACAAAATGTGTTAGGGGGCCATAACCTGGAGTACTGTAAATCACTTTTTATTTGCGAGAACTTTATTTTCGCGTAATTACGCGAGACAGTGTGCTCGCGAAAATTTAATTCTCGCGTATAGAAGTATTCCTTAAGATTATATAGAGCAAGAACCACAATTCGTGAAAATTTTGTCTCGCTTATCAAGAGTCAATGACTATCTTGCGAAAATAAGGTGTCGCGAAAATTTAGTGATCTGCAGTATATCTCACCACCCAAATTTTTTAATATATATAATTAATCTCATACACATTCTTAATTTTTCCATATATGTTTTATTAAAATCTGTGATATTCGTTTGAACGGCGTCCGAGGTCCTTACAGAGAATGACTCTTAATATTTTAATAGCATTTCACACAAAATAAATTAAAAAAATTTATTTCATCTTAAAGTTATTGAAACTAAAAATTTTTGGATGGGTTTGATTGACACTTCCTTATACTCTCACAAATTTTACTTTTATTCTTAAAATACTTCGGAAAAGTGGCAATGCTGTTGAGTATTAATGAAAAATATTAAAACGTTAATTCAGAAAAATAATCATATTCAGAGTAGAAATTTTAGAAAGCAAAACCCCTGCACAAGTATCGTCTTTCTGCGCTAAATGTTGCGTACAGAGTTAAGCAAATTGATCACACTCACACAGTTTTTGTAAAGAGGGCACGAGCTCTGTTATTGTTTATGTTTACGATTCACCGGGAGCGTTCAATTGTTAAAGTCTGCTCGCCACAACTGCACGGACTGACAATATATACTGTGCGTATGTTTTGCTTTCGAACATTTCTACTCTGAATTTTCTGGATTATAGTTTTAATATTTTTCATTTATACACAAATTGCCACTTTTCCTAAGTATTAAGAATAGGTAAAATTTGTGAAAGTGCAAGGATATGTCAATTAAACCCGTCTAAAAATTTGAATTTTAATAACTTTTTAATTAGATGCAATTAGATTTTTTGTGTGAAATTCTATTACAATATATAAGTCGCAAAATTATACAGATAATATTAACTTCAAATCTGTGTCTATTTTTTTCCATTAAAATTTTTACTCTGAATTTAATAGATTCAATCTATATTATCAAAACCAAACGCTGTGTTGTACAATTTATAAAATATGGACGTGGAAATATCGGAAACCCATTTATATGTTGTAAATCCTTTGCTCTATACAAAGATCATATGACCTTTGAACAGGTTGAACATCTATATCTTACCATCCAATCATTTAAAGTCATGCAATAAATCCCGTTTTGCATACAACATGTACAAGTTATCCCACGATTCCAACTATAGCTATCGTCCCTGGCATACCCAACAAACCAGACATCTATTTCTTAAATTTTCCTTTCATTGTGATATAAAATTGTAAAATTTTAATGTAGTTTTTAAAAATATTGATTTAAATTACACAAGGTCTCTCATTTCAGTAGTCCCTGTCCACTGACGGCAGACACAAAGACAATCGCACGTGTTTTACATGCATATCAGACTTCCTTAGCTCATGACCTATCGCTTGACAAAATTAACATTCCTGTTGAATTATCAAGAAATCAATTCACGTAAACATTCATTTTTTTTTTCTATTCATAAGGCCTCTGTATGAGGTTTTGCAGAGTTCCATCACGGAGGTTCAAAAGTCCAGAGACCAAGTACGATTACACCAAGTCTCTAGTAGAATGATTATTTACTAAGGAGTGATGTATCACTGTCTAATAAATAGACCCCAAACATTTATTTTATAACTTTTATTTCAAGTATCTATCGACAGAAAAGTGAACACAAAAGATATACCTTTTTAAAAAGTAAAGTAAAAGATTGATTGTATATTGTTTAACGTCCCTCTCGAGAATTTTTCACTCAGATGGATACTCCACGACTTGCCGGTCAAGAGCTGCAAATTTTGTCTTATACCCGGTACTGGGCCATTGAGCAGGGAGAATCTTTTTTGTACCTGGTCCTAATGAGACAATGCGACACTGGAACTCGGTTTATATGGTCTCATCCGAAGGACCGGTCTTCACGTCCCACAATGGGATTCGAACCCGTGACGTAAGGATCAACTCCTTACTTTGCGACTCTAGAGCATGGTATTTATTGTTTATAAATGTATTTATTACGGCTATTAATAGAATATACTTTTTAGTGATACCAATTTCAACGTCAGCCGAGAAAAAAAAAACGGGCAATTTTTTTTCTTTGGATATATTGAATGTATTAATTTAGAATGAATTTAAAAAAAGAAAAATAATGCTGAAAGATACGTACATATTCTCCACAGTTATCAATTCATATACTAAGCGTTATCCGTCGTCATTCATTTTTCAACCGTTGTGATGTTATTCTAAGCTGGGCGTGGCTTTGTACACTGTTTGCCCTTATTGTCACATTCAAATCCACTCATACTTTATGAAGGATGCTGCTAAAATATCAAAATTTAACAAAACAAAACAAGAAAACCCACATTAACTCATTATTTTATTGATTATTTCGTCTGATTCTAGATTGAATTGATAGAAGATTTGTTCTCTGCAGAAGATGGCCGCCAGTACAACTAAAGCACAAGACGTTATTCTGTGTCACCTCTGTGACAGAAGACCCGCCCTTCTTCACTGTAATCCCTGTCAGGTCAACTTATGTGAAGAATGCGTCGGAAAACATTATATGACGTCATCATCCTCTAATCACGAGATTGTTAAATACCGAGAGAGAAAATTCCATCTTTCATTTCCAAACTGCAAAGCCCACAGTGACGAAAAGTGTACTGTTAAGTGCCAGGTCTGTAATGTGGAGGTTTGCTTCAAATGTCTTAGCGGGGACCATAATGGTCATACAATTATTGAAATCAAGGACATTGTTGATGGAAAGCAAAAGATGATAGAGAAAGACACAGCTTATCTAAAAGAAGATATCATTCCAAAATTTGAAATAGCAGATACAGAATTAGAATAAAAAATTGCAGCCTTTAATGCTAAATGTGACGAATTAGAACAATCAGTCACAAAACATGCGCAAAAATGGCAGCGATGCATTAAAGAAATCGTAGCGAAAAAGAAGAGAGATATTGCAGAAATGAGAGGAAATGGCATAAAGAAATTAAAAGAATACCAAAAAGAAATAAAAAATAATCTTGGTAGCCTAAATGAAATAGCTCTTCACAACGAGCAAATTGTTCAGTTCACGCCAATGGACGTTAGTCACTTCACAAAATATGAAAGCAAAACTCAGATGTATCTAAGATTCCCTTACATATAGAAATGGAACTACCATGTTTCGTCTACAAGTACATAGATAAAGAAAAAACTTTACCAAGATTTTGGAAAATTAACAAAACCCAAGATCCATACAAAACCGATCCACAGTGCAGACGCATCCAGTGAGCTGCTCGACAAAGCTGTAGTAATTGCATCCTTCAATACTTGAATAACACGGTTGAATAGGATGGCTTGTCTAAAGGAGGTGTGGGTTACCGGAAAGAATAAAACAATAACTCGTATCAACATAGAAGGTTCTGTGCAGGAGACTGTAAGCTCTACATGTGATGATTTTCAGTTTCAAATGAAGGACATCTGCTGTACACTGATACAGTTAATCGAGAAATTAATGACGTCCACAAGACAGCAGCACAGATTACAACACCACAGGGATGGAAACCAGTAGGACTGTGCTGTACACAAACAGGTGACTTACTGGTTAGTATGTACGCATCTAATTATGAACAACATTATAAAATTGTCCGTTATGAAGGTCAAACAATAAAGCAGGAGATAGAAAAGGACAACCAAGGTAACCCACTATATAAAGCAGGAGAAAACATGTTCTTCGTGACGGAAAACAATAACGGGGATATATGTGCCTCTGATTGCAATGCTGTTATAGTTGTCGTGGTGAACAAGGCTTGAAAACTACGGTTCCGATATAAAGGACAGCAGACGATGAAGAAGAAGTTTGAACCTTCCACTATTGTCACAGACTCCGTTAGTCGTATAATAGTACTGGATTACGGTAATTCCTGTACCCACATCATTGATCAGGACGGTCAGTTTCTCGGTAGTCTGGATTTCTCTGGCCCACTGAGTCTGGACACACTGGGACGACTGTGGGTTGGGAATTATGAAAGTAGAATTGTGAAGGTCTTCAAATACAATGTATACAGAAAAAAATGATTTGATTTCTATAGTACATCTGCTTGCAAATATTAAAGAAATATTCATACATTTTGGGTTTTTCTTATTAAAATAAAATGTTTGAGTGTAGTACTAGTATTTAACTTATCCATATTTTTATAGAAAACTATGTTAAATAGGAAGTTATATTATCTCATTAAAATACTAAAGATGCAAAAACGTACTAAGATATAAATATGATGGAGATATTTCAATGTTTCAATAATTCAAAAATCATAAAATCCGAATAATTCTTTAAAAATAAAAGAAGTATTGTTTTATGTTTAATTATCAATATTCTTGTCATGACATCAACATAATATCTAAAGAGATGAACTTTGCTTTAACAATCTGAATTTTTTTATTACCATAATTTGTCTAACAAATATTTCTGAAGTTAGAGGTGCAATCTTCATTCAGAATAGTTGTGTAACTTTATTAAGTGTCTCTTTACTGATTTCCAGGATATGATTCAGATATCACCCAAATACCCGCAGTTAATGGAGAAAGACAGTTAGAAGGACACTTTATCTGATTTTTTTAAAAAGTTGTAACATTAAAAATCCTTTCTCTTTGCGCACAATGGAAAAAAAATGATTAGAAAATTTTGATACAACTTTCAGTAAAAGAGTCTCCCGAATATTAATAGATTTGGGCATGTATGTCTACAAAAAAGCCAGAAGCCTTTTTTAAATATAAATCTAAACATAATTTTTTGAGAGGAGAATGTATCCTTCTTGTATAAATTGTCATGGAATTGAAACCTAGGTTGTATCCATACATGTAGTATCCATTGTAATTATATGTCAAGCCATTTTTGATGTCACAATTACATGTATTGTGAATTTGAAACAGTTACATGTATTAGGGTAGTATAATTTAGACTGGCAATTTTTCAAACCTTTTAAAATTATAATATTTAAAATTATGATATTTAAACAGCGGATTCGTTGTTAATTATAACTTTGCTGTTTCATTTTTTAAGGTTCTATAAGGTTTCAATATCCATACCATTGTATGTATTTGTACATAATATTGTCTCAATATATTGCCTATTAAATTAGAACAAGCCTGAACATTTCCCATTCATTGAACATATCTTAATTATGCATATGTCCTGATGCATGACCATGTAAATGTTCAAACACTGATTTACCAAGAAAATTTGTTTTTTCCTGATTCTTAGGTGGAGATGTCCTTCCTTGTATTCACGGAAGGTATTTGAATTTGAAAACCCAACTTAAGTTTTCTCTTTCTTTAAAGAGAAATATTTTCTTTTCATGTAAAGCAACCCGACTTAGCTAATTTTTATGTTAATTCTAAAGGCAAACTTGATTATTGGATTAATGAAAAAAACTATACAAAATATTTGCGTGTAGAAGGCGGGACAACTCTAAATACAAAACAAAACTTTTCAAACCGAAAGTTGAACTTTGGAACAGGCTGATATCGAAAATGAAAGAGGTAATGGTTTTGTTTTACACTTGTATTTATTACGTCGGCTATTATTAGAATTTACTTTTTAGTGATGTTATCCATTGTTGACACATTATATTGACCGAGGCGAAGCCGCGATAGCTGGGGATAACAATTTCACCGTTAGCCGAAAAAAATCCATTGGCAATAATTTAAAATGAATTCAAAAGAAAAAAACTAATGCTGAAAGATACGTGCATATTCTCCAGAGTAATTTATATACTAAGCATTATCCGTCGTCGTGCATATCACATTTTCCAAGCGTTACGGTGACGTATCCAGAACTTGTTGTGGTTTTATACACTGTTTGCCCTTATTATCAAATTCAAATCCACTCAAAGTTTATGAAGGATGCAAAAATATCAAAATTAAACAAAACAAAACAAAGAAAACCCAAATGAATTAATTATGATATTGAGTATTTCGTCTGATTCCAGATTGGGTAGATAGAAGATTCGTTCTCTGCAGAAGATGGCCGCCAGTACAACTAAAGCACAAGACGTTATTCTGTGTCACCTCTGTGACAGGAGACCCGCCCTTCTTCACTGTAATCCCTGTCAGGTCAACTTATGTGAAGAATGCGTCGGAAAACACTATTTGACGTCATCGTCCTCTCATCACGAGATTGTCAAATACAGAGAGAGAAAATACCATCTTTCATTTCCAAACTGCAAAGCCCATAGTGGCGAAAAGTGTAGTGTTAGGTGCCAGAATTGTGATGTAGAAGTTTGCCTCAAGTGTCTCAGCGGGGACCATAATGGTCATAGAATTATTGAAATTAAGGACATTGTTGATGAAAGAAATTGCGTGTGTTTAAAGACACGGTTTGTCTAAAAGACGATATCATTCCAAAATTTGAAAAAGCAGATACAGAAATAGAATCCAAATTAGCTGCTTTAAATGCTAAATGTGACGAATTAGAACAATCAGTCACAGAGCATGGGCGAAAATGGCAGTGATTCATTGAAGAAATAGTTGCGAAGAACAAGAAAGATATTGCAGAGATGAGAGGAAATGGCATCAGAAAATTAAAAGAATACCAGAAGGAAATCAAAAATGCACTTAAAAGCCTAAATGAAATAGCTCTACAGAACGAAAAGATTTTGCAGTCCATGGACGTTAGTCACATCACAAAATATGATTCCAACATTCAGAAGTATCTAAGGATTCCCTTACAATTAAATTGACCTGGAACTACCAGCTTTCGTTTCCAAGGACATAGATAAAGGTAATCTTTACCAAGATTTTGGAAAATTGATAGAACCCAAAATACAAATGGAAACGATCTACAGATCAGATGTATCCAATGAGCTTTTAGACAAAGCCATAGAAATCACATCCTTCCACACTGGGATAAGAGATTTGATGAGGATGGCATGTCTAAATACAGAGGAGGGGTGGGTAACTGCATGGGAAGAATAAAACCATTACTCGTATCAACATACAGGGCTCTGTACAGGAGACTGTTACCCCTCTGAATATACCCTATGACATTTCAGTCACAAACGAAGGACATCTGCTTTACACTGATTCATTAAATAAAGTAATTAATGATGCCCACCAGACAACAGCAAAAGTCACAGCTCCACAGGGATGGGAACCGGTAGGACTGTGTTGTACACAATCAGATGACGTACTGGTCAGTATGTGTACATCTGATGAAGAACATTATAAAATTGTCCGTTATGAGGGTCACACAATAAAGCAGGAGATAGAGCAGGACGAACAAGGTAAACCACTATATAAAGGAGGAGAAAACATGCTCTTTGTAAGAGAAAACAACAACGAGGATATTTGTGCATCTGACGTCAATGGTGAGATAGTCGTTGTGGTGAATAAGGCAGGAAGATTACGATTCCGCTATAAAGGACATCAAACGATGAAGAAGCAGTTTAAACCTACCAGTATTGTCACAGACTCCGCGGATCGTATAATAGTAAGTGATGAAGGCAATTTCTGTACTCATATCATTGATCAGGACGGTCAGTTTCTCCGTCGTCTGGATTTTTATGGAGCACTGAGTTTGGACTCACTGGGAAGACTCTGGGTGGGGGAGTATAAGAGTGGAAATGTGAAGGTCATCAAATATACAAAATAAATTGATTTCTATAATACAACATGTTAGCTAAGCAAATACTAGAACAATATTGACATACTATGTAGTATTTAGTTAATTAAAATGTTTTAGTTTTTCATCAATCGTCATAATACGGGGAAAAATGTCTTAAAAGGTCTTAAATTAACTCATTTTAAAAAATATCGAAGATGCCACAATATGCTTTGATTTTGATATTCTGGGAATAAATCAACGTTTTAGTTATTAATTTAAAAAATCACAAAAACTGAACTGACAATTTTGAAAGTGTACATGTATTTATTTAAAACTTCTACTTATGAATATTTTTTCATATTGTGATGATAATATCTACAGAGGTCAACTTTGTGGAAACAATCCTAATTCGAATTTTAAAGTACTAAATTACAGTAATTGTTCTTATAGATGTTGCTGAAGTTGAAGATGGACTATTTATTCAGAATATTTGCAAAGTGTAACTTCGGATGTCACATTCATGTTTTGTTCTGATTAATAAATTTAAAATTGATACACTAAAGGATAGGGCTGTGTATTGTCATGTTGTAAATTTTGAATTTACCTTGTATTTACTGCCACCCGGTAAATTAAAAATTTACAACATGACAGTATTGAGCCAAAAAATTTCGATACGATACAATATATTCTATTTTATTTTATTTATTATAATTAACATAGAACCAATATTAGGTCTTACATGAAGCACCATCCAAAAGGAAGTGTAATTTTGAAAGAAACTTCTGATGAAACAATTTTTTTCTTCGGTAAAATCTTCCTCCAACCGCCCGCCTCTGGTCATTGAATTAAATATTATAATTTTAGCTACAACCAAAATATTTTTTTTTCATATGTAATGAGATTTTTCAAATATATTGTTGTATTTGTATGTTTAGAAACTGAAATATCGATTTTATCTAAGAAGCATGAAATCGTGTGATTAGAACAGATAAAGCTTGTCAAACTAAAGGTCCTGCATATTACCATTAGAATCTGCCCAAATTATGACATACAGAGAGGACGTGGAGGCGGAAGTATAGGTGGCTACGTTTGGTTATAACAAACGATGTATTTAGAAATGTAAAAATTTATAGGAATAACCACTTCCGTTCGATTGAGGGTGGTTTGGTTCAATAATTGCATTATAAAGTAGAAAAGGGAACCCCCCAAAATGCAATTTAGATAAATATATTATTTAAAGGGGGAAAGAGATTTTAAAGGTATTTTTCTTTTGGTCTCTTTTGATACATACACTGTATACTTTCTTATACTTTTTTGGCTCCTACACTTCTCTGTCAATAGGTAATAAAAGTTATAAAATAAATGATCGTGTTTGTATTTTATTTTATTCCACATTATTACATCACTTCCATTAAAAGACAAGACCATGTATACAGTGAGTATTAATAATGATAATACACACGTAATAAATAAATATATCTAAGGTTTGCTGTCATCTTTCTATGCTCTTGGTTTGGATGAAGGTGTCACATTTGGGATATTAAATAATTTCCTTACAAAGTACACTTGAAAACAAGACGTTGCTAAAATAGAAACAATCTGGAAAACGGACCAATACATGACATAAGCATTATTTCCGGTCAGTAAATACCAGTCCTTTATGACGTTTATTCTACTAGTTGCTTGGTGCAATCGTACTTGGTCTATGGACTTTTGAACCTCTGTGATGGATGTCTGCAAATAAGCAATGAGTTTAAAAATACAGAGGCATTTAAAATAGTGTAAAAATTAATTGTATAAGGATTTTGTAAGTTTTCATATAATTAAGTTCTACAATGTACTAGTACCCCTGTTCTTGTCAATTTTCATTTCTTTCAGACAGACAAGTTAGTGCAATTCCATCGCAACCTCATACCATCTAATCTTTATTCTTAATATTTACATCCACTTCAGATTCTAATAAATCAATACTTTTTATCAATCGACAAACGTCTGTTAGAACGTTTTTCACGTCACTTGTATAGATTTCTTATGTAATTTGCTTTTCATTCAATAGTACAATATTTAACCGACTTAAATCTTTACATTATCCAATTTTATATATTTTTTAAATAAAGATATAAATAAAATTGCCTTTTATTGTTAGTACCGGAATGAACAGTTGCAACTAATGCAGAAATAAATACATAGCAAAGAAAAGTAATACTGCACAATCACGTTTAGATGTCTCACCGTGAAATTTTGAACTGTTGTTTGCAATCCCTCTATTTCAGCTACATACTTGGTCCACTCTTCTTCAACCACCGTCACAATATAAATGTATACAAGCTTCGATAAAAATCTGCTATGAATATTTTGAACACATATCTGATAATTGCCTGGAATAAAAGAAAAAACAAGGACTTAATTGTTATTTTTATGCATATTACTATGAGAAGTAAATATATATTAATTGTACAAGAAGAAATATCCATTGGAAAAAACCAACAGTATGCATTGTTCAAATATATGTATGATGACTTTGTTCATTACCAAATCTGAGATTTAATTTTTTTTTATTTTTAAATCAACAACAACAACTCTAGATGACTTTCAAAAAGCAATGTTGCAAGTACATGTTTCCGTCTGATGTTTAATATCTACAGATCGACTCAATAAATACTTATTACAGACTATAAAGCATATATTGAATCCCTATTATATTAGTCATACCAGTTTCAGGAGCCGTGTATTCTATACTCCCCTCTGATTTGTAAATAATTTCTTTGATCATATTATTATAACCATCCTTCACATAAAAGTCTACTATACGATCACCGCCTCGAAGAACCTGTAAAGAGAATGCAAGAATCATGGAATATGATTTTCATTAGAGAAATAAATTAGTTCATATTTCTTTACCGGATGATAAAAATAAATTAAAACGTTCCAGGGAATTCTAGTATCCATAGATGATGGATGAACCTATCATCTGATATATGGACGTAGCAATGTGTCGCTTACTTTATAAGTAACACAATACTTGTATACTATACTTGTCAGCAAAGGTATCCGGATGCATGATCAACTATAAGTGTCTCACCTATGATGGTACCCTTGCAGACAGTGGAAAACATTCATATAAAGCTATCTTTTCATATAAAATTGTATTAATATATTAATTTTAGAGATTACGTTTCATTTCACTGCCCTAAAAGAAAGTGAACCCCCCAAATTAACAAATTCTGCTATTCTTTTATCAAGAAATAGTTTGTGTCCAAATTAGTTGAACGTTGTTAATCTACATATTCGAAAAGAAGCTTCAAGCACGTACATGTAGAAAGCATGTACGAACGACACGCGGAAACAGACGTTTTACTTTTGACCTTAGACAGAGTAATTAAGGTACTAGTATATCCTTAAAATCATTAATTTTTCGTGGTGTTTAGTTTAATTTTCGTTGTTTACGGGGTATGCAGAAACCAACAAATTCATTACCAACACGAAATCTAAAGTTCATATATGCATTACTACTACATGTAAACATTTTCTAACATAAAATCAAATTCCTACAAACCAATATTTTTCCCCAGCCTAGAAAATTTTACCCCACGAAAATATGTGTTTTTACAGTTAATATGTAGTATTAACATTACAATTAACTACAGTACTATATAGTATTTCCTTGTAACCCGATCTTTAGAATTTTGGAGTTAAACTTGTAAACCATGTAACTATACAATAGTACATGCATTTCATATGTATTGTCTACGCCAGATAGTGTTTCATGGTTTTTGCTTTTAGCATTTTGTATCTAACTGTACGTATATATGTAAGGCCCGCCTACCTCAAACGAAGCATAAAGATTAGCATTCTGTGCCACTCTTTGTACAAAACATTCCTCCTGGCTTGCAGGAACCTCTATTTTGAATTCATGCTGAGCCCCGGGGAGACCATCAAAGCTAAAATCCTCGGTGTTCTCCTCTGTAACTCGTTCTGGTATCACTTGGAGAAATAGATTCCAAAGACACGCCGTACCTAGCACGACATATGTTGAGAACATATTGTTTATCATCAGGACGGAAAATTTGTCATAGACTAGCGAGATAATCGATACATTATATCAAGTACAGTGACAACTCAGTTTAGGCTAGATTGTAACGATAAACGACCCTTCATTAAAAATTGACATATCAATAATCGAAATAAAGAAAAATACCCTTGCAGCTATAAGCATTTTAATATCTTATTGTAAATACATGTATGGTTAAAACTCAAGACCAGCTTCATTTTTTAGCCATTACCCTCCAGTGGTATTTCTGAAATCAATTTACATTATTTGGCTCATAACTTTTTTATCTTTTGCTGCTAAACACGTACAATTCCCGTTTGAGAAGCGGTAACGGATTCGGAACATCTATATAATTTTAATTAGATTGCATTTCCGATCGTTAATCAACAATTGAATTTATTGAAATGGGGTATACCTTTGCATCGTATAAAGTAAGATTTCAGATTAAACGGGATTAGACAAGATAGCTTTAACTTTCGTTTCGTTTCTTTGAAATGTTGATGAGTTTGATTTATACGAGAATCGTAGTGAACGATCTTTGAAGTTGCAATTCATTCCTTCACAGATAAGTGCTGGTAACAAAATATCTAAGAAGACAGAAGAAGCAAAAGTGTGGCCGGATTGTTGGATGACCAAATAAACCACACAAGTCAATCGCTGTGCAAGGGAGGGCGATGCACGGGATGATGCCGGTGGGACATTATCCCTAGTCAAAGTGTGAAAATTAGCGACATCAATCAACCTGTAAGAGATCTTTAAGGACCCACAGAATTTCGCCAAATTTTGCATATGTTTAGGAATCAATGTGTAGATGTGCATATAACCAGGGTATTCCGATTCCTTTGTTTTTCCGGGAATTTTAGCATTTTAAGTTTTGTGGGAGCGTGGGGTATATCAGCTTGCTCACTTTTTCTTTCATTTTTCTTTCCTCGACCCAACGAGTTGAAAACGATTGGTCTACCGTTTCTTCTTATTTCTTCTGTGGTAGAAACTTCAATATCAATCTCCTTCTCTATAAAGTCCTCACACAGTGACTTTAATTCCTCGTCACTTACATCTAGTGTTGCCTCTAAGCCTTATTCTTTTTTCCCTTTCTTTGCATTAGCTGCCTGATGTGTAGTCTGTTTTTTTTTGCTGGGTCTTGATTTCACATCTGGATTTTTATTTTGGAACCTCAAATGTTCATGCTCTATGACGATAATGAGAGGTACAACTATTCCCTGGAGGAATTCTGTTAAGCCGTGCCAGACCATAACACCTACAGTGCCATGAACCACGATTACATCAATAAAAACCTTTACCACCATCAAATTTACATCGAAAAAAGATCCATGATTCTGCCAAATTAGTAGTTTCCTAGTAATCGATCACTCTTATTGGCCATACTGTGAAGCAAAAAGCTTATATCCTTCAATATTTCATGATCGATATTCTCATCACCTGATGGATAACACTACCGAGCTTCTTCTTATCAATCTTCTTCAATAATGCATTTTCATGTTGATTCCAGAGAATCTGCCATTTCTTGAATATTATCCGCAGCAGTATCATCAATCAAGATGCTATGGACAGAAGAGAAGTCTGAGTTTGGCACATCTGTAGGCTTTACATGGTCACTTTTTTTTCTGAAGTCACTACAATTTTCATGTTTTTTTTTACACATGAGGAACTGAGTTTCCAGTGTCTTGAGCAAGTGTCTATACTGTTTTTTTTTTCTAGTATCTTCAGAGGACCTAATACGTAACGCATAGCTGAACCCTTTTGTCAGCTTAATATCGTGTTTTATGTGAGGCGACCTGTCTGACCTATACAGAAGTCTTTCAGTACTTGCAGTACTTTGATGATATCTTTATGATCGTCGTTGTCGAACTTGAGACCATCGTAAACAGATAATGCCTCTGCACTTAAGCATGTTAATAAATTTGCTACATGCAATTCATTATTCTTATATTTCAGTCCTGTTGTAATTTCATGGTTCTCCGATACCCTTTTAAAATGGCGCCAATTCAAGGGCAAGCTTCGAATGTCCAATCTCACTGGAAACGGCATATTTGTTGGGACATACACCCTTTGCTGGGCCGTCGAACACCCCTGCCTAATTTTCACTATATCCGTTATTCAAGCTGAAAGAACAGCATTCACAGAAATAAATGAAACACATGTACTTCTGACACAATGAAACATGTATTCAGTAAACATCAACCATATATTGTACAACGAACCCGATCATAATTAATACATGATAGAATTGCAACACATATCATAACAAAGGTCTGATAAATTTAACATTTGTATCCTATAAACTCCATTAAAAAGAAATACAGTCAAAGAAAAGAAATATTTTCTTGAATCGAGCCTTAGGATTTGAGTGTAGTTGGTGTGTTTGAAGAGTTGTAAAATGACAGGCACTAAGCTACTCTGTGTCTGCTTCAAGTAAAACTTCGATCGATACATATATATCGGAAATTAGTCGTCAACTCTTATTACACAAGATGTCGTCTCTTAGCTATTACATATCTCGATTTCTCTTCGTTTCATATCTGAAATATAATTTCCTATTTGGCTAACATTTACCTTTACTGCTGATTTTTCGTCGGATTCATCGCTATTCGTTATTTTGTAAACTGCTGAACACAATCTATGTTGAAAATGAGTCCGGCTGAGCGGACTTCTAAGTTCTGGATATTCTATTGTATTTGAACACTTAACCATATGTTGGTTGGACTTTAAAGATTGTTAGGACAAATTCCAAACAAGGCGTCTGTAAGAGTCTTTGTCTTCAATAGGAAGTTTTACCCATTTTTATATTTACAAAAAATGTATCAAATTACACAAAAAGTTCAAGTAGGTAAACAAATACAAGGGATTGTTTCAGCGTTTCCGGCCCAGTGCTTCTTGAGAAGATTTTTAATGACCCCACCCTATTTTTTTCTTTTCTTGATTATCTCCCCTTGTGAGGGGATTTGGCAATTCATTTTTACATTTATATTCCCCTTAAGGCAATGATGCTTTGTACCAAGTTTGGTCAAAATTGGCCTAGTGATTCTTGAGAAGGTCATAAAAGTGAAAAGGTTACAGACAGACAGACGGACAACGGACAAAATCAATGTGATCAGAAAAGCTCACTTGAGCCTTCGGCTCACGTTAGCTAAAAAGGTGATACTTCTCTCTCTAATTACCAGGATGTAGACATTGAGGGAGAGAACTGGGATGAGGAGATCCAAGAGCCTTGGTTTCAAACTGACCCTCACGTTCAGAGAGGTGAGTTATATCTTTGTTAAAGTTTGTCGTAAAAAAAATTCTGAAATATTTCTCGAAAATGTCTATCTTTGCAAGCCTCATTAATTCTCATTTGACAGATTCTGAATATCAATGAGGTCCATACTCTATTGAACATTTGGATCACTGACGTGATTATTTCGATTTTTCTGATATCATTGAACTTGCCTCTGCGATATGCATATGCGACCTTTTTTTTAACAATTTGAAATAAAATATTTATCGAATTTAAAAGTTCTTGTTTTTTCAATATCTGCTATAGTTTTTCTGCAGTGTATACTGACGGATTAGCAATATTGTAAAAGTATTTTTTATAATTTAATCTTCTTTTTTCACTGATGTTTTCAGTGACTGATATAACGTTATCGCTCTCTTTTCCATTTAAGTTTATACAAAGAATAATGCATTACATTAAATATTACATTAAATATATATATATATATATTATTAAAAAAAAGAAAAAGGTTGAGACATCATCTAGTCCTGCCTGGAATTTCCGTAAACAGGTATATTTATCTATGCTCTGTAAAGAACTATTTTAGTAAATATTGATCGGGATCGAGATGCAAGATTATTGAGATTTTGCGCCATTTGCAAGCGGTTATAGAGATCCGGGAGAAGAATTTTGTTTCTGTGCTCATCAAGCGTTATGTTTGTCGTGGGAAATTATTTATTACCTGAAATATGAGGTGTTGCTAAAACGCGGAACGGAAAAAATATTTCAAAAATATTTCAAACAAATAACCTACATTCAGATTTAACAGCAATTCTTCTTGATATAAAGTCATCTCTAGACTGATCCCGATCAAAATTAACACAAAATGAATAAAATGCTAATTTTTTGCCTCTTCAAGTATTTACAATGAAGAAATCTATTTTATTGTCAGGTTCTATAATGTTTTAACCCTTATAACACCTAATCAGACTAGTGTTTTTAGGAAAATGCTATTTATTTCCAATAATTGTACAATTATGGTCGGGATCGGTTTAATTTTGCTCGGGATTGGCCAAAATTAAAAAAAATTAAGTTCTCTAAAGTTTCTCAATTTCGTTTCAATTTCTTTTATAAATATGATTAATGAACATGTTCTCCCCAGTTGTGGCTTGTTTTAAGAAGATTTTAACCACAAGTTTAAAAAATATTCATAAATTATGTGTTTTATTTTCATAAATAATTTTTTATAAAAAAATTTTAAAAGTATCACCAGACTTTCTTAACATATTTTATTAGGTATTCATGTGATGCATTCATTTACAGCAATAATTTTACAAGAAAGCATTTAATTTGGATGTAATGAATTTTTTTCGTTTTCTTTGAAAAAATACAAAAAAAATCATGTAAAATAAATAAGAGCTAATGTTGGCCTTTCAATGCTGAAACCATTGTTTTAAAAGGTTGACTCAGAGATCTATAAAATAAAAAGTTGGTGTGGCATTCCTCCTTAAAAGTTGCATTTGGAAATCTTGTCACTATTTATCTTTTTTTAGTAATGGGAAATGTGTACTCTACGATTTTGGGTTAGAACAGTTTTCAGGTAAGCTTGTAATTTCAGTAAGCTGTGGCATTCTTGGCACAGCGTAATTAGCATCTTAGCAAGTAGACTCTCATTGGTTAAATTAATAATGTAAGGAACTCTAAATTGTTTTTAACAATGATGATATCAATGACTTAAACACTGCCTCTGTGCCGTGCAAGAACTTTTAATTGGCTGTATGCTACACTAGTTGATATTCAACAAAATTTCTATCAAATGTCACATTTCAACAGTGAAGGAAAACTGTTGGTGTTAATTAAGGAGCGGGGATAATTTTTTAGATCTTGTCCACACAGATGGATGGACAACAGGTAGAATGAAAAAAATCTTATTTCACATAAGCAAGAATATGATAACGGAAAAGCAGCATGCAGCTAAGACTGATGATCTGAAGAATCTGAACACCATTTATAATACTGTAGCTGTAACCATGTCTTTAAAATGAATTTTAAATTACGATTTGTGATATACAATTGCTTAGAAATATGTACAAATGACGAACACTAGTCCATTCAGTTAAGCTCTCAGGATGTGGCACTTCATAACCAGAAGTCTCTGTCGAGACTGAAGCTCTACTGGTTTGAACTTATAGCAAAGGAAGAGAAAAGTACTTAAGCAGCTGGGATTTGAAACTTTACAACAGCAATAAATAGAATAATGATTGTTGATAAAAGAACAGAGTAAATGGATTAGAATTATACATAACAAAAATATATTGTCAACGTTTTTTAAAATAATTTGGGATCGGTATGTCATAAAATATTTCACCAATTATTTCTTTAAATTATTCAGCAATTAAAATTTATAAAATGACATATATGTTTAAGGTGTTAGAAGGAGCACAAATACTGCCATGATTTATATTGAGACTAGTAGACTGCCTAGGAAAATTGTTCGCATTTTTCGCATTTTTGAATTTTTGTTTAAACTGTTAAAAAATGACAATTGTATCTTGAAGATGTGTTATGAATATTTGTTCAATGAATGTGAATATTCCGACAGACACTCTGATAATTTGGTTGTAAATATCAAACAAAAACTCTGTGAGACTGGACTCGGATTTATCTGCCTTGAACAAGACAAAGAAATGATGTATAAACATTTTCCTATAATCAAACAAAGAATAACAGATAATTTCAAACAAACTCTTATAATAGAAATATATTGTTCAATAAAATGTATTTTTAAAAGACACATTGTAGATAATTAACCTTGCAAATATTTTCTGAGCTACGTAATTTCGGCAAATTTCTGCATTTAGCTTTTAAGTAAAGAAATGAAAAGATTTTTTAATTCATTCTTCGTGTGTTCCATCTTTATATCAGTATATTTACAAAGTTTATTATATTTTATGTATATATACGCGCCATTCCAAGTGAAATCTTTTTGTATTTAGAAATTACAATAAAACATTTTCAAACCAAATCAATAATAGATAAAGCTAACTTTAGGCACTATGGTTGTCCAAATTAAAATTCAAATAAAAGCAGATTTATGTATCATGCAAAAGTAAACAAGAGAGAATAAAAGTTTTAAAGTAAATATACGTATGAATTTATAAGTTTCTAATCCAGGCATAAACTTCGGTTGGATATCAATACATTGAATACCCTGGTATCTTAATCTGTTGTATTATCGTATTGCATTTGTATATATATTTGATAACATTTTATTTGGTCAACAAAAACCTGAGATAACAGGTTAACGAACCTGAGTGTAACGCCTCGGTGATACAAGACATATCACCACACAATACCAAGCTCGGCCGCGTTGCACGTTACAATACTAAGTCTATCTCTGGAAAAAAAAGTGGGGGCTAACAGTGGCGTAGCTAGCAAAAATATCTACTGTATTCAAAAAGGCAAGGGGTCTGGGGGCCGCCCTGAGGCCCCCAGCGGGTCCAGGGCAGGGCCCTGGTGGGGGCCCAGGGGGCGAAGCCCCCGGAAGCTCATGGATTTTTAGGGTTTTATATATCAGAAAATTACCTTAAAAAGTTTAATATTTACAATCATAGTTTTACCAAATATTAACAAAAAATTGCGAGTTTTGACGATACATTTACAACTCCAAAATTCCTTTTTTTTAAAGCATTTCGTGTTATCCTGAAATAAGACAAAACATTTTGAATAGGGGAAATCTTGCAATAATTGTGTTTTCCGAAATCACAAACCTTGAATTTGTGAGGAGGATATCATTGATATTTTCACATTTTTTTCCTAATGCAGTGTGAAAGTAGCAATCAGAATGCAAAGTACCACATGAAAGAACATCTCTGCTTTAAATTGATCAATTCCGAATGATAATTTTCATACTGAACATTCAAAACACACTGTTCTCACATTTTGTACCATAATAAGTGTTCAGTTATTTTCAAACATTTTTTTCCTTCTTGTAGCAACTTTATAATTACATTATCGCAAAACTGTTTTGAAATTTTCTGACGAAAGAGAATTTATTATGAAAGGCAGGAAAACCTTTATAAGCAGAAAAGTCAATGTTCTACATAGAAGTGTTGCTATAAAATTTATTTTACAAGTTAAGATTTTTTAAAAATCATATTTAATATGAATTATATGAATTTATCTGAATTCTATATACCGCTTTATCCACACACCAAAAATATTCTCCATTTGTCACATGTTAAAAATTTAATTGGTTTGAAATAATAGTACAAGTTTGCAGTTAATTGTAAGGGGAATAAGAAAATAAAACGGATTAAATTATTTGGCTTATTTGCATATACTTCGAATTGACACAACTTTACAATTCGCCGTTGAAATTCTAAAATGATTTTTTAAAACGATATGTACTCTGTATCAAAGAGAGAAGCTTAATATATTATTGGTATTTTAATATATCTAGTACGTAGAGGTAAACAAATCGATGTTTTTTAATATAACCTATTTTAATTGAGTCTTGTATTGGACTTCTGACATGTTTTCTTTCTTTATTATCATAATTTCTTGTTAATTTTTTTTGGTGAAAAATCTGTGTATTCATTTGCGTTTTTGCGTAAAGAGCGCTACGCCACTGGCTAAGCCCCCCCCTTCCCCTCCACGGTTCCGACGCCTATGTATTTTGGACAATTCCTTGGGTATTTTTTTGCGCTTGTCAAGTTGTTTTCAGCCGGGTAGCTTTAATATTTATTCTCTTGTTGCCCCCTGCCCACTTTCAAAAACGTACAATGCTACGTCACTGTTCTCTTGCCTGAAAAATATAACTCTATTAAAGTTATTTGTTGGATGATTGAATTCAAGTTTAATTGATATAAAAATGTTAAAATATTTTGATACTAGTTAACCCTTATA